>OZ038494.1:95043951-95103951 GCA_964036315.1 Acanthosepion esculentum | reverse complement strand
GTTCTACGTCCAGTAAGGGTTCCCTGTGAATAACTATGATGCAATTCTAAGATATTTTTTTACCGGAAATATTTATGATGAAAGAAAAGGACATGACTGGACGTTAGTCTCATAACTGTTAAGTTAGTGTTAAGAAAGCACTTTTTTTTACGCCTGTTTTTTTTTCTTTTTTTTTTCTACACATATCTATACTATATATAGCGAATAGTTTAATTCCCTGGTTATAAAATGAGACACTATTCACGAGTTAAAAACGCAACTAAAAAAATAAAATAATCGTACACTACACAGAACATCAATATCTTTCATTCACAACCGGGATTTTTTTTCTTCTTTCTTTCTTTCTTTCTTTCTTTCTTTCTTTTTTATCACTTCTTTGAATTCATTTGATACTTCGATTGAACTGATGCACAAACGCACAGTAAGTATGGACGGCCGGTTTGTTGATTGATTTGCTTCTACAATTGAAAACTACAATTATTTGCTTCGATGAATCCTCATTTTTTTTTTTTTTTAACCTACACGTTCCATAAAACAGTTCCAGGATTCCATCGAGATCTCAGCTGTACGATTATTTTGTTTGTTACTCGTGAGTAGTATTGTCTTATTTTGTCACTTTCGTTTCTGATTTTAAAACCTATTATTCACCGGGCGGGAGGTGGTAGAAAGGGGGGAAAAAAACACTTCATCAATTTAAAAAGAAAAAAAAATGAAAAATGTTACACCGCTAACATTAAAATAAGCTTTTTCTTCCACAGTTATTTCTGTTACATTTTGGAGATTTTTAACAAAATTCAGAACTGACTGAGATGACAAATAAAAAAGTCTGTATATATTCTAGGTCAGGGGTCGGTAACCTTTTGGAGAGAGCGGGCCATAATGTTATCCAGTCTCTCTGAGGAGGTTCATGATATCAAATGTACTAAATTGTTTCAATTTCAGACCGCTTCGTCTAGAAGGCATGTCTTGGTCCGAAGAAAAAAACAACAAAGTTAATGCCATATATTATTTAAACAAGGTTCCTTATTTTACTGCAGGAATAACAGGATATCAACTAAACACCATCAACAAAAAATGCAAATTCCTTACAATAAACGAAATAGCAATCTAGTTTTAGAGACATTTGTTTCTGCTTATTAACTTCTACACATCAGGTGAAATATTTGTCGATGACAGGAACAAAACACCATCTAGATGGTCATCACTCAAACTTATTCTCAAACGACTTCTAGTACATTCCATTTTCGAAAAAGAATTATTCACAAGCATATTACAAATAATGATACGATCATTTTCGCATTATTCAATAATAGGCTTTTAGATTTTCTGTTTGGCAAAACATATTTCCTGTAGAAATCAGCAGTGGATTCAGAATTAAATTTTTATTTAAAAAATTCGTCGCGTTGTAAGTCAATTGATGTTTTTCTGCCACTTACTCAATAAATTATAATTAGTATGCGGTTATTAAGTTGGTGGGCCGGACAAAAAATCCTTCGCGGGCCTGATATGGCTCGAGGGCCGGGGGCTGTCGATTCTGAAGGTAAATTAACTATAGGTGTGTTTATCTGAGCCAAATCTTGAAAAATAAACCAAATCCGTATAAACGACCCCTTAACGTAACCCTCTACCACAAGTGGCCCTCGGGCCTTGTACAGAGTGAACCTTACTGTAAAAAGAAAGTGCATATTCGACCCGCAAAGCCATTTAATTGGGTCATTGTGAACAACCTAAGTCATTTTTTTTACCCCAGCCTGCCCACTATGAGATGTGACACAAGGTCGGATTTGATGAGGGGAACCCAAGCGCGTACACTCGGGCCAAGGACAAAAATTGCTCAGCTCCCACAATTGGTAGCGCTGGTATGACTACCAATTCTCCCTTTTTAGTACAAGTAGGGGGGTACAGCCTCGGAAAGCTGTTATTTTCCTCAGCTGCGTCTCTGTCCACAACTGAGTCGCACTCTGCCGGAAGACAGGGACGTCACTGAAAGATAATAATCCTATCCCACGTTGGGCCGCGGAGTCATTTCCTGAGTCATTGCAGACTCAGTCACTTAGGCACTATTTGTTGATCAACTACTTAGAGTAAGGACCTCCAGCGAAAAGTGATACTTAAGATTTAAAATGCATTTTTAAAAATGAAAAGTTTTTCTTGAAGCTTTTATTTTAGTTTTAATTTCAAGCTAATAAATTAAATTTAATATTTCCAATAAGCAAAATAATTTCCTGTATTTCAAATTGCTTTTAAATTGATCGGAATGAGTTTTTTTAATCGTTAAAATTGCTAAAAATAAGATATTAGCAAATCTGTTAAGATAACATAATTCTCTTTATTAAAAAATCTTTCAAAAATAAAATATACTTTTCTGAAACATTATTTGCGAAAGGTTAACTAATTTAAAGTTTAATTAACCTGAATTAGAACAAATATTACTTTACTTTTAGAATTTAAATATCGATTTGTGCTTAAAACTAATATAAATATTAACCGCTACAAAAGATTTCTCGAAATTTAATAAAATTAAATAAGGGGGGGGGGCATAACGGATATAAAAAAAAAGATTTTCTAAAAAGGAAATTTCTAAAATAATTTAATTAATTTGTGAATAAATTATTAAAGTTTCATTAAAATCTGACAATTATATGATTTTTGCAAAAATTTCCAACAATATGTTTTTCATCGCAAAAAGGCGCTAAAACTTCCCCACCCTAATTTATGGTCACCTGCTTACGCAAGAAAAATAAAATTTTTAGTAAAAATTTTGAAGGTTCTAAAAAGGATTAAAAGATATAATTTAATAACAAAAAAAAACAAACTTAACATAAAACTAAAAGGTTTTGACGATAAAACTTTGGTTATGTTAAGTTTGGGTCATTTTTTTTTCATTTTTTTATTATGTATATTTGTTGTTTAGCGAATCTTTGGAGGTACCTTATTTAGAGGTACCTTATTTAGAGTATAGGTACAATTACTTCTGTCTGAATTTCTGAGATGAGGAGTTATCATTGTTTACATGCCAACTATTGTCCTTGTCTTTGTTGTTGTTGTTAAAATAACGTTTCTGCCTTCAGAGTATTTCGAACTGAACGTTTTATCTAATCTACAGGAGTAGACTGTTCTCGTTCCACTGACCATGTTTGGAGATATCTCTGACCATGTCTAAGGATATTTTGTCTAGCTCATATTTAGTTATTGGTCGCCCCAGTTCCACATTACCTAGTCCAGGGAATGAACTCACTATTATCAAACACGAATCAGTGTTCTAATTCCATGAGACAATCTTGAGTGGAGAACCTAATCTGCCTGCTGATTTGACTGTTGCTGCTGCTTGTCACACTTTTCTACTGCCGCCGATGCTGCTGTTGAAGTTTTATTGTTATTTCTTCTTTCTTTTTTTGTTGTTAACGGCCCCCATATCATATTTCTTTTCTATTTCTTTCTATGCTAGGTCTACTAAGGAGGTCCTCATAGTCTAGCATATGTACTGATTCTATAAGATGATTGACTTTCCAGTATTGCTCTCGGTTTAGTAGATTTACTTCATTCTACTGTAGTTAACCTTTTCCTCGATACATGATCAGCCATGCTGGATTTCATTGTCTTGTCCCTAATTCCAGCTTTTCGGTGTTTTCCAGCTTTCAGCTAATGAAAGGTAGAGGACACAATGACCGAAACGTTGTGATAATAACAACAAAGATGAAGACAATAATAAGTTACAATTATATATGTTATTTAAAAATATAAACCCCTACAAATGCAGTGTAACTAGGCAGGAAGTAATGAAATATGTAGATAGTTTATGACTTATTTTATGCAAGAAAGTAAAGACTTTTTTTTTTCATCTTTACCTGATTTTGTTCACATTTCACAATATAGTATATTCAATAAATTCTTCAAATATAAATGAGTATCAAGGATTACAGTAAGTTTATAATATGGAAAAAACTGAATGACAATAACAACAAAGATGATGACAGTAGTCTGGATGTAAATACTGTAAATAAAGATAAATCCTCATCCAATAAATTCAAACCAAAATTATATATTAGTCAGTCAGTTCAGTGCCATACATGATACACGCTTAGGCAATCATGTGTCTTTCGATTCTTTTCGTCTAGGCAGAAGATTTCCTGCACTAGGTTGCTATTTCATTCTGCAGTAGACTAGCTGCTAACCAAGGCTATAGGGTCTAGTCTGTCCTGATATTTAACCCATAGCTGGGGGATAAGAGATGGGTATTCATACCTTTCCCAAGTATATTTTTCAAAATCTTTCCTTCTTTCTTTTTTTTCTTTCTACTACTACTACTACTACTACTACTACTACTATTATTATTATTATTTTTATTTCCTTTGATATCTGGCGTTTACACATTTCTTTCCGGGTCCCGCCCAGGGACCTAAGGTTAGAAATGGCATCATGACACTTTCCACTGCAAAAAAAATAAAATAAAATAAAAAAATAATTACATAGATAAAGCCCTTCGTAAAGTGTGGGCTGTACTTGTCAGAACAATTTTTTGTATCTCTTTGAGGCATGGACTTCCAGGGATCCTTTCAATCAGCCTACTGGAATCTTTTCCAACCCGTCCAAGGGCTCCAACTACAACAGGAATTGTTGATGTTCCCATGTGCCACATTTTTGAGATTTCTATTTCAAGGTCCTTGTATTTTGACAGTTTTTCGAATATCTTCAAAGATACATTGCAGTCTGCAGGGACTGCCATATGAATAAGGAGGCACTTATTTTGTTTGTGGCCTTTAATAACAATGTCTGGGCGGTTGGCTTTGATTGTTCTGTCAGTGTGTATTGTGTAGTCCCATAGAATTGTAACAGGTCCTATCTCCGTAACCGGGTCAGGGTGGTGTTCGTACCAATTTCTTCCAGTTTCCTTCCCATAGGAGTTGCAAATTTTCCAGTGCATATATTGGCCCACTCTGTCATGCCGGGTTTTATATTCAGTGGGTGCCAATATCGTGCAACCTGATTATTATTATTATTATTATTATTATTATTATTATTATTATTATTATTATTATACTTCTCTTTCTAGTAGGATGTGATTCAGTGTCAGTTTAATGTGCGGAGCCTGAGCGTGTTTACCCGGGCCAAGTCCAAAAATAACCCAGCCCCTGTGAGTTTCTGATGCGCTAGCATCGGTATTATTATCGATCCCCCCACCCCGCCTTAGTGCAATGAGGAAGGTACTGCTGCGGGCAGCTGTTTCCCGTGACCATAACAATAACATTTTCAGTTGTACTCTGTCCTTACACAGAAACACAATTGAGTTGAGCCCTGTCTGAAGACAGAGACACAACTGAGAGATGAAATGTAGTTTATCCACCTGAGGAAGATTACTACATTTTGACCCCAGACAAAAGAAGTGATTTTATTTAATACTGATATACATTCATTCTGGCACACAGCTGAAGGGAGAGTGGAGACAAGTTGGTCATTAGTAACTATCCCATTCCTTTCTAGTTTTATTCACAACCAATTCATTCTAACAATTAAAAAAAAAACACCATGAGAAATCATCCTTCATCAATGGGTTCGAGCAAGCTCCACAGCGACCGTGATAAATTCGCTATATTTTCAGAAGTATAGTATCGAGCAACGGAAAGCGAGTAAGGTAATCGCCAAAAATCATGTTCGTAAGACGGGGATTTGGCTAGTATTCTATTAATAAGTAGAGTACTAAAACTCTACTAAGAGATTATTATTTTGTTGTTATTATTATATTTTTTCCACAATGTCATAGATTTTCCTAAAACAAACACACACACGCACATACACACACACACACACACACACACACACACACACACGCACACACATACACACACACAGATATATATATATATATATATATATATATATATATAAATATATATATATATATATATATATATATATATATATATATATATATATATTATTGATTCCAATCATGGAAGAATAACCACAAAACATTTTCCCCTTCACAATTTATAGGCAGAAGCACACAGATGCATGCTGGGAGTTTTTTCTAGCCAAAATAATAAAAAAAAAACAGGCCAGTTCTTGGTTTCATATGACTCAGTCCCTGTCTGTCTTGGCTTGAAGTCAAAATGCTACATTTGCTTAACCAAATTTGCTCTTGTGTGTGTCAACCTCACTTATTAGTTTGTGAATGTTTTACCGTATTACTATTAATTTGCCTTGCATTTATTTTTTGGTCACTTTATATTATTTTTTGCCCTGTTTTTTGACGTCTTTTTTCTTCTTGTTGTTTATTGCAAACTTTGTCAATTCTGTTTGTTGGGCAGTTTGCCATTTATTTACATTTAACCATTAATCATAAATTATACCTTATATCTGAAGAGTTGGGTAACCAACGAAAGTCGCACCACAAACGTAGGCATATATATATATATTTATATTTATTATACACACACACACACACACACACACACACACACACACACACACACTCATATATATATATATATAATTTAATATGTAATACTAATAATTCACAAATAAAAAATGTGTAATAATACATTATCTCACACTGACATTCAAACAGATTCCTCAAACTGCTGATATTATAAAATCTTTATCTAGTGTAAGCAGTATCAACGCACTCAATAAGAAAGTGCTTCATTGATTGACTTTTATGAACATTGTAAATAATAAAATTGTTTAGGAAGAAAATCAACTTGCACACACCTTTACATATCAAGTCTTTGCTGTGAACATGTAAATTAAGTACAGTTTAGGATAAGCAATTATTGAAATAAGATGTGTGTGTAGCATAGCAAATATCAATGCAGAAAGTGGATTTGGCGCGTGGAGTTAAAATTCCATCCAAGGCCTTTGCATTTGCAGAAATACTCTTAGTAAAGAAAGAAAGACAGACTGAGTTTTCTAACTTTGGTTGTCAATCAGTCTTTGAGAAGGATGACTCGGAATTCAAAACCAGTAGGTGTGGCGCTACCAACTCTACCTTGTAAAATCCTATTCGTTAAGGAAACCACACCAGCAACACCTAGTATAGTGAGTCTGTGGTTTTATACCCCAGAGGGTAATCTAAAGGATTGATATACAACATGGAGAATGTGTTACTATATATATATATATATATATATATATATATATATAGTAACACACTCACTACTTTGTTATTCAAAAACTCACTAATAGAAACTCTTGAGTGAATGTCTATTTAGATATAAAATAGGCATTATAAAAAAAATTCTTTAAGAGAGCGAACAAGAATTCATCCTCTCCTCTGCTTTTCCTTAAGGAAATTAATAGCATTAAACAGACGCTAGTTAATAACGGTTCTCTGAACTACCTCATTAATCACTAAATTAGACTATTTCTTTCTAAGCTAACCAGTAGCAACAGTGAACATACAGTTAAAAACAATGACATTAACATTTTTTATAAAAGTCAAATACAAGTTTAAGCAAGCGAATGGGCCAATTGGAGTAAAGTGCCATGCAGATTTAAATTTTTCCCACTTGTGACGAATGCAGCTATCGATTTTTTTTTGCATGCTAGTTAAAATTCGTGTCAGTCAACTGTTGGCTCTCACGTTGGCCAATAGAATCTTCCTGACTATTCGTGGCAGCCAGCTATAGGCTATCACTCTTTCCAGTAGAAAATGGCCGCAAACTACATGAAAACTGCCGTAGAAGCATGATAAAATCGATTATTTCTACTATCGATGGGAGTTGGGGAATGCAAAGTCGGTCTTGGCCTTCCCACTAACTTGGAGCATGTGCATGTAAATTTTGGTGCAAATCCGTCGAAAATTGCGGCCGTGCATTCGTTACACACAAACACATCCTGCCTTTTATATATATATATATATATATATATATATATATATATATATATATGTGTGTGTGTGTGTGTGTGTGTGTGTGTGTGTGTGTGTGTGTGTGTGCGTGCGTGCGTGTGCGTGTGTATAATTTAGTTTTATGGTCACGGTAAATTTTGTGGTTAGGGTTAATGTTGCAAATATTGACAAAAATTAAACAATTTAAACAAATGTAATACTCAAAATCCTATATCGCCCACCAAAATTTCCAATCACCCACCCTTTTCTGTTCTGTTGTTTATCGCCAACCCAAAAGTTGAAATCGCCCACCGATAGGCGATATTACCCACATTGGGAAACCCTGCATTAGGTCATATCTCTCTCTCTCTCTCTTTTTAAACATTTCATCCTCAAGAAAGGCATTAAAGCCACTAAGATACAAGGGATTATTGAGTGTGAGAAATTACGAGTGAAAGGAAATATTATTAAGGACAGAGAACAATAAATGAACAGGAATTAAGAATATGGAAGATAACGATTGACATTGCATTTAAATTCTTGAAGATCAAAGATGATCTTCAAAAATTGGACAAAACGTTTTGAGCATAACAATCAAGATAATAAATTTTAGGTAGAGTCGTAAATAATTTCCATTTTTAGGAACTAGTTGTAATACAACGTGTAACAAAAGTAAAACCCTTTTTGGGGCATGGGAGAAATAAGACCTTTTTTATTAGTGCAGTAGATGTAAAGCCTCTTTTTTTATTTGTTTTTATAGTTTTCAACTGTATAAATTTGGATCAACGTGATGGCGCGTTGCCCCAATATGGCTTATGTGTTCGAGAATATTTAAATCTTAATTTCGAGCTGATGTGGATAGAACGACATGGAGCATCTGGGTGGCCACAATGGTCACCAGACTTTTTTGTGTGGGATGTACTTTTTTACAGGCTCAAACCGAAAACAATTCCTGAACAAGCAATTTCTGATAAATTTTCTGAAATTAATGTAAAAATGTGTCGAATGGTTTGTAGAAGTGTTGCTGATAGAATTCAGTGTTGTATTGAGGTGGGGAGCATTTTGAATATGCTAAATAGTTTGTTAATCAAAACAAATCATGTGGGGCACCTTGACGTGGTGTAATGGGTAACAAGCTTGTCTCGCTAGCACAATTAATACTGAGTAGTGAGTTTGATCCTCACTGGTTGCTCCATCCTTTTGGCCTTGTGTCACATCTGAGCTGCGCTTAGAAAATCTGCATATAGCACCTCTGAATGGTGTAATGGTTAACAAGCTTGTCTCGCTAGATCAATTAAGACTGAATAGTGAGTTCGATCCTCACTGGGTGCTCCATACCCATCTAAGCAACTCTTAGAAAAATCACCGTAATAAATCATGTCGTTTTTTAGTGCTTTATTAATCATTTCAACCCAAGCAAGGCAATAAAGCCACTAAGACTATAAATTTTAACAAAAAAAATTTAGAAAACAGATTTTCCTAAACTACTGTAATTTATTTTTGTTTAGTAAAAAAATTAATAAATAAAAGAGCGAATTTCTTTTGCCTCACACTCTATTTTAAAGAATTAAGTTGATAAAGAAAAACAGAAATTATTTATGACTCATCCAAGGCGATCCTTATACCTTGGACTCAACCTAATAATAATGTCCAAGTAATAAAAGAAAAGCAAAGTAATAAACTCGCCAACTATATTCAGATCTTAAGACGATACAATGAAAAAGAACGTTGAAAAAAGTTTTAGGTGATATTTCTTCTCCAATTACACAAGCAGGCTTTGTTTTTGAAGAGCTAGTATCACATGACCGAGTAGACATTTGGGTAACAGTCATGTGACACCCCTTGGACACAAACTTATTATCAGATGGATGGTATGTTAGGATTTAGTTTTGTTGGTAGAACATCATTTTTACATTCTGTGTCTACAGATTCTGTTTGCTACTTGATAAACCACAAATTGTAACTACTTGACTGTTACACAGTACACCGTATCAGCTGTATACGCATACACGCTCGCACATTCACACACACACACACACACACACACACACACACACACACACACAAATAAAAAACGAAACAAACAAAAACTTGATAGTTAAACAAAAAAGAAATCCGATGCTAAAAACCGGATTTTCATAATTTTTTACCTCAAAATTATTTTGGCAAGCTTCCAGTATCCAACCTATGAGATCTGTCTGAAAAGTAACGGGACTGGGTTTGCAGTGTGTCCAGGGTGAGTTCTTGTCACAGGGCCAGACAACCAATTTAGCAAGTGTGCAAAGAGATCCTGTAGCGTTGGCTTTGCTCAGTGCCCAAGAAGAGACGAGAGTTGTGGCAGGACAAATTGTGACTGCTCGGTACAACAATGCACTTGCTCACAACGCCCTGAGCATCCGTCAATTCCCGGCTGGGAAGAACATCGCCGTACTAGAACAACCTCCTTATTCATCTGATTTTATTCTGTGTGACTTTTTACTTTTCTCCAAGCTGATGGGGATCATCGGGGGGGGGGGGCTTGTTTTGAAGGCGTAGAGGCCATCAAGAGAGCCGTAACGACGGAGCAGGGCGATATCCGAGAAGAATTCTCCCAGCAGTGCACAGAAGTGTGGCATAGAAAGATGGAAAAGTGCATTAGACGTGAGGAGGGAGGTTACTTTGAAGGGAAAACCATGTAGTTTGTTGTTTGGAGTAGAATATAAATTGTTTGTGACACCAGTCCCGTTACTTTTCAGACAAATCTCGTATATTTTGCGTATTGAAAGCCAAAAGGAAAGGGATTGCCAATGGTCAGGAATTAAAACAATTGTTACTGACTGTTAACGACTAAACCGGATCCCCTATCAAACCTTGATCTAATGGGGAGAGTAAGTAGCACAAAAAAACGCATTTAGAGGGTGGATGAACTCCTCGGTCAACGAACACCCCCCCTCAACTATGGGTTAAATAGCCTCATCAACCCGCAATTGACCAAGTGTGGTGAGTACGGCTAGGCATGGTCAGTCGGGGAGGGGTTCTTTCAACAAGAGTGAGAAGGCTCTGGATTTTCTTACGCTCTAAATTTCGGTACAATGTAAATGAATTGCATTATAAATGGCTTTACAATAGAAATGCACTGAAAATCAAGAAGACACAAGTTTACAAAAGTGGGACACCTAGTGAGGATCAAACTCACTATAATAGCAATGGTCGCTGAGACTAGCTTAATAGCCATGACTCATGATTTCAAAACAACATCTAATACTTACTAGTTTAGCTTATTAGGGCGTAAAATGGAGTGCACCCAGTGATGATCAAGCTCATTGCCGTAGAAATAGTTCTTGCTAATCAGTGCTCTATGATAAAGTAATAATTTCTTAATATTTACTAAGTGTTACAAAGTGCTACAAGTGTTGAGTAGTCATGAGGATCAAACTCGATACATTAAAACTTGATTTCAAGCTTGCTTGTTACACTTAGCCTTATGACAGAAGCAGTGAAAGAATTGGTTATATCTTATTCAAGGTGTTATTTGACCCCTTCCACCCCTACCGAAAGAGACCACCTTCTGGGATGATACTTGCACACCTGGGGTATTAACCTAATCTATGTCTTCCTTTTTTGCTCTCATGCAAACCGGACCTATGTCTACTTTTTGACTTGTGTAAACCAAGTCGATGTCTAACTTTCTATTAAGGTTTTTGTGATTTTTGTCCTAAAAGACTTCTATTTAGTATTAAGTAACCTAACAAGGGTTGATATGGGGTTAAATTAACCAACCAAAGCAACAAAAGCTTTGTTGCTTTGATCACAATGTTTCAGCTAGTGCAATAATAATAATAATAATAATAATAATAATAATAATAATAATAATATAAGTATTGGTTTGGTTTGGTTTGTTTTACGGCATATCAGCCTCAATGGGTTATTTAATGCCGACAAAATTTTTATTGCTGGTAATATTTTTTATTCCAAAAATGTATTGCTGGTAATATTTTTCCTTCAAAAATCTATTTCAGGTATTATTTTTTTCAAAAAAGGCATAGCTGGTAATATATATATATATTTAAAAAAATGTATTTCTGATAATAATGTATTGCTGGTAATAATTTTTTACAAAGTATTTCTAGTATTAAAACCTATTTTTTACACTTTCATAGTGTTTTGATCCCAGTTTGGGGGGGTTAACTATTAAACTATAAAAACTATAAACTATTTGCTCATAGCTGAGACCCTAATTGGTGCTACCATCATGGGTCAGGGTGAACATGGGAACACCAGTAATTAAGAGGTGGTTCCACGCTCCTCAAAACCTCCTGATCAAAAGCCTTGCTGTCGGACGTAGTTTATCGTCTTACCCAGGATGCGGATGTTGTTTATCGTCATACCCAAGACCGATAAGTACTGGTACAAAGAATAACAGGAAACAAAAAGAGAAATATCACCACTTTCTGAAATAAATCAGAAACTTGATAAACTATAAGATACGGTGTGACTACCAAAGTTTAGTTAAGAATGAGTATGGAAACAAAATCATTCATTTGAAGTTGTGTGAGAAGTGTGAGTTTTCAGCAAGAAAAGAAATAGTATAAAAATAAGCCTTAGAAATATGCAAGATTTTGTAGGATTTTTCAATATAAACAGATAAGAAACTGGAGCACAAAAAAAACTCGGACATATTAATGGAAGATAAAATAGAAAAGGAAGTGTTAATCGTTGATCCTTTGAGTCATTTTGATACAAGGATTGAGCAAAAGGAAGAGGAGTTAACTCTGACCTATTGAAGTTTGAACTCGCAAGGATTTGGAAGTCAAAGAAGGTTACAATCATACAAGATGTCATTGGTGCACTTGGTATGGTGACTTACAGAACAGAGACATGGACAAAGAAAATTGGCATTGATTGGCCAGTGAAACTGTTACAAAATGGAAGCTTCTTCAGTCAGTTATGTGCCATACGTGATACACACAATTAGGCGATCATGTATCTTTCGGTACATGACTAACGAGGCAGATATTTTCCCGCAGTAGGTTGTCATTTTTTTCTGTGGTAGTCCAGTTGCCATCCAAGTCTATAGAACCCGGTCTGTGCTGCTATTTACCCATAGCTGGGGAGAGAAGAAGAGGATTCATACCTTTCCCAAGAGTACTGGAATTCGAACTCGGCTCTCCGATTCCTCAATCCGAGCCACTATTCATTACTCCACTGTGCCTCTTAGGAATGGCAAAAATAATCCAGGAAGAGATGAACACTTCAAGTCAGAGGAAAATTGCATGCCGGCTCTGGCCTGCTATCCACGAACCAATTACCAGATCTTAGAGAAAATACTGAAATAATAATAATAATAATAATAATAATAATAGTACGGGACCAATGCTTGCTAACGAGAAATTATCAAGCACATATACTAAAATATTGTGTTAGCCCAAAATGCAGATTCTGTGATAAATATCCCGAAACAATTGATCATCTTGTATCAGGTTGCACGATATTGGCACCCACTGAGTATAAAACCCGGCATGACAGAGTGGGTCAATATCTGCACTGGAAAATATGCAACTTCTACGGGAAGGAAACTGAAAGAAACTGGTATGAACACCACCCAGACCCGGTCACAGAGACAGGACCTGTTACAATTCTATGGGACTACACAATACACACTTTACGAAGGGCTTTATCTATGTAATTTTTTTTTTTGTCAGTGGAAAGTGTCATGATGCCATTTCTAACCTTAGGTCCCTGGGCGGGACCCGGAAAGAAATGTGTAAACACCAGAAATCAAAGGAAATAAAAATAATAATAATAATAATGATAATAATACAAGAAAAGATAATTAAATAAGTATTGTCTAAATTGATTATTATCATTTCAAAATTATTCAGGTAGCATCCTCACTTATGTTGTTTTAATCATAGTGTCTTGGCAAGTTTATTCTCATTCTTGTCTGGTTTATCATCTTGTTTATGGAGTAAACTGACAACCTTTTTCTCATGTTAATAACAATAAATATTCTGCTAGTCTGTATAATTTATATCATGTAATATACAGGGTGTATCAAAATACTTTTATAAGCTATAGAGGTAGGTTCCTCACACGAAAAGAAGGAAGAAAAGTCTATATAAACATATGTCCGTAAATCCTTTGTTTTTGAGTTATTAAGTTTAAAGTTTACATTGTTAAGTGTACAATCCAAGATAGAATCCAAAAATACTTTTACAAACTTTGGAGTCTAGTTCCAGATACCAAAACAAGGCAAAATGTTGACCCTCAACACAGCAACTCATAAAAATTGTTCAAAATTTCCTCTGCTTGCTTCTACGCACGCATGCACCCGTCAGATCAAGAACTGCAGACCCTTACAAATATTTCCACACGGTGTCGAATGGTTTCGCAGGCCCCTATGACACGTTGATGAAGCGTATCTGTATTGTTAATTTCTGCTGCATAAACGAATTGTTTTAGGTGATAAGGGCTTAAATTCGGGGGAACGTGCAGGTCATGGAACCAGTCCTCCACTACCTATCGATCTTTCATGGTAGATGTTAGCCACTGCATCGCGAACAGTGTGACTGACATGTGCTGGAGCCTTATCATGCGTCTTTGTATTGGCAAGGGTACATCCTCTAGCAGGTCTGGAAGAGTGTTCGAAATAAAGTAGCTGTAAACAGCTCCTGTAAGACGTGCTGGGAGAATATATAGACCTACCAGACAGTCACCTACAATTCCAGTCCACACATTAATCGTAAACGGATGCTGGTGTATAGCTAGTATTATACCATGGGGATTCCGATCGGGCTGTATAAATTTGTTATTCCATCTCTTCCAAATGTTGCCTCCTCCGTAATCAAGACTGAAGAGACAAACAACGAATTCGCAGCTTGTCCAATAAATCATTGGCAAAAGTTCTCCTATGGTGAGTGAACATGTGGTACTATGAAGTGTACGACATGCTATTGCTCACTTGACGTGTGCTGATACTTGGATCGTCTCCGACAACTTGTAGAATGTATCCTTCGTGGTCAAATGTACGCGCGGATCTCAGCCTTCCTCGATTCACAGTTTGTCTCAGCAACGCGACGATAAACAACAGCAAAGGCTGGATGACTCAGCTGCCTTCGGTCTGGAAATGCAATCTGATACAGCCGTGCAGCCTCGCGTCCATTACCATTCACGCGGCCGTATGTCAAAATCATATCTGCATGCTCACGATATGAATATCCTGCCATTGTTAAACAGAACACTTCTCAGTAAACTCACTACTACACACGTTAAAAGTTGAAGACAGACTAGCCACCAATGTACATGAATAACAAATATAACCTAGTCTACATGACAACACAGCGCCATTTACCGTAAAATTTCTTTAAACTTAACAACTCAAAAACAAAGGATTTGCGGACATATGTTTATATGGACTTTTATCCTTGTTTTGGTGTGAGGAACTCGCCCAGAAAGTTTGTAAAAGTAGTTTTGATACACCCTGGATAACATAAATTAATGCGATAATTGCTAATATATATATATATATATATATATATATATATATATATATATATATAAAGATGGCTCTAGTAGTAACCCGAGTTTCACGCTTAAGCGATTTTCAAACGATTTGAACGGAAATGAAAGAATGGAGGAGCGAGCTTTATATAACCTGTGAAACGCCCTAAAGCATCGGGAGAAAAAAAAAATTAAAATAATTTCCAATAAAAACATGTGGATAAGATTATAAGCATAGAAAAAATCCCTGAGATTGGGTTAAACTACCAATTGCCGTCCTGTAGGGTCGGGTTCAGGGGGGGGGGATTTACACCAATAAATCAAAATGCTCATCCGAGAATTAATACAAGTAAAAGGTTTGTCACTTAGCTGACTGATGTTACTTTCAGCATCCCATCTCCAGAGTTTCGTAAACGGATCCTCCGAGGATCACTCCATCCACTCGTCAGGAGGTATCAGCAATTATATATACAGGTTGTGATGGATAAATTGTCGTCTAAATTACGCAAAAATAAAAAATAACTTCGTGACATCTCATTTTAACAGGTATATTTGCCAAAATTACATAAAAATATCTTGAAATATAAAAGAGTCAATTTATTCAATAATATCGACAGTGGCGTCATCCACGACCTCCAGACGACTTGGAAATCTCCTGCATCTTTTCTGTACGGTCTTCTTGTTTAAGTTGGTGAATGCCACAGTAATCCTTGCCTTCAGTTCATCATTGGTGTTACAAGAAGTTTTGTTGGTCTCTCGCTCACCGGCGACCTACACATAATAATCAAGGGTGTTTCAAGTCTGGGGAGTTAGGTAGCCAGATTTAAGGGGTGATGTGGTCGCAGAAATTGTCTGACAGCCATGACTGGGTTCTCCTGCTTGTGTGGCATGGTGCAGAGTCCTCTTCCAGCAGGCGCCCTCTTGTCCCAGGGCAGCATTACATCTTCAAGGCGCCTGATGTAGACTTCCGTGTTAAGTCCACACCAACAAATTCAGGAGCTCTTTTCTTATCAGAATTATCAGAGTGTGTTTTTCCGAGCTGCCATACCTTCGTAATCACCATTAGACTCATCGATGGTGCTCTATTTCTCACAGACAGTGCCCAACTGACTCTTCTATACTGTGCAGTCGACAAAATGAAAAACAAACAACGTGCATGCGCGTAATTAAAAATATAAAACAATTTACCAATCGCACGCTGTATATCTATCTATCTATATATATATATATATATATATATATAAATATATATGTGTGTGTGTGTGTGTGTATCAGTAATTGTTTAATATATACACACACACACACACACACACACACACACATATATATATATATATATATATATATATATATATATATATATATTTAGTTTACGAAAAACTAGGTAATCCGTATGGGTAGACCCAAGGAGGATAAAATCCAGAGAGCTCAATGTAAATCAGAGCTAATAATTTAAATAACAACAGACCACTTTAAGGTTCCATATAATAAATTATTTCACCACATATATATATATTTGTGTGTGTATGTGTGGTAATTTCTTTATAGTACAACTAAATACTTGAAAATGGCTAAGAAATTAGCTGATAGTGCTTGGAATAAAGACGCATTTATATAATTTCTACACTCACTAAGTTTTTTTTATTGTATGCAAACAAGAGTTTTCTTTGTAAAAGAAAACTCTTGTTTGCATACAATAAAAAAAAACTTAATAGAAGTACCTTGTCACTCATTTTTAGCAAAACATTGTATGAAAGAGAGATTGCTACTCAAATACACAACTATATATATATATATATATATATATATATATATATATATATATATATATATATATATATATATATATATATAGTAATTGTTAACTGATTGTCTCTCTTTTTCTCCTCTTCTCTACATTATTAGAATTAAGCAAAGTTTGACATTTAATTGTGTTATTAATAATATACTTGCCATATTTGTTGGCACATGGTATCATAGATTACATTTCTTTCTTTCAATGTCATATTTGTATCATGTAAAATGATATTGAATCAAATTAAAGGCACAATATGTTTCATGTAGTCAATAAATCAATGTTAAGTGTTGTTGAAAACTGGCTCTCCTGAAATCTAAATTTCCTTTTTATTACAAACATTTTAGAAAAGAATTCATTTTTGTAACCTATTTTTATCTGATTGATGAAATTCTCGTCTACAGAGTTTATAGTTTCTTCAAGTTTTTTTTTCTCTAAGATACAACCAATGCTGTATCTTTACAAAAGTCAGAATAGACCAAAAGGAAAAAATAACTATTGCTACCATATCTGGACTGGAGCTAGGTAATTCTCACTTTTCAGCCTCGACAGAGTTCAAAAGCAATTACATGGCCTTGTAGGCAATGAATTGTTTTCAACTCGACTGCCCCTTTCCCGCAGACGAAATGTCACAAGTCTGTTGCTACTCTGTTGCTATTTCCATAGAAAATGTTCACATAAGTTACACTCCTTACTTCCACAAATTCAGACCTTTACAACTAAGAGGTTGAATCATCCACGTTCCCTTTGTATTCATTTGGAAGAAAAAAGACAACTCCTTCTTGAGAGGTCCTACTTTGTGGAACAAACTCCTGAGAGCATTCTTCACAATAGAAACAATATACCTAACACCAAAACAACACATTCTTACTTACCTTTCTTACTACAACCACCAAAATACCTCATTGTCTCAATGAAAATCCTAAATAGTGCCCATATGTACAAATCGTCGTCTGTGGTGGGGGAGGGGGGAAGAAAAAACAACAAGTTAAAAAAATCCCCAATGAGTATGTACAATATGAATATAATCGATTTACAAGAAACTAAACAAAATCATGTCAGTAATAAAAAAAAACACAATCCTTAAATGTGGCAGAAATATCAGTTAACTGGACGAAATCGATGCGGGACTATAAGAATATAGAAACATTCATTAAAACCCAAGCACTCACAGTGACACGCAGTCATTCTGACGCAACAACAAATACTAAAAACACTCACGCGAAAAGAAAGGCGCCCTGCATCCGCCAGAGAACTGACATCACTGACCACCTAACGAGGGAGGGGATGGGGAGTTAAACTAAAGGAAAATAGGGACAGAAATAAAAGGGGCCAATGAGCAAACACGCCCTAGCTAAGTTAACCTGTAAAAAAAAAAGAAACTAAATATTCAAGAACAAACCTAAACTAACCTAAATTCGGGATGGATTGTCCAAGTTCAACCGAGAAAGAACAAAATCCTGATGCCTAACCGGCATCAAAATGCCACTCTAGGTCAGCCCCTTTTACTTAGCACAAACGCGCAAGATTCACTCACCTTTTGCCAAATTCTGATGAGGTGAGCCGCCGTTTTTTCGTCTTAATCTTGACTTTAAGCTGATACTTAAAGAACATGATCAGTTGGGAAGAAGTGAACCTCTCGCCATCATAGAATTGCATCTGACGCGTCGTCCAAATCATGACTCTCATAAAACCTAGTAAGCAAAAGAACACACATTGTCCAGCCTTCGTCATCTGCGGCACCACATTGCTACAAACAGAACTGGCTTCAACAAACTTGCACAACGGCGCTACCAACTTGTAATGAAAGAAGGCGTGATCAATGGTTTCGACTTCCCCAATACAGCGTCGGCAGTTTGGAGATTTCTCCAAATCCGCTGAACAAAGGCTTTTGGCGACCCAGAGGGCCCCACGAATCACCAGCCATGTGAGTGATGCCTCATCGTTATTGAGGCATTTCAACCCAGGCGCCCAAGGCCATATTGAGCGAGCCTCCTGCTTCGTAAGACCGAGATCATCAATCAGCTCATCATGAACGGACCCACTGACTAATACTTGATATAATGCCCTACGAGACAGTGCCTGGACGTTGGAGAGGCCATCTGACGCCCATAAGAGGCGTTTCAGAGCACGACGACATTCGCGGTAGAAGGAGCATTCGGCTCGGGGTAAACGAGCTCGAGTGCACACTTCTCAGGGATGGGAAGTTCTTACGGGCGTCTTCCTTACAGAAGGCGCCTTCTTCATCCGATTCGCGACACATTCGGTCTAGGAAGTCGATGCGACGCATATATTGACGAATTTCAATGCTAGGCATATCCAAACCGCCTTCAGATGGATGAAGGCAACAGATCTCCCGAGATACCATATCGGCCTTGTCTCTCCACAAGAAAGAGAAGAGCCTTACTAATGACATTAGTGTGGCATACGGAAGTGGAAGCACAGAGAGTCGGTAAAGGAGAATCGGGTAAATGTGTGAAACACATACTTCCGCCGTCCCCTTCAAAGAAAGATTCCTCCGAGACCACAGATTAACTTACCTTCTACCTCCGACCAATTCATATCCAGCTGGAGATCAGGACCGAACCAGACGCCGAGTATCTTGACCGACCCATCCGTCCAGTGGTAAGGTCCGGGAAGAGAAACTCCCTTCCACGCACCCAATCGCAAGCCAACAGATTTATTGCGGTTGATCTTGGCCCTTGTCACCATCTCATAACCACTGATTTCTTTGCTGACTTCGTCAATCTCGGCTCTGCTCAACACAAGAACCGAAACATCATCAGCATAGGCAGAATACTTGGCCGAGGTGGTAGCACCAGGCAGGGAAATTCCGCGCAGGACCGGATTCATCTTTAACTTGCGAAGGAAAGGTTCCAACTCAAGAACGTAAAGCAAAGGCGAAAGCGGACAACCTTGACGAATGGAGCGAGACAATACGAAAGGCTCCGATCTTATCCCATTCACTTCCACCAGCGCACCGGGAGTCGCATACAAAAATCGAATCCAGAAGCGAAAGTCCGGGCCGATACCGGCCGCCGAAAACACAGCCTCCAGGAAACGATGGTCAACCCTATCGAAGGCCTTGGACTGATCTAAATTACTCAGCGCGGCTTCACTGTAGTCTTGTTCTAAGATCAAGCGTACAATATGAAGGTTGTCCTGAATAGTCCTTCCCTCACAGCACAAGTCTGTTCGGAGCCAATCAGACTAGACAGGACAAGCTGCAAACGGTTGGCTAAGATCTTCGCCAAATTCTTTAACTGTGTTTAACATGTTTAAAGCGCGAAAGTTATCTAACCCATCCCTACCGTTCTTGTCCTTACGCAGCAATTTGATCACACTGGTGAAGCGTTGAGGTATAGACCCCGGATTCATCCTGTTGCTGTAAATCAGTTCCAGCAAAGGAATAAAAACGTGCGACTACCTCAAGTAAACTTCGTAGGGAAGACCATCTAGTCCCGGAGATTTATCCAGGCCAACCTGTTTCAGCGCTTCCCAGATTTCCGACTCAGTGATGGGACCTTCGCATCCAGACGCTTCAGCTGCCTTAAGGCAGGGAAAGTCGGCTAAATAGGCGTCGAACTGAGCTGGGCTCAGACCGGGTTCCCTGGTGAAAAGTTCATGAAAGTAATCCCGAAAAACCTCGTATATGCCCGCGTTTGTAGTCACGGTCCGCTTATCCGGCAATGTGACGCACGCGATATGTCGCCGAGACGCGCTCCGATTCTCCTCTGCGCGCAATTCAGCGGCCATATTCGTCGCCTCAGAGGACATTCTTTTTAACCTAGCCCTAACTACAAAAGCTTGATCCTTCTTGATAAGCAAGGAGGTCAACTTTTCCTTAGCTAAAGCTATTTACACACTATCACGGGATTTCACTACCCGATCGACTTTTTGCTCACAAGCCGTTTGCGCCGCTAATCTATCTAGATTAAGTCGACGACTAAAATCAGCAGCAAACGTTCAAATTTTTCATTTTAGATAATCCCAGCAGGCATTCCCAACAACCGCCCCCGTCAATTCCTCCTGTATCATTAGTAGCAGCTGGTCCCGGAAATCCTGCTCACCAAATAATGAACAGTTTAATTTCCAGTAGCCAGCCAACCTAACCTTAGGCTTATCTAAGTTTTAACGGACCCGGACCCGGCTATGATCCAAATAAACTATATAATGGAAAATTGGACACCCTACGAGCTCTACATCGACTCTCCTAACATTAGACTCTGTCGAGGTCGCTAGAACTCACCCCAGCTGCCGAGCCGCCACTCCAAACTACCTCCCGAGGCTGCTCATTCCGGTACTTATTAACAAGATCAAACCTGTCGATAAAGTCCCAAAATGGTTTCACGTCTGGGTTATTAGTACCCGAATTTGGCTCTATACGATCTATGTCGAGGTCAAGGGCGGCGTTCCAATCCCCCGCTAAAACTACTCGACGAGATGTCGTCAAATACGTTTCGATCTATCGAAACAAAGCAGGCCGCTCAGAATGGACATTGGGCGCATAAACCCCAATGAGACGAAGAGCCTTATCCTTTATGATAACATCCAGCACGCAAAGCCTGCCCACCGGATCTGCGAAAACAAGAGTACACGCAGCCTTCAAAGACTTGCTCACCAGCCTAGAGACACCTCTCGAACGACCATCAACACATGCTGAATAGAGGGAAAACCCCTAAACAGAATGTCCTCATAGACATGAGTAGAAAACCGGGTCTCCTGTACGCAACAAACATTCACCCCGAGGGGCTGAAGGTCGCGAGAGAGCCTCGCCCTGCGAGATTCCAATCTCAGACCTCGGACATTTATACTTGCTAACCAGAGAGCCATAGTGAAAAACCGATTAGGGTTGCTCTCCTGGATTGAACATGGCCGGGGATATGACACCGACGGCCTCACCCATGGAGCCAGTACCCATCTCATTTTTGATGGTGCCATCAGGAGACAGGCTGGGGGAAAGTTAGCTTAAGAGCTGTACACAGAGAGGGGTGAACGAAAATCGGGAGCCTCCCTGAACAGAGTTGATTTAGTTTTTTCTCGTTTTCATTATCAAAGTAAGCTAACGGCGAATAAATATCAAAAGCGCTGTTAGCTTCACGTATCATGGCCCA
The DNA here is from genome assembly GCA_964036315.1 of Acanthosepion esculentum. Classification (NCBI taxonomy): domain Eukaryota; kingdom Metazoa; phylum Mollusca; class Cephalopoda; order Sepiida; family Sepiidae; genus Acanthosepion; species Acanthosepion esculentum. The sequence continues at coordinate 95,081,735 of OZ038494.1, read as the reverse complement.
GATGTTTTCTGAGCCATGTCTTGCTCTTACAACAGTCAATATTCTTTTCGCAATGGGAAAATTTTGGGAATCTTCAATGTCCAAATTATTATTTTTTTTTAATTTAGAAGTATTTTTAGGTCTTTTTCTTTGCGGGATATGGAAAATGCTCTGTCGGATTGGTGTTTTTCCACACGATCTTCCCCTCCTATTAAAAAGTAATTTACGTTTTACTTTTTTTCTTTGCGTGGTTCTGCAGTGTCTAATGAAGGGTTGCGTTGCCTCTTTTGTGTTTCAGTTTTTAGTAGTGAATTGCTGGGTGTTTTAACAGGGGATGGATTGGGAGTTTTGGACGTAGTGGGTGATTTTAAGGGGGATTTAGAAGGGGAATTTTTTTTCAGTGGAGTCAATTTGGAGGAAGCCAGGGTTATTGTTTGCAAAACTAGGGGTGGAGCCACAGGGGGCTGTTTAGAGGATGGAGACGACGGAGCTGAAGTAGATTGTCTTATAATTTTTCCAGGGTGATGTTTTAGGGATTCTTTTAATTTTTGTAATTTTTCCTTTTTCTCAAAAGATGGTTCGTACTTTAGCCGTTGTTGATGTAGTTTGTCCGAGTAGGTGGTCGAAGAGTCGCCCTTAGTACTGGTAGAGGGAGTGGGGCTGTGTGTGTCTTTAGCCGTGGGGACTTCAGTGGGACGAGCTCCCGCTGCCCGGAGCCTCCCTTTGACCTTACCAACGACCTGCCATTCCCCATCTTCCTTCTCTGCAACCCCACTAGCGGCGGGCAGAGGGCTGAGAGACAGACCCAACCGGGGGTCTAACCACACTGGTCCAGGTCGTTGGCATGCCCATTACAGGCGAGACGGATGTAACAGACTCGGTCGCAGGGGGGATTTGGGTCAACAGGAGCCAGAATCTCGGAGGCCTTCTTCTCTGTGCAGGAAGAGGACAGGTGAAAAGTCTGTCCACACTTCCAGCATGTCGGTCTACGCCCGGTGACTATAACTGGCATCTTTTGGCCCGCTACATCCAAACAGTTGGGGATGGAGATGAAGGCTTTCCGCTCAATCATGATTTAGAGACTCCATCCCCCGGTCAAATCGTCAGAGGAAGCACTGAGTATCTGACCAAATTAGAACAGATAAGCGGCCAAGTGTTCTCCAACGATCTGAGGAGGAACATCAAATACTGATACTTGGTCCTCCGCCTGCCTTCATATTCTGTACGCAGAATAAGGTCTTTAGTTATGAGATCGCGACTCGAAGTGGCTTCACAGTCCCCAGAGAAATTAGTGATTTAATGACGATGTCTTTTGTGGATCGACAAATTTTGCGCGGACGCTTGTCCACCATAAATACTGACACAATTCTTTTTTCAACTCTCTTTAATTCCGCGGGATTGACCAAAACCCCATCTGCTGTTACCAGATGTGCATAACCTTTGGCTTTCTCGAGGAACTCTGTGATGTTGATTGAACACTTAAAAAATTTTCCTTTCTTTATTTAACTTCTGAGGCTGTATATGTAGCTGTAAAAAAGTTTCACAAAAATTAATCCTGAGGAATATTTTTATAGAAAGTTTACCAACTTTTGAGTGGTTTTCTTCCGCTTGACTTGTTTAACTTATAGAGAAAACAAGCGTTTCCTTTTTTACAACTGGCTAGGTATTTAAAACTTGGCTGACTTGAAAACTTTTATTTGTTTGTGGTTTCAATATCTTTTACGTTTAGGACTGACAACTATTAAATCAGTTGCTTTCCCTTTTCTCTTAGAACGGCGCATTTTGGTGGCCGCTAGAGGGGGTGAATATCAAAAGTGTCGTATATGACATCCACAACTGTTTCCTCAGGAAGCCCGCTATTAGCCTAGTCAGTTAGGCATTTCCTAAGTTGGTTGAGGTGTCTTTTATGCATAAATTGTGGACCCTTTATAATATATACGATGTTTCCAACTCTTTTTTCGATCGTATCCATCTCCCAAAAAGATCTGTTGTCTTTGAAAATTCTGAAAAACCTTTTTCTACAGGGTTATATCGTCTTGGAAGTACGATGCTTGTTCTTCCTGGCTTCGTCTGTTTCGGGAGTAATTTATTGTAACCGGACCGTATCCGACGTGCGAATATCACCTCGGCTGGAGATTGTGACGCTAGCGTTTTGTTATTAGGTGTAATTCTTTATACTTGAAGAAATTGTTGGAGGAATTTTTCAGTTGGTGTAGTCCTGACTTTTTTCAAAGCTCTCTTCAAAGTATCCAAAAATCTCTCAGCCTGTCCGTTAGACCTCGGATGGTACGGAGTGGTAGTGATGTGTTCGATCTGATATATTTCACAGAAGTCTCTAAATTCTCCAGACGTAAACTGACTTCCATTATCGGACACTAAAGTGTCCACTACTCCGAATCTGGCGAACAGTTCATGTAGAAATGTTATAGTAATTTCTGTAGTTGGGTTTTTGCATCTGTGTACTTCGGGCCACTTCGAGAAACTCTCGACTACAATGAGGTAGTAATATACTTCTAGAGGGCCCGCGAAGTTAATGTGAATTCTAAACCAAGGTAGATCCGTTTTGGACCAGAGATTGAATTTAATAAGAGGTGCCTTCGCTGCAAAGGCATAGCCTTTACATGATTTGACAGTGTTTTCTATATCTTTGTCCATGTTTTGCCAATAGACATAGCTACGCATCAAACTTTTCATTTTAGTACTCCCTGGATGGCCAGCGTGAAAATCTTTCAAAATACGCTTCTAAAGTGTTGACAGAATCACGACACGTTCTCTGTATAGTCACAACTCGTTGAGAAAACCTCCGCAGTTCGCTGGTCCTTTTCAAAAGTTTTCGCTTTTGTTTGTTTGATATACTCATCGTGGAGAGCCTCTTGTCTTACTTATTCAAGCGTCACTGGAATTTCCCTTACTGTATTACAAAGGGTAGTTTGTAATTCTCCTTCGGATTGGAAGGAGGCGAGTACTGTATCTTACAGTGGTTCTTTGTACTTGGGAATTAATCTGGACAATCCGTCCGCATGGCCGAATTTTTTTGATGACACGTACTCCATTTTAAAGTTGTAATTTAGAAGGATTGTAGTCCATCTCTGCAGTCTGTTGGCTGTGTGAGTAGGCAGACCTTTCTTTGAGCCAAAATAGTGAGTAGTGGCTTGTGGTCTGTCTGTAGAGTGAAATGTCGACCGTAAATATAGCGGTGGAACTTCGCGACTGCGAATATAATCTCAAGCGCCTCTTTTTCAATCTGAGAATAATTTTTTCCCGCGGGAAACAAAGCTCTCGACGCGTGAGCTATCGGTTTTACTGTTCTATCAGTCATTTTGTGAAGAATGCATGCCCCTACGCCATATGAACTAGCGTCGCTGGCAACAATGATTTCCAAATCCGGGTTGTAATGTGTAAGAAATAAGCCTGACGTCAGTGTCTTCTTTATTTTTTCAGATGCCTCCTGGCATTCTGCTGTCCAAACCCAGGGCTTGTCTTTCTTTAATAGTTCATTAAGGGGGTGGCACGCAGATCATGCATATTTGGTATGAAAGCCTGGTAATAATTTGCTAGTCCAAGGAAGCTCTGCAACGAAACGATGTTATTGGGCGCCGGCATGTCTTTAATCGCGGCAACTTGTTCAGGATTTGCTCTCCTGCTATCCTTGTCGAGTATGTATCCTAGGTATTTGATTTTTTCCATGAAAAAATCACATTTGGTCTCTTTAAGTTTGAAACCGTAATCCTGAATCTTAGCAAAAACTTTGTGGACGTGATCCTTATGTTCAACTACGCTTTGGCTTATCATCAGAATGTCATCTAAATAAGCGACTGAGAAGTCAAAGCCGCTCAGCATAGTATCCATGACTTGCTGGAAAATTGCTGGCGCGACCTTGACCCCGAACGGTAAATGTTCGAATTTATATAATCCGCGATGCGTATTTATACACAATAGCTTCGAACTCACCTCTTCAACCGGAATTTTCAAATAAGCGTCAGTAAGTTCAATTTTCTAGACCCCCCCCCCCCCCGCCATTTAGCTTCGCAAAAAATCTCTTCTGGGCAAGGAAGAGGGTAATGATAGTCCTTCAGAACAGCATTTAATCCCGTCGAAAAATCAGCGCAAACGCGTATGTCGTTCGATTTCTTTTTTTACATAGACCGCTGGTGCGGCCCATTCGCTGTTCTCTACCTTAGATAGAACTCCAGTTTTTTACTAATCAGTCAAGTTCCTCGTTAATTTGTTCCAATGAGGCAAAAGGCACATTTCACTTCTTTTTGAACACTGGCTGGACGTCGTCTTGTAGTTCAACTTTTGCCATCATCTTGGTACACCTGCCTAATCCATCAGAAAAATTTCCTGGATAGGATTCCTTCTGTTCTTTTTTCGGTTTTCAGCTTCGGAATTCCAGTTTTCAAGTTTTTGGCAGTATGAATTTACAAAGCTGGAACTGTGTCATCCAATCAGTACCAAATAGATTGTTAGTATTTTTCAGGACGAAGAATTTTAATTTAAGATTCTTCCTGTTGAACGTTGTATCAGCAATCAATTCTCCCTCGAATTTAATTTTTCCCTTGTTACTGATCTTGCAATCTTGCCAGATTTTACCATGGTTGGTTTACCCAATCTTTTCCATGTTTGCAAATTTATTATTGTCAAATCAGAACCCGAGTCTAGTTGAAATTCCGCACTTTTGTTTAACATTTTTACGTGCCCGAATTTCCTGGTATTAGCACTGTCTCGTTCGTCCGACCTTGTATTTTTTATGCAGCTATTGGTTTTATTTTTAGATCGGCAATACGAGCTTTTGTGTCCGACTCGATTACATATGGAACATTTTTTGTTCCGGAAAATACAATCTTTGTACCAGTGTAGGACACCACATCCGTAACATGGGTTAGGGGGCAACTTATTTTGCTTTTTCTTTGTTTCATTAGTTTTAGGAGACTTTGTTTCTGTTTGTAGCGTACTTATTTGACTTGAGCAATACCCGATTCTTCGATATTTTTAGAATCCTGCTTTACACTGACGTACCTCTGAGATTTATATTCTGCTCATTCTCCAATTTGTTTCGTATTCTTCGCCTAATTTCTGCATTTTTGTTGAAACTAGTCAACAAGGCACGAATATCAAACATTTGAAGGTATTCGCACTTAGCTCCTCCAGTCTAAAATCATCGCAGTGCTTGTTTACTACTGACACAAAAGTGGTGTAATCTTCCCATTCTTTCCTAGTTAGATTAAGACATTTCCGTCTCTTATAGAAAAGAGATGTCTTTGGACTGAAAAACTCCATGAGTAATTCCACTTCTTTGGTGAATGTCGACTCGCAAGTTTTCCGGGGCAGAATGTAGTTTACGAATTTTGTGTGCTCAGTTGTGCCAAGTTTCCTCAGAAGAAGACGTACTTTTTTCGAGTCACTCCAATTTGCACAATCTGTAGTATATATGCCCTCATATCTCCTAAAGTATGACGCAAAGGTTATGTCTTCCTCGGGAGTGTATGAAAAATTGTCTATCGCGCTCCAAATGGTGTTTTGCGAAAAAGAAAATTCGTTTTCGATGGGATTACTACGGCTTGTCAGTTCTAAAACTTGCTTTTGAAATTCGAGCTGTCTCTCTTGATTTTCTTTCTGGGTTTGCAGAAAGAAATTTTCCATTTTTTCCTGTTGAGAGAGCAGTTGTTTTTGCCACTTCTCTTCCATTCTTTCTTGGATATGTAATTGCTGTGCATTCTGGTACTTTACAAGATCTAATAAAATACTAATAAAATACTTTTGAAATCCTCCATTATAAGTGTGTCTTTTTTTACCGGTTTTACTTTTCTGTTTTTTTCCAGATGTTTTTCAAATGAAAAAACTGTGACGAAAAATAAAAAAAGATTTCTCGTACATCCACTGTTAAAACAAATTGGCAATTATAAGTAGTTCTACGAAAACTCGTTTGTGTTTTAGGAGAATTCCTTTTAATCCCGGTGGTTCTCGCAAATCTTCGTCGCCAATTGTTGTGGCCTATTAGGGTCCATAAAGAAAAACACGGAAAGAAGAAGGTAGGTTGAACAAGTGTATTGAAATAACAGAACATATATACAAAATAAGAGTGTTATTAGTCAACAGATAGAAGTGTCCGTCTGAACTGTTAGGTTACACTACGTCTCGACTGCCTCTGCTTAGGAAGTCTCGCAGGTTAGTATTTATGAAGGAGGAAGAGTTCATTCTAATGTAGATAGGTCACCATAAAAATTAAAAACTTTGATAACTACTGAGTACATCGAACAAATCTGATTATGATATCTCATCAATTGTCTTTGTAATATATTTTTTAAATTGTAAAGAGACTTTATGGACACCCCGTTGTGTTAAAGATCTTTTGGTAATGTTCCATTATTTTGTATGTAAAGAATAAATTTTTTTTGTGTGAATTTGACTTGTAGGATTAAAGTCCTTGAATTCAGATACTTTCAAAGTAGGACAAGTTTTGAGTTGATTTGAAAGTAGTAAGGAGAATTAATGTAGTAATGAAGGTTTAATTGAAGAAGTTCCTTCTTACTATCATCAGCTATCAATTAAGTCAGTTTAATTTGATGTTAGGTATTATCACATTTCTCCTTGCCATCATGATAAAGGGATGATTCTAAGCTTAAGCAAAACAATGCAACTACTGGCATCTGTACTGCTCTGGCTCACTTTGTATATGGCTATATTATTAAGTACCCTTTTAAAAGATTGATCTCTGTAAAAGTGGATCAAATAAATGTGTTTCTTGAATTTCTTTTTAAAGTTTCTCATTGGTTGAAAAAATATTAAATTTATTTCATTTACAGTGAACCAATTTTGAATATTCTGTCAGAATTTTTAAAAGGGCTTGCAACAGTTTTCTTTTACTCCTTAAGTTATAGGATGTATTATTTGTAAAAGGATTTACAGTTAGTGATTAGATTTCTATCGGTATCAATTAGCTCTTTTCCCAATTAGATGAGTAAATAATTACGTTAAGTGGATATGTCGTTAAGACGTTAGTCTTCAACCATTGTTTTCAATCAGACCGTGACTGATTGTGGAGAACTTATCATATTCACCTGGAGAGATGATCCTTTTGTGCTGCACTGGTTGGACGTACGTGAAAACCATACCGTGGGTTGACTAAGGTCTTGTGAATGAAACTGTTTGGAATCTATTGTTGAGTCTGCTATCACAATGTCATAAATCATTATTGTTGAGATCAATAAAACATCCTTCGTCGCCACATGTTGAGATGTTGAGTGTTTCCACGTGAGTATATGGTAATAACGAACAAACACAGTCGTAGGGAAAAATACTGGTATATTCAGAGAGGTATTTACATCAGAGAGATTAGTAGTAGAACGAACGTAGGTTAGTAGTAACAATAAGTAATAGTAATAAAGTCCAACGGTATCTTCCGGTCGAGAAACGGAAGTGTAACTGGTCACTACAGAAGTCTCACTCTGCACTGCACTACACTGCTACACTACGGTATTTAACAACCCTCCCACGTGGGTCGAATGTGGCACAAGGCCGATTTAATGTGGGCTCCCCGAGCCCGTAGGCTCGGCCAAAAATATGTCCATTTAGAACCCGTATAAACGGGTTCAGGGACTGTCTACCTCCCCGGACGACACTTTGCCCTGCGGCAAAGCCTCGTCCGGGTTCCTCTCTGCCAAAGCAGAGAGTTCGACAAGAGTCGCGCACAGTCAGAGACTGCGTCTCGTACACTGCTACACTACTCCCAGTCTCTAGAACTACTGTTCTATTTATAATAATAGGATCAGTCTATTGTGGTTGTGAAGGTGGGTGCGCCCCAACAATTATGAACGAGTGTTTTATGGTACTGGCCTTGTTCAGACTTGATCTCTCTCTCTCTCTCCCTCTCTCTCTCTCTCTCTCTCTCTCTCTCTCTCTAAATAAAATAAATTGCATTGTTGCAGTCTAAACCATAGGTTGACGTTTTGGGTGTTGAACAAACACAAGTGGACTTGACCAGGCGTTTGCAATGGGGATTAGTTAGGCACCAATTGTGGCAAAAATTAAACTGCAACTTATTTACAATTTTTTTTTTTGTTTATAAAGTATTGTGCAAATTTTTTTTTATGGTTATATCTTTTCCCAGAAAACTTTCTTATTGTTTAAAAGCTTCGGGGAACTGGACATGTTTACAGAAATAAATGTGTCTGCAAATCAGTAATACTTAGCTTATCAACTAACTTAAAATTGCACGTATTATCACTTGTTCGTCTTTAAATACTGGGATCACTCCAGTAGCGTGCAGAAGGTGAGGGAGAAGGTGCGACGGCCCCAGGCATCCATATCTGGAAGGCATCCGATAAAAAAAGTGAAATCAAAATTTAGTTTTTGAAATTTTAAATAAGGTATTTATGTCTGATTTTATTAAATATCACAGTTTACAAGCGAAAAGAAGGTATAAGCATAAGTTGTGGTTGTCTCTTGATTTCTAGCCTCTTTGCGTTTCTCTTTGAGGAAAGGGGTCACTTGGGGAAGATATGTGTAGATGAGCTGGCATTTTTGCGTTGACTTAAATACAACTTGTTAAAAAAAGCATGTATACACTGCGTGCCAAATTATTATCGAGATAACTTTTTTCTAATATTTCAAGAACCGTCCAATCAATTCACACAATGTTGGCAACACTGACCTGCGCAATCACTGAAATCTTCGTACTGATCTGCGCAATGTAAACAAACTGGCGCCATAGTTGTTATCAGCACGGTGATTTGAGCGTGCCAAATTATGAGAAAAGTGTAAGAATTTAGTGAAAAGATGGGCCGTAAAAGCAGTTTAAGTGATGCTGAAAAGAAAACTATCACCTCAGAACTCCCAAAAAGTAAATCTACCCTAGAAATTTCTAAAATGATAGGGAGGTGTGATCAAACAGTGAAAAAGTTCACCGCCGACCCTACACAAGTACGTAAAAGGGCAGATAAAGGCAAGCCGAGGGTTATTTCACGTCGTCTCATATCACGACTTAAATGAGAGGCCACGAAGAACCCTGGACTTACCAGTCAAGAGCTTTTCAGTTGCATTGGGGATCCTACTGTGTCTAAAAGTACTCAGTGTCGGTATCTGAGGGAAATAGCAACAACAGTCAAACCTGTATCAAAGCCTCCGTTGACGAGAAATCACATTCAAAATCGACTGAAATGGGCCGAGGACAATATGAACATTGACTTCTCTAAAGTTTTGTTCACAGACGAAACTCGAGCAACACTTGATGGGCCAGATAAATGGTGCAAAGGCTGGGTAATGAACGGACAGAATCGCCATCAGCGATTGAGACGCCAACAAGGCGGTGGAGGCATAATGATCTGGGGTGGTATTATTGGAAAAACATTAGTGGGCCCATGGAGAGTACCAGATGGCGTCAAAATGACTGCTGATGCATACATAGCGTTTATGAAGGAGCATTTTGAACCGTGGATGAAAAGGCAAAGAGTTGCCTTCAGAAGGGCCATTGTTTTTATGCAAGATAATGCTTCTCTCACATGCTGCTCACAAGACTACTGAATATTTGAAACAGTTAGGATTCGATGGACCTCGAAAAATGAAGTGGCCAGCAAATTCTCCGGATTTAAACCCAATCGAAAACCTTTGGAGCATCATGAAGCGAAGACTGTACGCCAACGGACGACAATTCAGGAGCAACGCTGAGTTGTGGGAAGCAATTCTTGACATATTTCGCGGCATTACACTAGCAGATGACATCCTACAATTAACAAATTCTATGGATCGTCGTCTTATTCAAGTAATTTCAAGACATGGAAAGCACATTCCCTATTAATTTGTTTAAAACTGTGCCTTTGTTTGTATCTGTTATTATTTGTTTGATTATCTTATTTATTAGCTTCTTTTGATCATAAACATTCACGTGCAACATTAATAAACGTTTTGTTTGCTCAATTCTGGGAATTTTACTAAACCTTTCTAATAATTTGGCACGCTCAAATCACCGTGCTGATAACAAATATGGCGCCAGTTTGTTTACATTGCGCAGATCAGTACGAAAATTTCAGTGTTTGCGCCGGTCAGTGTTGCCAATATTGTGTGAAAGTTTTGTGTGAATTGTTTGGAAGGTTTTTGAAATATTAGAAAAAAGTTATCTCGATAATAATTTGGCACGCAGTGTATATCTGTTTTGTATCTGTTTTGAAAGGAGACAAATTTGAAAGTTTTAAACTAATTTCAACCAGTAGTGATTTGTTAGAAATTACCTTTTTTTATGCTTCATGACCTGTTTTGCTAATCTTACTTTATATTTTATTTTTGGCGGCTTTTTCCTTTTTTGTTTGTCACACAGACACATGTTGATCCATTTTTGTGCATGCCTTTCTGCTTTCATGCTTTTAAAATATTTACATGCGATTTAAATTACTAAATTTTGAAAATGACTAGTTCTTGCCCAAAATAAGCTAAGTTTCTAACACTAAACCATCATCTTAATTTTCCAAGTTCTTCGTTTTCTCAAACATTATTTCTTTGTATTGTTTTCACTTTAGTGATCATTTATTTCGTAATTGATGGAATCAGTAATACTTAGCTTATCAACTAACTTAAAATTGCACGTATTATCACTTGTTCGTCTTTAAATACTGGGATCACTCCAATAGCGTGCAGAAGGTGAGGCAGAAGGTGCGACGGCCCCAGGCATCCATATCGGGAAGGCATCCGATAAAAAAAGTGAAATCAAAATTTAGTTTTTGAAATTTTAAATAAGGTATTTATTTCATGCTTCATCTGTTTCTAAATATTTAAAAATGTCTTCCTTCCTCACATTTCTCAGTACTAGAGCCTATAGCCACCCCCTTACTTGAGTCTTAGGAGCATACAATGAAGGAGTTGGCTCCGGGCATCATCAAACCTCAACAAACCTCTACACGCTGCTAGGTCACTCTTATCTGTTCATAAACCATCATTGTTTAAAATATCTAAAGAATTGTTGTTATTTTTATCCATAAAATACTTTTATTTACGAATGTTTCAACGTAAGGTTCGTTCGTTCTCATTTATATTATAATTTATTTAAACGAGGAAATCTTTTGATAGAACTTTATAGCGCTCCGTATAAAATGCTTCCAAAGGCTTCCTAATAGGATCCACCCAAAGCTATATTTTATCATCATATTATAATTCTGCTTCTTATTACGTTAGTTCGTAAGTAAGCATGTACGGCACACAGTCATTGCCTCAGATAAATAATGGCTCATTCCGTTTTGATTGCGAGGAAAGACCGAAGAAAAGAGTCGCTATTTGATTTTAGTGAGGAAAAGAAAACATTGTCGCAGGAGGAACTCATTGCCGAGTATTGGGGTGCTCATTGACATTTTCTTCTGTGTCAAATGAGTCCTATATTTGATCTGAAGAGACGTCTGCAACAACCGCATGGCAGAGTAGGAAGGTTCAGGGGATGGAGAGCTCTGGCTTTTCTTTGGGCTCTTTTCGTCTCTTCTATTTGCCTTCTGGTGTTTTCGAAGGATGTTGTTTTTTTGTGGACTGCTCTTATCCAATTGGTTCTTTCTACGGCTTCCGCCTCCCAATTGACCGGATCGATTTCTGTCTTCAGCAAGGAGTTTTTTTTAGTTGATCCTTCAATCAACTACGTGGGGATCCATATATTTTCTTGACAGATGCTAGCTCTGAGAAGAGGATTTGTTTAGGTTGGCGGATATTTGGGCAAGGTGTCCGGCCCATCGAAATCGGTGGCAAGTCATGATGGTTTCTAGGCTATCCACCTTTGCGCGGCCTGAAGAAATGAGTCGCTCTTTGATTTTAGTGAGAAAAGAAAACATACGTAATAAGAAAGAAAGAAAGGGAAGCTAGAGGGGGCGTAAACATTCTCACGTATTTAACGACTGCTTCAGTGAAATAGAAAACTTTGTCAAGTTCAAATCTTTTCATTTGGACCTTCTTACTTTTTTATACAATGACCTACATTCATATTTATCATTGTAATTGCAACATTTTATTAAAGTTGTTAAGCTCAAATATTTAACGATGCAATATGGGAAATTCCATGGATATTTTATCTTCGTGGAACTCGCAAGAAGCTTATTCAAAGATTAAATTAAGAATTGTGATTCACGAGAAAATCTAAATAAGAAAACCATAAATTGGTACGGGTATTGCTCGTAAGATATAAATTCACTTGGAATGTAATGTTTATTCAAAAACGGGAATATTCTTTACAGAAGTAATTGAGATCAAAGTGAAGCATTGTTTTACATAAAATCTTCGTGAACTTACTATTTGATGAATCCATTTTCATTGTGTTGGAGGATTAAAATTAAGGAACCAGATACAGCACAAAATGGTAACGAACCTGGATTATTAGGTGTACTTAGTATAGTAATTTACTAAGCTGAAGCGTGGGACAAAGCCGAAAGTATGGATCACCCAGTGAGGATCAAACTCAATACCCAGTCCTAATTGATCTAGTGAGACTAGCCTGCCAACTGTTACAATACATCTAAGTGCCCAAAGGCGTATTTTGCATAACGAGGACAATAAATTGTAATACTGATAGCTATGATTCTTTACAAGCTGTAATTACTTTTGTAATTGTTATGTACGTTCACCCTGTTAAGCCATTACACTGCGAATAGTAAGCAGTTCTCAACAATTTTTTATGGTTCTAAAAACAACTTTCAAATTAAACTCCTGTGTCACGACTTGGAATAGAACTCCAAATCTTGTAATCTTTGTATTTATAAAAGTTTCAGCTATTGATTTAGCAGTCATTTCAGTTTATAGTTGAATTTCACTTTAATAAATTGAAAGCTTTATACACATTAAAAGATAGGGACTTAAATAAAGATCCGAATCATGGCGGACTAAAGGGAGCGGTCCAACAATATCTATATGGATTGTTTGAAAACCTGGTGAAGATCATTGAAATATTTGAATGGGAGATTTTGTTTTTTGGTAAGACACACAGCTTGTGCAAAACTGCTTTGCAGATTTATTCATACATATCCAGTAGTATCTGGATTTAACTAACTTTATACATGATCCCAATGGAGAAATGGATAGCAGCTCGGATTGAGCCAAGTTCGAATTCCAGTCGAATCCTTACATTCACTTACGTGCTAATACCCTTGGGAAAGTTATGAATCCTCTTCTTCACCCCCCGCTATGGGTAAATAGCAGAACAGACTAATTTCTATAGCCTTGGGTGGTAACCGTCTAGGAGAATCGGTTTTCGTTATTTGGTAAATCTTTTTGTGGTGCCAATCTATAGGTTTTATGAAAGATTAAGTTCGACCGGTCACTGGCCAAGTTCCGCCTGCTGCGACGTTGTGTTAAATTCTAGATCCAGTAGGCCGGGGGGGGGGGTATTTTCCATACGCTCACGGTCGATTGGGGATGTAGGCACGGCTGGGGATGTGGGCGGCAGGAAAATTAGAATGTGGCGAAAAAAGGAAATACTATCTGCAGAAGCCGAACAACAATGGGTAAAACATTGATGTCTTTTATATAAGGAAACAACAACAGTAGAAAAGATTACAGAAAGGATAGAAAAGCAATTAACATAAGAAAAGAGGACTACTCCTCTACCAATTTTCCAACAGAGAGAGGTGTGTGTGTGATTAACTCGTTCCAATCGACTTGGGAGGATGTGTGGCTCGTAATTCCAGCCCTACGTGTAAGTGTAGCTTTTCAGTTTGTTGTCGTAAATGACAAACGTTAGGTTTCAGCGGCTTTTTAATGCGACTGCTATAACGACGATGATATTTCTTGAAGTCCTTATCTCTGACTCGTCAGTGGACCGACTCACTGCGGCGACAGTCTCTCTACTCTCTCGGCGACAGTCTCTTTCGTCTCTTCGAGAATTATCTCCCGACTGCCTTATTAGCAAAATCTCGAGTTAATATAGCAACCGAAGGTTATAAGCCAGGTTGATCACGCGCTTAACACGAGTGTCGCCATAATCACGTGTATTTGCAAAGTTTCTGTTGCTTACTCAGATCTATTTCAAATCTCTTATTGGATAAAATTAATTCGTTCATTCCAATTGTCTTTTCGATGACCAAATTCAGCGGATACAACTTATGTTTAGATTAGATTTCGCTAGCGGTAAACATACACTGATCTTACCTCCCCGGTCCAATTTACTTCAATATGTTTTTATCAAAAATATTATTTTCGTCTATTTTTTTTTAATGACCCAAATTAAACATCGCCCCCTGCCCTTTGCATTTGTTTATAAACAAGTCTTCGCCAACCCGATTTGAAATTCACTCTTTATCCATCAGCCGTCTTAGATTCCATATATCATTGTTCTAGATTATTTCCTATTAATAGCGCTGACACAGTTTGTAACTTCACGGGAGATCGTGTTTTCCATTTTCAATCAATAAACGTTATATTTGCGTGTGTGCATTCATGTGGGTGTGTGCGTCAACCTCTCTCTCTGTTACAGTTGTAGCCACATAGTTTCTAGTCGCACAACGACTTTCATAAATATCATATATGTCGGGGCTAATGCCAAATAGATTTCTTTGTAACTGGTTACAATAAACGGCGATCGGCAACAGTTTAGCATTTCAGTGTTACTTTGCTTTTCGGTCATCTGCACCAAAGTTTTCACGTTCTTGCTTGACGGCGTAAAAAAAGTGAGCACTGCATATTTTAATTCTTTGTTCTTTACGGTATGGTCTGAGCTCTTTTTGTACGTATTTTAACTATATTGTGAGCGTAACAGCATTTGTTCTTGTTTTATGACGAAGACTGTAAAATTGCTATGATGTTATTGTTTATTAGTTAAAACAACAATAATAATTAATTAAAAAGAATGGGTAAATAAATGTTAAAAAGCCTGAGTTTGTTTTATACACTTTGTTTTGTGAGAAGCGTATTAAAAGAAAGTTAATGAAAAGGGTGTGTTCCGCCTTCGTAACATTTAAAATTAAGGCTCGTTGATCCACCCTGATGAAATTTAAAAACAGGACAGCGGATGGACGTCAGAAGGTGATTAGACGACAGAAGAAGGTAGTTAGGCGTCAAAAGACATTAACGAGCAAAAGGGGGTGATACGTCTGGGAGATGAGACGAGGCTAGCTGCGGAAGAATTTTCGGCTTCCTCGTGCGAAAGCCTCTAGCAGAGCAAAGGGCAAAAAGGTTTCGGCATTCTTAAAAACTACACAGATAAAAGATAGTTCACAATAACGTAAAACGTTCTGGAGGCTCTCATAGGAAAAGAAAAGTAGAAAGAAAACCGAACGACATTGAAAAAAGATTGCTAAATAGCTCGTGAACGATGTGGGACCTAAGCAGAAAGAAAACAGAACGACATTGACAGAATATCGTTAAAGCACACTTAGAATTTCGAGAAAATTACATGTAGTTTTTTTTTGCGTTTTATTACTTGAGTGCACTTCCTTTTTTCGAAGAGTAATTTCTTAACTTCGTATCACCTTCTCACGTTTTTTTTTCTTTCATGATTTGAAAAAAAATGTATTGTAAATCTTTTTTTAGAGCCAGTTATTTCTATAATTACGTTATGTTATTTTGCCTTGTTCATAACAAGGCACACGAAATTTTTGTGCAAGCCTTTTTTGTAAAATTTGTACTTTGTTATATTGTTTAGCATATGGTTAATAAATATTTGTGCTTTCAAATTTCGCGTGGTAGTTTCCGAGTTTTGTTTATTATTGTATATACGCCTTTTGTAACATTCAGGATAAGAGAGACGGCGTTCTCTCATTTCCCATTGCTTCCCAAGGGAAAAATTCTTTTATTTTGAACAAAAACTTAGTTATTGTGAAATTAATGTCTTAAAATGATTCAATAAAGCTTTAGTTCATCTACTAGTTTGTCTAATTGAGTAGGAATTATGTCTTTTTATGAAGGAATGGAAAGTACTATAAATGAGCTAATGTTTTCAGAAATTTATATTGTACTATTTCTTTACTGACATCAAAACGATCGATATCTATAAAAATCCATGTGATGGGTTCCTTGTAATTGTAGTTGTCTTCGAAAGATTGTCCAGCATTTTTCAGAGCCTAACAAAAAAAGCTTGTTTTAATATTTTGAGAATCTAACACCGAAGAAAGAATTTTCGCAACAACTTCAACAGGTAAGGTTGCAATAACGTAGAAAAAGTTTCTTGGTGAATTACCTCTATGATGTCGTCCAGGGTATGACGATAAACTACATCCAGCAGCAAGGCTTCTGCACGGGAGATAGGAGGTTTTGAGGAGCGTGGAACAACATTTTAACTGCTCTTGTGCCCAGGTTCATCCTGACCTGGTGTCGTAACACCTGTTATGGTCTTGTCGGAGTTAGCTCCTCCTCAGTTCCTTAATCCTTCAACGGGGGTCTCTCTACCTTGAGTATAAATACTGGTTGACCCTTCTCTCTCTCTTTTTCGACTTAGGCCTTGGGCCGCTACTTCGCGCGGAGTCGAGGTAAAATCTCTCGCTTTTTCACTTAGGCCAATATGTGACCTCTCACGGATACAGCGTTTCCCAAATTCTGGGAACGCGCTAAGAACAATACACGTACGTACGAACACTTACAACACACACACATAATTTCTCCATACAAACTCTATGTAACAGTCCATGTTGTTTAACTTGTTTTGTTATTAATATATATTTGTTTACCCATGTATATCGGTCTTGTTTGTTTTCTTTGGACTTAATTAAAGTCCGACATTCTCATGTAACTGGACCGGCCAGCAGGAAATTTTAACCTTCTGATATCTCTTGACCCCGCACGGTCCGCTACAGTCTCAGTTATCGGCAAATAGTGAATTTCCAAACAAAAATCAACAGTACATTTTTATAATAAAATTATCAAGAATATATTTTAAGATGTAAAAACTATCTAAAAAACAATAACAAACATACCTTTACTCTAAAAGTATAAAAAAACATACTTTTACTCTGTGTAAAAGTATACAATTATGTACAAAATATCGATAGTTGAAAGTATAAAATTACGTACTAAATATTTAGATTTTGGCATGAAATAACCCATAGAGTTTGATATCCTACTAAACAAAATCAATCAACAAAACCTCTGTGATGAAATTATACTAACGATATCAGTCAGTCAGTTGAAGAGCCATACCGTGACCACCGGTGGTCACGGCCATACACGCTTGGGCGATCACGTCACTTTCGATTCATGACAGACTCGAAAGACAGATCTCGCATAAAATCTGCGATAAAATGGTTGCCAACCAAGTCTATTTGACCCAGTCTGCCTTAAATAACCTATATGAAATTTAAATTATTTAAAATGAATTATTATGCAATTTTCTTTTTTGGCTAACAACTGGTAATTTCTATTTTGGTTATTTTCTAAATAAGGATTTGGTTAGAGGTGAAACTTGATTTAATTTCTTTTTCATTGTCATTTTTTCCACTTTTTTTTATTAAAAAAAAGCTAAGAAAAAAAACGTCATCAGTTGAGTGAATAGAACAAGGAAAACAATTATTTAAATTTTCAAACATTAAAAATGCGTTTCAATTTAAACATTCAACATAACGTTAAAAAAATGAATGAATAAGAAATTAAAGAAAAAATTAGCGAAAGCAATCTAAAAGTTGTCGAGGGGTTAATAATTACTTTCAATTTGCAAGAGAAAGTCAAAAAGCTGCTAAAGTTGTGAATAACATTTTAAAAAATCTAAAAATTTCTCGGTGATGTGGACATAATCAAGAGAAATAAAAGCATAAAATAACAGAGAAATAAAATAACAATTATTTGAAAAACAAAAATTCTTTTAAAATTAAAAACTGCGATTTTTGGTTTTTTTTTTGAGATTCACTCTGAAACATTTTTTTTTTTAGTTATTACTTAAAAGAAAAGAAAAGAATAGAATGTCTAACGTAAATTTACACATTTTTTTTTTATCAAAATACTTATTATTTCTGAAACTGGCGGTGTAAAAATATTAGTCAGTAATTCATTTGATGAAGGCTTTTACCGTGAAGTACGGTACTTTATCAATTTTATTTTTAGAAATAATTTTTTTTTCTTTAGCGGACTCCAAAAATATAGAAGAAAAAAAGTAAATAAAAAATATAATTACTATTAAAGAACAAAAACTTTTTCAAAAAAAAAAAAAGTTAATGATGCTACATAAGACTGTGATATAAAGACATGCACGAATTATAATCGTTAAATAAATAACAATTAAAATTTTCCAACGTTAGTTATCAAAACAGCAGCCAAACCATGCCTGTAACAGACGAATTATGGTTGCCCTATATCGCGCCTTTTGATTGGCCGTATGTCTTTTGTGTCTCCTGTTTCCATTGGCCCAAATTTGTCAGCACACGTCGTTGATTGGTTGATCCTCCTCGTCGAACAAAATCTGTAAACTCGTCAATAGCGTGCGTAACACACACGGTCAAGCGAGAAACAAAACTCACTCAACAAAAATCTTTCATCTTTTTTTTTCTCCTATATCACCGTCGATGGAGAAAATTATATTCGTTGGGAAGGAACTAAAATCATTGAAAACATCTCTGGACCTGATCGGAAACGCACTCGGTGAGTTTTGTGTACATTGACTTTGTTGTTTTTTTTATTGCATGGAGAGGAACATGACAAGAAGTGCTTGCTTGTTTGCCGGCATCTGTCCTTAAGAATGATGGTACCACCACTTCGGTTTTATTTTGTTGAGAAAACGATCTTCGAAATTGCGATGCTTGTTTTATACATGCAGTTATTATTTTATTTTTTTAAGTGTTAGATGCAAGAAGAAAAAAACAGATAAAAAAAAAACTTCGTTTATAGTGGCTGCGTAATTGAAAAAATAAATAAAAAATAAAGGAAATTAACCCTGATCGCTCGCGACAGCTTTTTTTTTTGTTTTTATAGCTTATTGTTTATTTTGTTTAACAATAAAGGTAAATGGCATAAAATAATCAAAACATTGAATACACTTGACAGGTTATAAAAATCGCTTCCTATCTTCTTTTATGTACAATTAGATTTTTATTGGAATGTAAATTTAACTTAAAAAAAAAAAAAATAAACAAGTTTTATAGTCAGTGTTAAAATAAAAAGTAAACAAAAAGCTTAACCGAAGCGAGAAACAAAGCAAAAAAGCAAATAACTTGTGAGATCCAAATACCGGTTGACATCGCAATAATATTATCTTTTTGAAAAGAAAAGTAAAAAACAATATTTCAAATCCAAACATCTATTTATTTGCAAAAATGTTTGAATTTTTTTTTCTACAAAGAAAGATAAAGAAACCAACCCCTCAAAAAAGCCTCCCCCACATTTTTTTACCCAGATCTTTTCGAGAAGCAAACAAGTGTTAAATTTGTTTTTTTTCTCTCTCGATGTTTAAACAAAAACATTAAAATTATTAATTATTATATTAAAAATGCGCATTTTTATTTAGCAGTCTGTATCATCAGCTGATCTACAAAAGATTTTTTTTTAATTTTTATAAGATGATAAATAAAAAAATAACTTAAAGATTTTCTTAAATTTAATTTAATAAAGGAAAGTTAAATAAATCTGCTCATAAAACTTAAATATTTCCTTTGTCTTTTTTTGTCTAAAAGTCTCTAAACAGAAAAAAATGATTTATTTTTAAATTAATTTATTTTTTATTAATTTTTATTTATAATTTAGGTTTCTATTTTTTTATTTAAGGGATTTATTTAGTATTTGATGTTGAGTATTTATTATTATTATTACAAAAAAGTTTGAAAATATTGATTTCGCTGCCACTTCGATTTATCAAGAAACTTTCATAATTAAATTTTAAATTTGTTTACTTGTGACAGTTATTTTTAATTTTGGGTGCATTATGGTAATAATTGAATTGAATATTTTACTTTTTTTTTAATTTTAAATAAGCCTTAGTATTTCACCATTTTATAATGAATATAATTTTTAAAGATTTTTTAACTAGCTTAGTAATGTGCAGTGGGGGGGGGGGTAAAAATTGAACTTGCATTAAAATTGCCTCGCTCTTATTTATTTCTCTTTCTTCATATAAAACAAAGGAAAAAGATAAAATTTTGTCGAAATTCTAAGCAAAATATCTTTTCCCGTGCAATTGTAATGAAAAAGGTGTTTTTTTTTTTTTTTTTTTTTTGTACATATTGGCAATAGAAAATTTAAAAAATAAAATTGAAAACCTGGACAGACTTTCTTAGATTTTTTTTTTGATTTTTTTTATGTTAACTTGAATATCTGCTGTTAATTTTAAGTATTTCTATTTTTTATCAGTTAAGAAGGGAGTAATTTTATTTATCAGAATTTTTCTTTGAAGGATGCATTTGTTTGATGCGGTAAGTGTAATGATAAAAAATAAAAATGCACGTATCGTATTTCGTTAACTCAAAAAAAAGATTTTTAAATAAAATTTTGGATATGATAGAAAGGATTAAAAAATATGAAAAAATATTCAGAAAATAATTTGGTCTTTCCTCTTAATAGTAACATAAACATTTAGGCGATAAAAAATTGTTTAATCAAGTTTGGGTCCTTTTTTCATCAGGGTATGCTAATTTTCAGCGAAGTATTTACACTACTACTGTCACTACAATACACGTAAAAAAAAAGATATATTGTTGTTTGTTGTTTTCCAATCTGTTTTAGTTCCCCACCTTTTTTTTAAAGATTCAAGCAACCAACCTTTGAGGGTTTTTTTTTTTGTAACCCTTTCTTTCTTTTGTCTTTTTTTTTTTTTTTTTTTTAACTAACTCAAATATTTTTAAAGTCAGTTAAGTAGGGGGGGGATTGCACACAATTTTTTAAAAAGTCTGCTTAGCTTGGAAGCTGTTTTTTTATTTTTACAAGACGTAAAAATGAAATGAAGTTCTAAAAATTTGCATTATCATCAGTACTTCACCCTTCTTTGCCATTACAAATGAAATGCAACACCAGGCAGAAGCAATTGTGCAGCGTAAAAAAGCCTTTTCCTTATCGTTAAACGTACTGTATAATAAGACCTTGCCTTTTAGAATAATTTTTACTTGTGAAAATGTTTTATTTTTAGTATTATGTTTTGGAGAATTAACTAAAGCCTGTGATAAGTGATTTTTCTTTGTTTATTTTTTTTCCTGTCAAAGAGTTGTTTTGATATGAGGAATGGTAAAAAAAAAGAAAATGTAAATTCCAATATTGCTACTGTTGGGCAATAAATTAGTTGTAAGAATGCAAATTGGTTTCTCGAAATAACTTACATCCTTTAAAAAACGGTCAGTCTTTACTTGATCGGATGAAATAATAAATTGATAAACAATCGAAGTGTAGTCTCATACGGTGAATATTGAACAAGACAAGACCACAATGGTGGTGGTGGGGGGACTGAAAATGTGCCAAGTCAGTCTGATTTAGTTTCTGTTTTATGAAAAAAAAAATAAATTAAGCTGTAAAATGACCTTTTTTTTTTTTTTACTGAATAAAAAACAGACTAAGTTATACAAGACTTATAAAATTCACCGTAAATAGTAAATAAAAAAAAAATCCGTATATAACGGAAACGGGAAATGTTTTTTTAGTCATTCCTTATGTTGATGAACATTACTGTTTTGAATTTAATAAAAGAAAACATATTTTTCGTTAGATTTTTTTTTTAAGCATCAAGGATTATATTTTTCTCGCTGTAGGGAAATAAGAGTTGTGTACGACTTAAGATCACAACGTTAAAATTTAAAAACAAAGTCTCTTCTTATTGAGGTTAGTACTCCATCACCATGATTACAACTTTTTCGTGAAAAGTAAAAAAAATACTAAAAGTCGGAGGCATATTCGACAATTCTTAAAACAGTTGTGATTTTGTGGATGATTATATCTTATTCTTTAGAAAGCACAGATTTGGAATAATACCAATATAGAGTGAAAGAAGGCAGCATTCAAATTCAAATATTTTCTTTCCCTTTCCAAATGATGGGGTCGGTGAAATGAGGACGGTCATCTCGTGAAAACCACGTGTAGAAACACTTAATCTCAGAATTATTAGTAATAATAATAATAGCTATGCAAGACCCAATAATCGATACAAGAAAAGAAACTGAATATATTGCTCAAGTACATTTATTGACACAAATATTGCACTTTTTTTAAATTCTTTTTGTTTGAACAAAAGAAATTTATTGTGTTTTATTTTCCGTTTTTCAATCACATGGCCGACTACTAAATGATTACGTTTTACCGTTACGACTACTATTGCTTTTTGTTTTAAGGACATTGTCTTTTTTTTTTTTTAATAAATGTCTTTGAAGATAATCACTTATTAATTTTTAAGAACACAATTTAACCACTGATTTGTTATCGGATAAGTTTTCATTAAAAAAAATGAAAAAAAAAGCAAATAATTCTTAAAAATGTTGAAATATCTGAACAACTTGTGTCCTGATTAAATTTTTGTATGTACTTTGATTTTTTTACTTTTTACGTAACGAGTCTCGAATATAAAAGTAAAATTATTCTTGTTTTTAAGATTGTTTTTTCTCCCTAAGTAGTTAAGTAACTATAAAATGTTTTTACTTTTTCATGGAAATAAATCACCGTCTTGCTTTTATTACCATTCCATTTATTTATTTTTATTTAAAGAGTAAAAAGACTCACTATCGCAACATCTCACTGAAACGAAAACGTCAATCAACGTTATTCTTTGTGACGATATTTTAAAAAGATAGATTTATTTGTGGAAAGATAACGCCTTTTTTTTTTCTTTTTCGAATTGGTTTTTAATGCCATATAGTCTTGCGAGTCTTATTTTGTTTAACCTACCCACATCTACCTACGCACCCCCAATATCTATTTCACACGTTCATCTGGGTTGAATGAATGAAGTTAGTTCATTCATACAAAAACTAAACAGGATGTTTTTTTTTTTCTTTCCTTTCCTGTGGAATTTTTTTTGTTTAATCACTTGTGCTCATTTTCGAAGTGGTAAAGAAAAAAGAAAAAGATTTTTCTGTCCTTTTTTCGTAACCTGGTTGTTATTTCTTTGTAGTATGCACATTTACTTAGTGTTTTGTTTGCTATTAGTAAGTAAGCCTTAAGAAGCGTACGTACGTGTGTGTTGCCTTGCGTCCAGTTCAGTGTCATTAACCAACGTATTTCTTTGTAAGGCACCTGCTCGCTTTCTGTTTAAAAGCCACAAAACTAGTAGTATTATTCACGTGACTAACATTTCTTAAATACCTTATGTTTAAGTACGTGACGGAAAAACGTGGCTGTAAATTTACAAATTACAATATTATATTCATTTTGTGTTGTTGTATATTTGATTTTTATTTCTTCCCATCGTTTGAATTGTAAGATATTTAATTTGGATGCGTTTTTTTAGTTTATACTTGATTTTAAGTTTAACGTAGGTACCACCACAAAAAGTAAACAAAAGGAGCATATGAGTCAATTGTATGAGATTTTATTTAAAAGTCTGACAAAAATACGTCTATTCAGATAAGTAATAATGCAAAAGATAGGACAGTGATTTAGTTGTTAATATTCTATGTCAATGAGAAAGACCTATAGCGTTGTAGAATCTACTTACCTGTTGGCAAACAACCTACACGATTTTTTGCGTGATGTTCAAAATGACACCCTGCTCTTTAACTTCATGAATCTTTGAGAAAGAAAACCTGCCAAAAATCATCGAAATGACTTTTTCTGTCTTATCACTGATATATGCAAGAAACATGCTATCATTTTCTTTGTAAGAAGCAGCCTACTTAAGTTGCTAGGTTTTGTTTTGATCTTGCTGTATAAAATTACCAATTTTGGTTGCAATACTAATAAAGTGTCAATTTAAAGGTCAAAATTCCTTTGAAAAACTTCTTTTTGCATCGTCCCTTTGTGTAGAATAACGAGAGGTGAGCATTTCAGTTAGAGAATTCCAAATTCTGGGAAAAGAATAGCAATCGCTCGTTTTTGATTTGACAGATTTATTATAATTAGAAAAAATTTAAAGACTGCTTGATTTAAAAAAAAAAATTTTATTAATCATTTCACCCCAACCAAGGCAATAGTCACTGAGAAACAATGCGTTACTGAGTATTGATGTTTTTTTTTCCCTTCATATTCTCTAAGGAAAGAGAACAATAAAAGGTCAGGAATTAAGAAGACAGAAGATAATGATTGACATTGCATTTAAATTTTTGAGGATCAAAATGACTGGGAAATAGGAAGCCAGAAAAGATGCTAGAGAAGGAACTGTTAGTATAGAAGTGTAAAATGAAACCTTGCCACCAATCTAATATGGTGCTTAAAGTCTAGGTATCATAGAGGAAAATTCACCATGAAAGCATTTATAGAAAAGGCACAAGGAAGCTATGTTATGGTGGGGGGGAAAGTCACTGAAGGTGAGATGCCAGGTCAGAGCCAATAACATTGCAAATTCTTTTTTGGATTTTATCAAGTATCTCTAAATATATAGCAGGAGCACCAAACCAGAGGTGGCAGCAGTATTCAAAGTAAATGGTAGAAATGAAATATTTTTTTTTTTATCAAAGTAAAAAAATTCATAAGGAATCAAACAATTTCTGTCATGAGGAGTTATCATTATATTCAAACTAATGTCCTCATCTTTGTTGTTACATGGGACAGTAGTCCTGTGCATTAAAGTGTTGGTTTGTGAAGAGCAAGATGAGATATCTCTAGGCATAGAGAGTGGAATGAGAACGATCTACCCGCAGAGAGTAAAGAAAGATTTCAGTTAGAAATTCCCTAAAGGTTGCCTGGATCGATAAGCTAGCCAGAGGGCACAACGTCCAAAACGTGATAGCAAAGATGATGCCATTAATCCTAATGTCATAGACATTAAGAAAAGTTTCTTCAAGTTAAAAAGTTCTGTACATAATATGAATGATTGGTACTAGCTAATTTTTAAAGTGTGTGTGTGTAAACAACTTTTACCATATGTTGGTCAGATAAAACATGAATTCTTATATATTATGATGTTTGGAAAGTAATTGCGTATTTCATCACTCTGAATGATACATCAGCCACCAATGGTTGAATAGTAGGAAAATGCACCAAGAAATATTTTATCTTTTCTATTTGGCAGTGTGTCTTAGTGTATTTTAGAGTCTGAGAAAACTTGCAAAGGAGGAGCTTATGTTCCACATGAGCTTCTGCTAGAAAACAGAACACAAAGTTCTGCCATCTGCAAACTTCTCCTAAACAGCAATGCTAACCTTTTATTTTTGCATCACAGGTACAGGTAATGAAAAATGGGTTTTGCATGTCAGCAGAAAATGAAAAAGGCAGTGTCAACACCAGAACCAGGTCTTTATGCACAGAAGTCCTTTGTTTGTGTCTGGTTGAATATGAAAGATATTGTGTCCTTTATGCCTTACTTGAATGTGGAAGGGCAATCACTGCAGATATTTACTGCCAGCAATTTGATTGGGTAAATGAAGAATTACATTGAAAGTGACCTGCTTTGTTAAACCTAAAAGGTGTTATTCTTCAGCCTAACAATAAAAGGGAACACTCTGCAAAACAAGATCCTAGAAAAAAAATAAGATTCTTAAGATGTCAGGTCCTTTCATTTTATCCATACTCACAAGATTTAGTATCCACAGGTTTTCATTTGTTTTCATCACTGGAACTTTTTGTAATTGGCAGCACATTCAGAAACAAAGAAGTTAAACAATCTTTCAAAGTTTTGTGTGGAAAAAAACCCCCAAGTTACTTTAAACATAGAATGAAAGGTTTTGTACCTTGTTGGGCTGCAATCATTAAAAATAAAGATGGTTACATTTTTGATAAATAATATGTAAATAGATTTATCTTTTTTTGTTTTTCCTTTCTGACAAAGTGTGGTTATTTTCTGAACACTCTACTAATAATTGTTAGTGATAAGAGATGAATGTTTTGATAAGAATACAAAAGATCATTCTTGTAAGTCAATGAGGGATTGAAGTAATACATGTACTATCCCTTAAAGAATGCATAATGGAATACAAGAATGTGTACCATACTTGGGATCTATTGGATTTTTGTTTTGTTGTGTGTGTGATTTTTATGTTTCCAAATGCTGAAAGGTTCTTGATTCAACCAAGATGTCTTTATAAAAATAAATAAAAATCTAAAGTTTTTCCAGGTTTTGGGAGATGGGTTAAAGCTGACAACTTTTCAGCACCCTTCATAAAATGTGGTTAAATCTTGATAAACAATATTATTCTTAAATTTAACTTTTGAGTATTTTTTTTTCTTTTTTAATGAATATTTTTATAGGTAAATGCTCTTGTTACCAAACCATTTTAGTACAAGTATATTTCACCAACCAGGTAGCAGAAAAGAAATAGTTGGACAGAGTACATATATGATGTTTTTTCTAAAACAAAAGAAATGTGGAAAAGGTCAATAGATAACAGCAGGGTTTATTTTTTTATTATTTTGCTCAATATAGGAAATAAATAACACTTATGTCTCTACATAAATCTTGTAAAATGTCACAATCTTCAATATTCCATTTCTTCTGAACTTTGGTTAAATCACTGATATTTCTTTTCTCTTCCTTCCTTTTCTCTCTCTCTCTCTCTCTCTGTTTCTCTCTCTCTGTGTTTTTCTCTCTCTCTCTCTGTGTTTTTTTCTCTCTCTCTCTGTGTTTTTTTCTCTCTCTCTCTGTGTTTTTTTCTCTCTCTCTCTGTTTTTCTCTGTCTCTCTGTTTTTCTCTGTCTCTTTCTTTCTCTGTTTTTCTCTGTCTCTTTCTGTGTGTGTGTCTCATTTTAAACATAAAATTTCCTGTTCAGTGAGCATTGTTTAGTTTGTGCACTTATAAAATCTGCAGTATTATAGTGGTGGTATTAACATCAAATAGTAAAATAAATATTTAGATTGAGAAAGAAGTCCTGGTTGCATTAATGTATAATTATTTGATTAAGAAAGGGGTCTAGAAGTGTTATTAGGTACTGACCTTTTGGGGGTTTAGCTTTTAAGGTAGCAAGCAAATATTGCAATCATTTAGTTGATTTCATGTTCCATGTGACTAACCCATATTAATAACAATCTCACAAGAGGCTAGCTATTATTCTGCACAAGGAGACAATTCCTGTCTTGTACCTCTACATAAAATTAAACACTTAATCTTTGTCTTTTTTTTATCAAATTTAATGTTCTTTCTTTAAAGATCATTTGATATTAATAAAATTGTATTGATGTTATTGGATATCAAATTTTGCCATTTGATAACTCCTGTGTTGTTTTCTTTTAATATTGCATGATAATGGTTTTATTTATGTATCATTATAAATTGATATATGAATACCAAATATTTCTGGTGTTCAAATAATAGGGCATAATACATTTCTAGATTTCTCTGGAATAAGATAAAGCATCTCCGTCTCACTTTGACTTTACAGGAATTAGCAAATTTGTAAAGTTCTAATTTCCAGAAAAGGCATTTTGCTGTAAAATATATGTTTCATAAACCAAATTATGGACAGTGTAGTCATTTTATTTGGTTAAGCTGAATAATTGCATGCAATGGTCTTTACTAAAATGTGGATCTGTTATATATTTATTTAATTTAACATGCTCTATACACAATTCAAAGAATTGAACATGCAGAACTTTAAATATATGTATTTTTAAGAGAAAGAGCTGCAAATGTTTTTCATTATAATGTGAATTTTTTAAATTTTTTTTTATATATATACTTGTTTTGGGTCTTGTGACCATCATCAGGCAAAGAATGGTTATTTTCACATATTTAAAGGAATTAATTTTTTCCTCCTATGTTAAATCATTTAACCATTGTCTTTTGTCTGTAGTAGTAGTCATCTGAATCCATCTTGGACTGGCAGTTGTATATATCTAAGTCAAGAAATACTAACCACTTGTGTTACCATGGTTTCCACTGGTAGTCTGTGTGTACTAATATATATATATATATATATATATATATATATATATATATATGTGTGTTTAGCAGATGTCAGAATTTGTTGAAAAATATATCCCTACCCATCCCTAAACATAACCCCGCTTTCGAATGTGACTATCAACTGATACAACGAAAATTAAAAAATTGAACAAGCTACCACCCCTTGTCTAGATGAGTGGATTTCTCTGTATCCTTGGAAACACTCAATTATGAATCTTTGCCGTGCCTTTAAAACTACAAATTTAAAAAAATAAGTTACTCCAAAATCCGCTTGACGAGGAAATGGAACTAATGTCTTTAATTTAATAACAAAATTAAATTCGAAGCTTTTAGCTTCCATTTTTGAAACATGGTTATTACTGTGTAGCAAAAAAAAAAAACATATTTTAAATCAGTTAATTTATGATATTAATGCTTTGTAAATTTACATTGAGCACTATTGTGTAAAAATAAAAATATCTATAAGAACACCGGATTATATATCTTACTGTTCTTTCTTTTTATTTATATATATATATATATATATATATATATATATATAAAAACATATAATTTTACTTTAATAGAAAAGTTGAAAGTCATTAAGGTTGCAATTTTATTTTCAGACCAACAAAAAATTTGTGGTTTCAACAGAAAGTGAATAAAAATAAACATCGCCAATATCAAATGTTAGAAAATGCCAGCTGGTGGAGACAAACTGCTACAATCGCAACTGGGGACATAAATGAAATTCATATTTACTTTTAGTTCCTTTCTTTTATATTGCTTTTCCTATTATTGATACTTATGCATCATATCAGTGGCAAATGTCTGGGTAGGTTGCAAAACTGCCATCAAAACAATACACATTATATGTCCATGATGAATGGTAATTATTTAGTCTGCATTGGAAGGGAACAATAAAGACATCATATTGCTACCACCTTTAAACATTATTTAAATAACATAGTATATTACATTTTAGGATATATATATATATACTCTTGAGGTGTGCTATATTTATGGGATAAAGTGCTCAATATCAGAGATAGAGCATGCGTAAATATATAAGTGAACATTTAAGTCAACACTTAGAGGTGACAGGCTGTTTCATGCTAGATGCAGTCTTCAGGCCTGACGATTGCGTCTAGCATGAAACACTGTCGCCTCTAAGTGTTGACTTAAATGTTCACTTCACATATATAAGACATTTTTGTTCATACATTCTTTTTATAGATACAAATATTTAAGTAAATTCAGGCTGATAAATGTTGTTTAATACTGTTTATTATAAAACGGATCATTTACTTAAATATTTGTATATAAAAAGAATGAATAAACATAAAGATGTCTTAAAATAATTGTCAGACTTTGTCCATTTCATAATATATATATATATATATATATATATATATGTGTATAATCTCATTTCACCTCACAAATTAAGATTAATTTGTAAGGATTGAGTTTGAAAATCCTTACAAATTAATCTTATTTCCTATTGTATGTAATTTATATGCTCTGCTTGAATAAGACATGGAACTCTCTATGAATCAGTTTTAATATTTTATATTATATTATTAGGATTCACTTGGATTATATACCAATGGATTATTACTTATATATATATATATATAATATCTACAAAAAATTCAGTTATATACAACACAGATAATGTGACATACTTTAGCTAAAGACAATATTTTAAACTAAGCAATTAAGTTAACCAACCCCCCCACCAATAAATTAACTAATTAAGTAACTAAATAATAGAAACAAATTAACTTTGAATACACACAACAACAACAAAGTAAATTTAATAATAAATAAATAATTAATAAATGCACAATACCTTAAGTAATCAATTATTAATGTGTTAAGTTAACATTATACAATAGATAAAAATAATAGCATTCTGACCCACAATTATTCTGTTGTACAGCCTTTACAGTAATTTGTAGTATGCCATTGCCACCTAGCCAATAACTGTTAGGATAATACAATAAACTGCAAAGACCTGACTTAGTTACCGATAATGTTTATATAGTCACATGCAACACACATGGCCTGAAGATTACATTAAATTGTAAGACAGACTGTTGCCATTCGGTCTTGGCCTCCATGTCCACTTATATATATGTACACACACACACACACACACACACACACGCTATCTTTGATATTAAATATGTAATACACCTTTGATCACCTACACTTATTTGAAAGCTGCAGACATGCATATATTCTGTGGTCAATTAGAAAAGATGCTATTGCTGCTATAAAAATATGAAGCAAGCAGCATTAGCTTTATTTCTTTCTCATTGCATAAATATCTAAAGATGGTAGTGTTTAAATATTTATCTACATTCGTGATCAGTGAATTTCTTTCTAACCACCTGCCTAGAGATCTCATTTTTAAGAGAAGTCCATCCACCTTCATTACTTATATTCCTTATTGTATCTATGCATCCTTTTGCAAATTGACTTGTAAATAGAGACCTGCTCATAGCATATTGTGCTATGAGCAGATCCATTTTCATGTTGGCTATCAAAGATTACTGTTAAATTAGATAATGTCTTTCCTCTGTGATATGTATATGTTGAGAGAGAGAGACGTCCAAGTAGGAATGGATATTTATCTAAATTGTTATCTTCGCTAATTTGCATATGAATTAGTAGATTTGAAGTATGTCTTTCTCCAAATGGATACATTTCCTTACAACTGTGTCTATAGAATAGGGAAATAGGAAACTTAGTTCTTGATATTTTTTTTTTTAACTGTTTTCTCATTGAAAGTAGATGAAAAGCTAAAACCAAATATAAAATTTATACATCTAATCATGCAAACACGTACAGATCTTTGTAGGTTTTGGTTAAGTTTACATATCTGGAGATGAATTACTAAGCTGACGTATTATGAACAGAAACTACACAAAAATTTAATTCTGCATGTATTTAGGTGGTCACGCGCACGTATATATATATATATATATATAAATGTTATTTTTAATTTATTTTGTTTAAATGTTATTTTTGATGGATACTCATATTCAAGTAGAAGTTCTGTATTTTAATTAAGCAGTATTTTTTATTCAAATACATTTATTGGCCTGAATATTTTAAAAATCTTGTCAGAAAAATGTGTCCTCTGGCAGCATTTGAACCTGCATCCCCTATGGGCAACTGTCATTGGATCTAACGTGCAAAAACCTGAATAGTGCCTTTTGAATGCACGCACGCACACGCACACACACACACACACACACTTTGCAGATTCTTGAAACATCCATATCTACTCTGTATCATATCATAAAGTAAGCAAAGACAATTTATTTTTAGGAAATGGATTAAATCTGACATAGTTATTTTAAATTTCTTTTTGTTTAAACGTTATTTTTGATGGATACTCGTATTCAAGTAGAAGCTCTGTTTTTTTTAATTAAACATTATTTTTTATTCAAATACATCTACTGGCCTAAATATTAGAGAAATAAGGCACTATTTGGTCTTTCTTTGACTGAAAGTCTTACATGCCTGAGTGGTTAGGCATATCAAATGCAATGATGGTCCCCTACAGGAGGGAGCATATTTTTCTGACAAAGCCGAAGTAAAAGATACAAATGGCCAGAGCAAAATATACGTTTGGTGTACTGAAGACAGCTTCAAGAAGAGATGGTATAATCACAAATCATCATTCAAGCTAGAAAGCCTTAGGAATTCTACCCAACTAGCCAGCCATGTGTGGGAATTAAAAGAAAAAAAATAGCAAAGATCCGATTGTAAAGTGGAAATGCATACACACTAAAAAGTACTTTTTGTGTTCGTGCAAACCTAGATGAAAGTATGTACATTTTATTTACTCGCCACTCCAATAGAATTTCAAATACTCTTGCTTTTCTTAATTTTTAGCCAATTGCTTAAAGTAATGAAATTTCAGAAAATGTAAAAAAAAATATCCCAGTGATGACTTGTATTTTGATGAGGGACTTTTCTTGATTAACATTTTTTTTTCCTCAAGTCCTTTATTGCAAAAGCACAAAAGTTTCTTTCCCAAATAAGCAAAGGATTTAGGAATAAGAAAAAGTTGTAAAAATGTATTTTCCAATATATAAAAGTGAAAGCATTATTGTAAAAAAACACCCAAAAAACAAACAGCTTGAAAAATGAAAATGTCAAAACTTTATAATACTGAATACTTTTGAAAGACTTAGTTCAATCTTTGATAGATCTGGAGATTTGTATTCCAGTGTTTGGTTGTACAGTTGGTATAAGGATTATCAAGATGGAAAATGGAATTGGTAAATGGGGTTCTGATTCCAGCTACGACTTCATATGAATGCCCTTGGAAAAAAGGTGTGGATCTATCTCTTCTTTTTGCAGCTATGGTTGAAATAGTAGGACAGACTGAAGAGGGATGAGCTCTCTTAGCCTGGACACACCTACAGCTTCTGCTTGTGTGGGTGCAGTATATGTGGTACTTTAGAGACCCTACAATGGGTTGTGGGATGGGTACATTTCAATGTTTATTTTGTCCGTTTTAAGTTCTTTCATTTCCTTTGATTACTTTTGCCATCCCTAAGAAATGTATTCTCATTTCTTGGTGATTGGCTAATTGGGAGAAAATATTTTGTAATCTTGGATACAATCTGTCTTGTGGGCAGTTTCATATGAATGACACTTGTTATAGTTGACAGGGTTGATTTAAGATTCTCTTAGGTTCTTAGAATTTGGTAATACCAAATCCTGGTCAAAGAAAAGTTGATATCGTTCTTCTATATAACATATCCTTTCAGAACTTTGGTGATCACGACTTCCTATTTTTTGTAGCTCTTACCAATGTTTGTCTTTTTACCTTCCATTCCCTGTTCTGCTTTTCATTTATGCAAGCTTGTTGTAGGTTACTTGCTGTTTTCCTCTGTCCTGCTTGCCTTCTGTATGTCCTGTGAGTGTTAAGTTTTCCAAGCCTTTTTTTTTCACGTGGGCTAGAAATTTCAACTGCCACTTTCTGACTGTCCTTTTTGTTTCCATTTTGTTTAAAGGTGCTAAGCAGATAACTGGGAATAAACACAAAAGGAAAATCTGATTTCTGTCCCACTCCTTTATAAAATATGAACCCAGATCAATGAAATAACTATGGTCACTTTAGCCAACTGTCCCATACACTATACATATCAGGAGGGGTGTGCCGCTTCATTAGTAATGGTTATCTGATTGTTGATTGAAATATGACTACTTGATATATCTGTCTCAAGGACACATGTCACAGTGGATAAAGCTGTTGGTTAGATCCAGTGACAAGACCCTAAGAGTGTGAGTTCAATACCCGGTTAAGGCAGTGGAGAACTTAGAGAGGGGATTTAACAGGAGATAACTGACATCCATTAGACATGTCACATGCAACTAGAACAGTCTACCCCAGTAAGCGAAATAAAGGGTTCAGTTCAACCACCTGAAGAATGCCGGAGTGTACAACGGCTGAAACATTGTAATAAATATGGTGACAAAAATGAGGACACTAGTCCGAATAATGTAAATAGTGCTCTTGATATATATTTTTTACTTTATTAATCAAATAGTGTGAAATGATTGCACTACATTTTATAATGAAAAGTAAGCCAGAACTTTCCACATATTTTCAGAAAGTCACTATTTGACTATTTCACTGTATGGCTATTAAAAAAAATCTCTAACATATCTTATTTTTAGTTTGGAAGGAGCTATCAGGTGCTGTTGATGGCCATGTTCCAGAACAATTGTTACAGTCCTTTCTTTTTATTAAGAAGGATCAAAAGAAAATATTGCCCCCCCCCCCCAACTTTTTTTTTTGTTTATGCAAAAATATTTGGATGTTTGATGAGATTTAGGAAGTGGGACAGGTTGATAAATTTTTCTTTGGTGAAACAAATGAATGTGAATATAAATAATATAAATAGTTTTTTTAAAAAATATAAAAATTGACCTAAAATTTAGATTCTGCTTGGCTGATGAAAGAAAAAATATATTGGATCATTGCAAAAGTTTGTCCAATTTTTCATTGTTCAGGTACAAACTTTTGCAATGTTCTAATATTTTTTATTCTTTTTTATTTTTTTTATTATTAAATTTCATCCTTCTCCTGTTCATCCTGACTGCTCATAAAGGAATATTCCCTTCCTCTTTACTGTACAGTTCTAAACTAACATTCTCTCTATTGATGAGTTGATTGTTACATAATTCGTAAAGTCACATTCTTTGATTTTAGTGCTTCGACATGTTTTAATCTTTGTTCTCTGGCTATTATTTATTAATTTTGCAATAATAATAGGATTAGTTTGGTTTGTTTTAAGCCATATCAACCACAATGGGTTATTTAATGCTGACGAAATTTTTATTGTGTTTTTTTTTTTTGTTTTTCAAAAAAGTATTGCTGGTAATAAATTTTCTAAAAATTTATTACTGGTAACAATTTTTTTTTTTTACCAAGTGTTTCTGGTATTAAGACCTATTTTTACACTTTCATAATGTTTTGACCCCAGTTTAGGGGTTAACTATTTACCCATAACTGGAACCTAACAGGTGCTACCACCCCGGGTCAGGGTGGACATGGGAACACCAGTAATGAGGTGGTTCCGTGCTCCTCCAACCCTCCTGATCAGAGGCCTTGCTGTCAGACATAATTTATCGTCTTACCCAGGATGTGATAATAGGATTAAGAATAATTTCACTTTGCTATGAAGTTAAATTATGAGTAAATCTTTAACAACTATTATTATTCAAACTTCTGTCATTAATAACAAATGTATTCTACTAATTTGACTGCTTTAGTTGACTGGGAGCTATTCATTATAAATTAAATATTGGTCTTTTGAGTTTTAAAGTCAAAAATCAAATTCAATTAATAATGTTTGTACTTTGAGAACCAAAATTCAAAAATCATTTATTTTATGTCATGTAACATCAAAGCAGCTTTTGTATCTCGTTTGCTAATATCAATTTTCAAAATTTGGCATTAGTAGACTTTTTTAACAACAAAAAAAATGTTTTAAAGATGCAATTAGAAGATAAATGTAAAACAAAAACGTCTTAACACAGAATATTATTTCTGACGAGAATCACTTTTAGAATAAAGTGACAATCCAAAATCACCTTTTTGTCTTTTACAATGACTAATAGAAATACTTGTTGTAGCCCAGGTTAAAAGAAAAATGTACTTTTTTTTATTTTTTTAAATGAACTTAATGGAGTTGTTCTTTTTGCCTCCTAGCTTTGTATACCTCTTTGTAGCCATTATCATAACAAAGACACTGGCAATATTAAAAGTTACAGACCAAATATATACGAATACAATTGGCATATTATAAAGTAAGATTACATTATCTGCTATTTGTACCACTGGAAGCACAATTAGGATTTTCAAAACAATGTCAAATTCCATTATAATCTGTTGACTAGACAAAAAAGAAGTAATAGGTTTATAAACTGTGGTATGAAAGTTATAGCAAGTACAAACAAAAAAAATAATTTCATATTGTTCATTTGTCAGGTATATTAAAAAAACCAAAAAGTTTTCCTACCCAGTAATAACTTGAAGAATTCTCAATATTCTTCCTACACTCTTGGAGACTGAAAGGAACTTGTGCAAAGCTTTAGCAGAAGCCATCTAATAGTTTTTGTCCTCAATGTACACTGGAGAGAGAAAGATATGCATTTCTTATTTAAGAGAAATCACAATAATTTGTGTGCTAATTTATGTCACATTTTTGCTTAGTAAACTTTGAACGATTATCATTGTTTAAAAGAATTTTGAAGATGTTAGGTATTGAAACACAAAGAAATAGTTTGACTAGTTTTTCAGACTCTTTCTTAATTTTTTTTTAAGTTAAACACTTCTACAGCTTTTAATGTTTTGCATAGAATAGTTGTAATTTATGAATAACTTCAGCAGATATTCAAACTCTCTTTATCATAGCTCAGGAATTTTCTTTTCCTTTATTAAGCCCACCCTCAATGTTATGATTAGGCAATGTTCTTGCTGGCAAACTTTTGCTATTATCCTTTTCTTATAACTTTATACTGTATTGTTGACAATTCAGTAATGCTCTTGTCTTTGAGATTAAATATTCTCTAATCGTAATTATATAATATTTTATAATCGTAAGTTCTATGCTAACAGTTTCTTCTTGTGGAACTCTCTTCCAGCTTCTTGCTTCCCAGTAAACTTTGATCTTCAAAAATCTAAATGCACTGTCGATCATTATCTTCTGTCTTAATTCTCGTTCTTTTATTGTTCTCTCTCCTTAATAGTAGTTTTTTTTCCTTCTCTAATTCTCAGTAACCTTTTGCGTTTTAGTGGCTTTATTGCCTTACTTGGTCTGAAATGATTCAAAAAAATTTTTTTCTTTGCAATTTTGTAACTGTAAGCATACTCGTTTTGGAAGCAAATTACTAAATATTAGAAAGTTTAAAATTGTTGTTTTTCTGTATTTGAGAGCTTATTTGAAATAATCTTTTTGGTTTTGATTATATTAATACTTTATTATTATAATAAAATCGCCTTCAATTTAATGAATCTAATTGATTACAGTTAAGTTAACCTCTCTCTCTCTCTCTCTCTCCCTGTTATTAGGGATATTATCATAATCCTTCCTTCCACTTATATGCTGAGATTGAATGATAAACCTTTAGCTGTCATACCCCTGACAGAATCACCGAGCTATTCTAGCAGTACAAAATTCATGTCCATTTTTTATCTCTCTTTTTTTTTTTTTTTTTTTTTTTTTTTAGGAAGGTAAATACTAGCTTATTTTACTTTTTAAAGATGAAAGAGTAGTCTGGGTGACTTTTTATATCTATACATTAAGAATGGAGACTGTTTAAAGCTAGATTTAAATGTTGTTGTCACCCCCCCACCTCTCCCTAAAAGGTCTTTTATTTCTATAGTGAATCTCAGAAAATAGTTAAGATATTTTTATCTACTGAGGTTAATGTAGATTATTTTCTAACGGAGCAAACCTTACTCTCTCTTGTTTTCTAATTACTTTTATTTATCATTTATCTAGAAATCATCTGCCATTTTGTTGAATTCTCTTACACAAGATTTGAGAGACAGGATTGAAGTGGTTAAAGCTCTTAGCATTTGTGATGCAGAGCATTTGCCTCGATATCATTAGGTCTTTATTGTTTTAAAAATGGTGAGGAGGTGACAGTTACTGTCATTTTATTACAGAATATGAGACATTATCAAAGTATGTCAGTGTGAGAAGATTTAGAAAAGCTTACTGTAAAACTGACCTGTTGACTTGTTTTGGTAGCTTGTCTGCATTGATTGACCCTTTTACCTTTATTTCTTTGTGATTTTGCCTCAACTTTGTTACTTTACTCAATCTAACCCCAGTTTTCATCTGACCTTGGTATCTGTCAAATTGAAGTTGATGGCAGTCATGTGTGCTTTTGGAACTTTCCAAATCGGTCTCTAATTTATAGAACAACCAGAACATGTTTAGTAACAATTTCTCAAACTTAGTTCTGATGTTGACTCTGCAGGCATAAAACTATCATCCTTTTTATTCCAAATAGAAAGTTTAAAGCTCGGTTTAAAAATTTCTTATTTGTATATAAAAGTACATCTTAAACAGCTGTATTTACTTATTATTCATTTTGATTAATATCTAGTTTTTAAATTTTTAGTTGCTATTAGGATTCTAATTTGCAGCATTGAGTAGACCGCAGGATTGAAAATAAGATAAGCTCTTAGTGGGATTTGAATTTGCATCACTTTTACCTCTGCAAAGATTGGTAACAACTGAGCGAGTAAGATGGCCTTACAGAAGATCAAATCTAACCTATAACACAATCCCTCAACACAATATTTATTTCTGGTTTTATGCTAATAGTATTAAACATTTAAAAAAAAAAAAATTAATACTATCTTTTTATATTTAAAAATTTCTATTTTTGTTAAAAATTTTATTGGTAAATTTATTTCTTGTTATGAATAAATTGTATCAAA
>OZ038494.1:95031451-95038951 GCA_964036315.1 Acanthosepion esculentum | reverse complement strand
CAAGTCAACAGCGTGACTCACAAAAGGTTTTTTTTCTTCCAGGACATGACAAGTTAAAAAATATACATATATTTTTTTTCAGTTGTATAGATAAGAGTTTGTAATCCTGGGTTTCACGCTTTTGTGATCAGACAAACTCAACGTTAGCTCTATTACAGATATTTAGCACTTTTCACAAAGTACCACACACATATATATATATATATATATATATATATATATATATATATATATACACACACATGTATTAGTTTTAAGGTATGCTATATTTATGGGTTAAAGTGCTCAATATCAGAGATAGTGTATGTAAATATAAAAGTGGATATCAAAGTCAGTGCCCAGAGGTGACAGTCTTTTTCAAGCTAAACGCAATTGTAGTCCATGTGTGCTGTTTTTGCTTGACTATTTATGTACGTAGGTCAGTGATGAATTTTGGGTAGTCTCTTGTATTATTCTAAAGGTTAATTTGGTGACCAGTAATGGTTGTTTCAAATTATCCTAGGGAATAACTGCAGATGCAGTGTTTTGGTTATTTATGGTGTTAACTTTTTTTTTTAATTCATTATTGATAGTTTTATTATTGATTGTTGTTATTATTATGCTTACTTGTGTTTGTGTGAATTTGTGGTTTGTCAATTTGTTTACTACTTACTTAGCTTAATTACTTATTTATTGGTTCATTTTATAAATAAAATGAGTGGGCTTTGAATGGGTCATTTTTATAATAGGGCTCCTAAGCTGGTCAAGTCACAAATTCTTTATAACTATTCTTGGGAAAGATAGTGGTTTCCCATTGTCTTGACTTGACTTGTCCTCCTTCAAGCTTAGGTGCCAATCAAGGTTAGAGTATGCCTTGCTATTTTAAACATAGCTGGCAGAAAATAGATAAATTAATACCATTCTCATGAGTATTACTGCAAAATGAAAGCAACAGACTTTGCTGTATTCAATAAGCTCTGCTTAATACTTTCATTTTCCGTGCCAATAATGTTTCATTACCTGCATATTGAACTTGCTAATTATTATTATTTATTATTATTATTATTATTCCATGTTGGGTATCAGTAGCTATAATTGGTTTGTCTCGTGAGTGCAATCTTAAGTTTACAAGTCCTAGTTTTGTTTTGCAAAATTGGGTTTCTTTTTATTAAATCTCTCTCTCTCTATCTCTCTATCTCTCTATCTCTCTATCTCTCTATCTCTCTATCTCTCTATCTCTCTATCTCTCTATCTCTCTATCTCTCTATCTCTCTATCTCTATCTCTCTATCTCTCTATCTCTCTATCTCTCTATCTCTCTATCTCTCTCTCTATCTCTCTCTCTCTCTCTCAGGTTGCAGGTGGGGGAGAACATTAAATAGAAGATTGTGTAGAGGGGAGCAGATAGAAAGGCCCAGAACATATTTTGGGAAATGAAAACCTGTGTAAAGTAAAATATACTATAACTATTCCTGAAATACATTTTGTATCTTCTGAAATTTGTAATTCAAATACAGAGCCTACTCACTTATTGGCCAATTGTGGATTGGTGATGCTATTTAACTCGTAGTTTAGGTGGATGGCAGCTGAGTTCATCCCTCTTTTAACAGCTATTGTTTTTTGTGCTGTTGGAGTTCCACTTACCTTCCTCACCAGACCAGGATCTGGTGGGGTGGCTAGTTAATTTGTCAACCACTTGGGTTTTGAATTCAGAGTTGTCCTTCTCCTAGACTGGTTGTCACCCAAGCCTGTAGGACACAATTTGTTTTGCTATTTACCCATAGCGGGGGGGGGGGGGAGAGGAGGAGGAGTGATGCATTCATACCTTCTCCAAGTGAATGTAATGAACTTGACTGGAATTCAAACTCAGCTCTCCAATTCCTCAATCCAAGCTGCTATTCATTACTCCACCATGGTGTTGTATATTTTAAAAATATGTTTGTGTTACTAATACTCCTCAGTACTACACACTTCTTTTAATTACTTTTATTTCTGTTTAACTTTCTCAGTATCAGTCTCACCCTGCCATTGATATGAGGTTGGACTTTTTATTCTCTGATCTTTGTTGCTCAGTCACCAATATATTAGTTTAATTGCCTTTTAAATCTTTTCATTTGCAGTCCTTTTGTTGTGGGAGATGCACTTCAATTTCTAGCAATTGCTTGGTGGCACCTTTGAAAATGGATGCAAGGATTCTGCTTAATTAAGAAAATTTTCACACATTGTATTTGTATATAATGTTTTAATAGCTTCCTGATGTAGAGCCAATAATTTTTCTTTACTTATTTGACTTTGTTGTACTTGAAATAAAACTTGAGACCTCACAAATAGCAATCCTCTTTTCTATCACTTGATCCAAAACTCAAGTGCTATTTTTATTGTGGCATGTTCAGTGAGGCTGTCTGGATTAGTTTCATCCTACTTGATATCCTGTATCTTCCCATTTGTCTATTAGCCTGAGTTATGGCTGCAGGGAAGCTCCACAGTCTTGGGTAAACTATAAATTCCATATGGATTTTTGGTTTCCAAATCCAATTTCAGATCATAACTCCCTGTAAAGATTGATGTGCTTATCAGTTTCATAAGATTACATCCAATTCAGCTTGTGGGTCTGCTTAAAGAACCTGAAAATCTATTAAGAGTATAAAATTGTTTGTGTGTGCATGCAAATATTATATAAATATCAGATAAATATGACCTTATCATTTATATCTATCAACATGTTTTATGTCTTAGCCAACTTGGTTATTCTTGCTTTATGGAGATAAGTAATTTGCACATTTTCCTTTTTGATAAACAAAATTTTTAAAAATAATTTTTGTTATTCATTCACAATCTAGTTTTTTGTTATCTTTATAAACAAGTAATTTTAATGATATATTTTATAATTGTTTAATTGTTCAAATAGTTATTGTCTACTCTGAAGTGGTAATGACCTTAGCATTTAGATCACTGCTTGAGAGTAAAAGGAAGTAAGCAAATTAAAACTTTCTGAATATATTGAAATAAGTGATTATGAAAATGTTAAACTTACAGAATTGCTCTATTTATGACAATTTTTCTTATACCATTTTTACAGTATGTGTCAAGTTTTCAGAAAAATATCTAATGAAGTGGATCAAAGAGGAAAGACTTTGCCTGCATAATAATAGGTATCATTACTAGCAAATTCCTATATATTAACTAAGATTTGTGTGTATGTGTGTGTGTCTCTGTCTTATAGAAATTTTAAGTTTAAACAGGTTTTATTGAAAAATACAGAAATTTTGTTTCAACAATTTTTTTTTTTTTTTGTTCATGATAATGATGTGTGTTTGCAGTGGTGGCATCTTAAATTTCCAGGAATCAGTTCAATAAAGGCAGGTAATCTTTGGAACCTATTCTGTTTTTCTTTTCAGTCTGAGAATGGAAACAAATCACTTTATAGCATAAAAAAGAATGAAACCATTTTGATAATTTAAGGGAAAACATTTATTTATTGAGATATCTCCAGATTGAAATTCTGTTCTCATCATATTTCTGTTCAGAAGTATAATGCTTTTTGACCCTAGTGTCATCAGCTGCGTTATGGTTTCTTAACCACATTCAAACTGAATTGCTACAGTCCCAAAGAAATCTCTCTTTTGCCTATTTTTTTCTATGCAGCTACCGTTATCTGTGTCTTTTACCTTTTCTTTTTTTTCTCTTCCCACTGACCGCTGTTTATTGTTGTGGCGGGGGGGTGCCTATTAGAGTTTCACTAAGCGTGCGCATGAACATATCCTAAATAACATTTTACCTAGCTCATCGGCTATTAATATACAGGATTATTTTTGGATAATGCAACAACCAGTTAATTTTTTATAATTTTCCTAATTGGTTTATGGGAACTGGTAGGATGTCACTACTGGGTGTTTGATTCCTGTGTGAATGTACCCTGTTCTTCAGGATATGGGTGATTATGTCTCTCTACAACTTCCTCTCCTTTGAAGCCCTTATTAAAGTTATCCTTTTTGCTATATCTCCTAATCACTGTTCTGCCAACTATTTACACAAGCTTGTTAGGTAGGTTATTTCTTTTGTATCTTTTTTGTTTCAATGAGTGAGTGAGTGTCAAATATTTCTTTCTTCGTTATGTGCTGTAGACATTTCAAGTATCTCTTTCTGATACTACATACAAGTCCTTTTCGTTTCCATTTTCTCTAGAAATGTTCAATCAATAGTATTCCTAGCATCTTTCTGTAGAAGCATGTCTGTTGCTTCTCCATCTCTGATGAAAATCTCTAGCATTCATTGCCATATTGGAGGATTGATATGGCATAACAATTCACTAATCTTTGTTTCTAGGTCACCATTGCCTAATGATAGCAAATGTATACATCATATTCTTCATAACTATTTTATCTTGTTTGTGGTTATGATGTATTTGTTGGCAGTCATGATGTATTTGTTGGCAGTCATGATCCTGTTATAAAAAAAATGTCTAAACAACAAAAGTATTTAGCATGTATTCATTATTTATAAAACTGACTGTTAATGAGTTCCATTGTCTATAAGAAATTGCATTATGGCCATAAATTTGTTTCAGTTGAATAAAAAATTTTTCAAGGAAAGCAATTCCTTTTAATATCTAGCTTTTAACTAATACATGTTTTTTTTGTTTTTTTTTTTTAGTTAATATAGAGCTAAATTCATTTTATCACAAATCGGTACATTTTAACATGTCTGAATAGAAATAGTTTAGTAATTAAGCATCCTTTGATATCTCATAACCTGATGCCCCCCCCTCCCAATGTTCTGAAAATAAAAATAACATTTGGATAGTGTCAAGAGGGTGGTTTGGTTTGAGGAGATAAGTGAATCTTTGAGAGTTATACTGAAATGCTAAGAACAGAAAAGAGTAATGGTGAGAGAATGAAAATGAACATATTTACCAGGATATATATTATATCTAAATAAAAACACAAATATTACACTATGTCCAATGAACTGGTGATGGTTGTCTATTTGAAATAGCTCTGAGGCTGGGCTGGGCTGAGTTGTGGTGAGTGGTAATCTCCCAAATTAAGAGAAAGGAATAATTGTGGATTGTTATCTGAACATGTCAGGAACCATTCAAACTGATATCTTCACTTATTTTCATCAATAGACTTGTAGATTCTCAAACATCTTTTAGGTATGTACCACATTTAATAATTGTCAAAGAGCTTTAAATAGAATGCCTTAAGCTTGTTTGCATATTTATATGAATAATTGATGAAAAGACAAGATTTCATCAGATAACATTTCAATGAAAGTATGCTTGGTCTCTCTAGAAAGGAAGATTTGGAAGAAAAAGACTCAGAAGGATTATATCTACTGTTTAGTTAAATATTTCCTGGTAGGGAACCTATAAAAGAAACATCCCGAATTTAACGCTTTCAAGAGGGTTGATGAGAAAAGAAGCTTGTCTTAGGATATTACGTTGGGTGGACAGGCAGAAATGTACGAAT
Source organism: Acanthosepion esculentum (assembly GCA_964036315.1). NCBI lineage: Eukaryota > Metazoa > Mollusca > Cephalopoda > Sepiida > Sepiidae > Acanthosepion > Acanthosepion esculentum. The sequence goes on along the minus strand of OZ038494.1, from coordinate 95,033,502 downwards.
GTTGATTTCTGCTTAATTTTTCCAAAAGCAAACGGTTGCAGTGAAGATCTTCGATGCTTTTCACTCACTTAGCTCTTTCTAATCCCTGATTTAGATTAAGTGCAATGTCTTCGCTTGAAAAGAAAACTTTAAATAGTTAAAGTGACTGTCATAGTGTAGTAGTCAGCCACTCTGGGATAATCCATTAAGTGGTCTTTATTCCAAACTGTGTTAATCTTTTAAAACTAAACTTATTTTTACAGTGTCCCTTCAAAAGCATTTTCTTTCGGTTCAGTGTATAGTAGTAGTGTTTGTTTTAGTTAAAAATTACAATTAAGCTTAAGAGAAAAACATGGATGTTTAAAATGAGACTGGCTGTGGATGATGGTCTTACTGTTTTAATTCTCTGCTATTGTTGTTGCCTAGTCATGCCTCATGCCTTTTTGGGTCAAGAGCTGAGAGGAAAACAGATGTCAGGAAGGAGATAATTGGAGTTAATCTCTCTCTTTGTGCCATGTCCCTTCAGTAAGTGATTATGGCTCTCCATAAGTTCTTGTTTTTTGTTGTTCTGAGTAATTATTTTTACTCAATTAAAAAAACCAAAAAAAAACCCTTTGTCTTTTTTATACTTGTTCCTCAGTTCATTTTTACTGAAATTTGACAGATATATTGCTTTTCCTCTTTCTTTCCTTTTTTTTTTTTTGCTATTGGTGTTTCATGTGAGTTTTAACTTTTCCAAGTCTCACCTCCTCGTTATGTATCCCCCCCTCCAAATTTAAGCTCTCTCTTATCGTTAGCAGCAGTTAGGATTTCTTATTTCACACATGCTCTGTCTTGAACCACATCTCTGAAGTTTCTTGCTTTTCAATGTTTAGTATTCACTGCCATATAGGAGATTAGACATTATCACTTCAGCACTCTTCTAAGGACATTTTTAAATTTTTTTTTTATTCTTTAAAACTTTGTTTTAAAATACATCTTTTCTATTCCTATTTAGTGGCAAACAAATGTCTTACCTTTGTTTTTTTTTTTGTTTTTTGTTTTTTTCTCCAACCTCCACCCCAGAGCATATTAGTGCTCCTCCCTATTTATAATTTTTTAATAGTTACTTGTTTATAATATAATGTCTGCAAGACTTTATGGAAATATTTTTGGTTTTGTTAAAGTTTTGTACTTAGACATCGATAGACATTTTAGTTTTAGTTTTATTTCTACAGGGTGTTATAGTTTGAAATCATTTCCTAACACATAAAATATAACTTTATATAACAATCACCTGTTACGCACAGAAACACTAATTACTTATGTTTATTCCTCAATTACATCCTGTATATTTGTTTTTTATCTACCACAGATGTTAAAATCTCAGAAACTGCTTGTATGCTACATTAAACTGTTTATGTAAACATTCTTTTGTTTCGATTAACGTAAAACCTTCATTATGTATTGAACTAGTTGAATGTTGTATTTATATTTAAATTATTAAGGATAATGAATTTTATGATTTCTGCCCAAATTTCTGAAATTTAGACATTATTATTATGAAGTATTTTTTTTATTAGGATTGTAATCTTTATTACATTGCTGATATGAGAAACAATTGATACAAAACCAGATAATAGTGGGTGAAATATCATAAAAACATGAAGAAGCTAGACTGAATTTTTTTATCTTGTTCAGTTTGACAGATTTACTTTTTTTAAATAGCAATGTGATTTATGATTTTGCTAATAACTGTATTGTATCCAAGATTGTTGGGATTAACAAAAATGAACAAAAATAAGACAAGTATATTTTAACACATAATAAAACAACTTTTATTCATTTATAGTCTGAGAGCAGCAAGGATTTCTTTTGATTGAAAACCATGAATTCCATGTGCATGTCAGCTTGTTACAAGGTTAAATTCAGAAGTGCTGCGTGCCACTTCTAGATAAGGGAAGTAACCCAGTTGTATTTTGAGTTCTCATCCTTTATAGGGAAAGAAATTAATTTCCCTTAGCACTGTGAATTATTAAAATATATTTAATCTTCATTAAGGTTATAATGGCAGTAAACAGAATTTAATGGTC
>OZ038494.1:94996451-95026451 GCA_964036315.1 Acanthosepion esculentum | reverse complement strand
CTGAAGTTTGGGCACGAGGAATTATTATTTATCGAATTTGCATTCGGACTATTGTCCTCATCTTTCTTGTTATCACAATTTTTTGGTTGTTGTGCCCTCTGACCTTCGTCAGGTGTATTTTGATCTGGGTAATTGTTATGGTAATTTACCCATGCATGCATGGACTCTCTCAGCTATAAATAGGAGCAGGTACTGCCTTTTGGAGGGGAAAGTTTCCAGCTGTCAGCTCTGACAGTCGGACCGAACATTCTTGCTGTAACACTCTCGTTTGTATTATTGTTTCTGTTAATATATTTGTTTAACTCAATTCCTCTCTTGTGTCTTTATTTCTGGCCCTAACAAGGCCACAACAGTAGTCTACAGAGAATTAACCACGAGACAATAGCTTTGTGGATTAAGGTGTTGGTTCCTGAATTTGGTGACCTAATTGTGAGTTCAATTCCTATGCTGAATAGTGTGTACTTGGTCTCGGTGAAACCAAGCAGAACTAAAAATAAGAGTGAGAACTGTCTTCTCTTACAGAGGGTTCAGTTCAAAATTCATTGTAGGTTACTTGGATCGACATACACCTGATGAAGGCCAGAGGGCACAATGACTGAAACGTTGTGATAATAACAACGAAGATAAAGATTACAGTCTGCATGTAAATAATGTAAATAATTTCTGTGATGTCATTCAGTGTGGCATGCATGTACCTCAGCCTCTTTCTTTGACATGTGACAGTCTTTTTTATTTTTTTTTAGTTCTTGATGTGATCTCACACTTTGCACTATTTGGATGTGCATGAAGCATAGTAGTGCAGAAAGTGTAATCTACATATAAAGTTCAAATTCCATCTGGGTGCGTTCTACTGACTCTTTTACAAATTCCATCTGGGTGCGTTCTACTGACTCTTTTACAAATACACTTTGAAGAGGAATGATCCTGTCACTTCTCACTCCAACTTTAATCTCAATTGGCAACTAGTCTAAGAGAGGGACCATTCTAAATCCCAAACTGGTTGGGTGAAGAACTGGTAACTTCATCCCCAAAAAGCTTATTTACTATGAGAACAGTAAACGATAACATGGTGAGTTTGTGGTTCTATTATACACAAGGGAGTCTGGCAGTAAGGAAGGAGGAGAATATAATCCCAACCACCATACAGATGTCTTGTCACCTCCATTTGACTGCAATTTATAGCTTATCAGACTCAGCTTGGAGAAGGAAAATTTTGATTTCTAATCAGGACAAAGTCCACCTGTCTCGTAATTATTCAGTAATACTTAAATATATTTCTTAATGATAATATTTACATTACCTAAAGATGTGGTAACCTACGCATAAATTTTATTCCACTTGTTTTCACTTGATCCTCATTGATACTCTTATAATGGCAACCTTAATGTCGACAAGAAAAAAAAAAACCCTTGAAGTCATAAAATAACAAATGGAAATAAGATGTGGTTGACATAAGTAAAAAAGGTTTTTATTCCCTTTGATTTACAAGGTTTGATTTATTTTCATTGTTGGCCAAAGGCATTGATGTTGAAAGAAGCACCTTGAGGTTACTGCTGATGGCATGGTTAAGCCGTGGCCACGGTTAAGCTCACCTGCTGTTGGAATTTGCCACTAATGCCAGCCATGTCAGATCTGCCTTCATGAGTGAAATCAGTGTTCAGAAACAGCTACTATTGAAACTGCATGGCTTATTTTGCTGAATATTCAGAAAAGATGTTTTATTACCCCTGGTATTAAAGTTTTTGCAGTATTTCAGAAGTGGGTACATGGAGCTGGCCGAAATTAAGGACTGGTTTTGTCATATGAGATATCGATGTTAAAGTGAATTCTTTTTCCAATTGAATAATTGGAGTTCTGAGAGAGTAAAACCCTGTATTTAGTAACATAGTTATTGGTGTTATTTACACTATCTACAGTTTTCAGATTTTTGTCCTCATCTTTATTGTCATATTCATGATGTTTTGGCTGTTGTATGCTCTGGCCTTCTTCAGGTAATTAGAATGTCAAACTAAGCCCCTTATTTCATCCACCGGAGCAGATTGTTCTAGTTCCATTGGCCATGCATCTTCCAGTTATTTCCCTTTAGTAACTCAACTCTCCAAGTTTTTTGTTCACCTCTGCTGTGGCCAGTGACTTGACCCAAAGAGTTGTGAGTTCAATACCTGGCCACAGCAGAGGTGAACAAATAACTTGGAGAGTTGAGTTACTAAAGGGAAATAACTGATACTGAGGATATCTGGAAGAGGCATGGCACATTGAGCTAAACAATTTACCCGAGTGGATGAAATAAAGGTTTCAGTTTGAAATTCCAATCACCTGATAAAGACTGGTGCATACAATGTCTGAAATGTCATGAATATGACAACAATGTTTGGATTGTTGCCATTATCTATGTAAATAGTGACAATACCTCATCTCAAAAACACAGTTATTGGTGGCAACAGATTTTTTTTTTTTGTTTTTTTTCCCTCCTGTACTGGGCAGTACAATGTAATTCATATTTTAAGAAATTTCTACAATTCTTTTTAGATGTTCAAAAGTATTCTGCAGCTTTCAAATAAATTAGTCTTTATAGATAATCTTTTTTTTCTTTAACAATTCATTGTATCATGTTCATGAAAGATTTATAAATTAATGTAATTCCCTATGTATAATATACATTGTTTTCTAAAAAAAAATAAGCAAAATCAGGTGTGTGTATTATACGCAGCTACAAAAAAAATCTTAAAAAAATTACCGTAAAATAAAAGAAGAATTATCATAAAACTAAATTAGAATAATATTATTCTATATTTAAAACCATTTTTAAAATAAGAGTAGGAAATGCTGGTCGTAATGAAACTGGAGAGGTACAATTTATTGGGTTTGATTACCAAACAAGGGGTGCATATTATACATGAGTAGAAGCATTTTCCCACATTTTCAGCACAATTTTAGGAGTGCGTATTATGGATGAAGGCATATTATACATGGGGAGTTATGATAATAAAAGGTTGGTTGCATCAGTTGTTAGGTCATAATTTCTAATGTTTAACCTTGTTGTTTTCAATTTGATTCTTATTTCGGCATCATCTTCATTATATTTTTGTTTACATAAAGATTTCTGATCTTGTAAAGGACAAGGTTCCCCCCTTTTCTCTCTCTCTCTCTCTCTCTCTCTCTCTCTCTCTCTCTGGAAATGTTTTAATCTGCACAATGCATTTTTTATGTTGGATCACACAAAATTCCAGGTTAGTAATATTGATTAGAGTATTTAAGGGAAAATAAACGAACCGTTTTTTCCTTTCTTAAAGCCATTGTTTCTAGAAAATCTCTTCAAAAATGTAGATTAAAAACATTTTTTTTTTTGCGTTTGGTAAATCTTGTTTAAGATAAGCTACATGCTTTTATATTATCAAAGTTTTTTTCTTTTTTTTTGTATTAAAGAGATACTTTTCTCTCTTAAAATTTTTTATTTTATCTAAAAACTAATGCCACTTTCCACTTTTTACAACTAAGACTTTTCAACAAATTGTAAGGTAAAGAAACAAAACAAAAGGCAAAAATCATTGGCACATTTTCAAATGCCGAAGAAAACATCAAATGATTTGTTTATGTCTGACAAGCAGAAAGTCTTAGCTGTTCATACCGCTGTATCCATATCAAATAACTTGGAACTCTGGTGAATTGTTAGTGGGTGAGGATCATGATTTCACAAATACAGCAGAAGAGTTGTTTGGTGTGAAAATATCAACATGTTTTTTTCAGATTATATTTTGCTTATATGTCACCTGTCTAACCAAAGGTACAAACCTTTATAAATGTACTGATCTGTTTGGAGCCTCTCTGGTTATGGATTGTAAACTCTAGGTTCCGTTGTAGTATTGCGTAGATGAAATTCATATCATGATATAACTCTCCTTGTAAAAAAAAAAAAAAAACCCCAAAAAAACGTTTAATAAGAACATCGGGTTCTTTATCTTGTAATAGTAAACAAAAGTTAGCTTTATTTATGGTTTGCAATTTCTTCATTTAATAGAATTTAAATACTTTTGTGTGGTGCTTCCAGCTACATGTTGGATACTCTTATCAAGCATGATAAAGTCGGTGTGGCTTTTGAGCACTTGGGGAAACCCACTCACCCATAACCACTCATACTCATTGGTTCAGGCAGTAACAAGCAAAAAAACTGATTTCCATAATCATCTTTGATAGGGACAAATCATACATTGGTAGTATACCCCCCCCCCCCCCAAAAAAAATTACCAAAGTGTTTACTCAACAATTTTTTTTTTTTTTTTTTCTGTCAATCATCCTGATGCATCAGTGATCCCCCCCCCATGATATCTAGAAATGAGACAATTTGTAAGGGAGTTTATATTCATGCCTTTCTCAAGAGTATTTGTATAGAGCAAACATAAGCAGCTTCTAGAATTAAAATTTAAGTCACAAATGTGTTTATCGTTCCAATATCATGTTACAATAAATCCAAGCGAAATTTAGATAAACCAAAGTAAAATGTGTTTCTGTTACAGGGAGTTGTTCCCTGCGATTAATCATAACACTATTTTCCGTGTAAGTTGGAAGTATCTTCGATTTTCCACGAATAAACACTTGTCACACACCTATGCTAATGCAATAGTAAAGTAAAAATCTTGGGCATAACATGTTTCTATGACATGTTAAAATAATTAGGACTAAAAAAAAAAAACACCTGGAGGACATAAATATGATACATATAATGAAATGAAATTGTTTTAAGCTGCTTGTCTATTTATTGACAGTGATGTCATTGGTTCTCTGTAGATGAGATGACAAAGCGTAAAATTTTGTATTATTTGAACATAGCAGCAAATCGTTTGTTTTTCATTTTTATCGGGAATTTACCAAGAATGTTAACAAGAAAATGTCCTTTCTTACAGGGAAACTCGATATGTATAATCATATGTACATGTTTTATGATTCACAAAAATGCAGCAATGGCCTGGTTCAGTCTTCTCCTTGGCGAGGTATATACGATTAGGCATGCTCTTCCAGGTCAAGCCTGTCTCATTCACATTAAACACTTGTTTAGCACTGTAATCCCCCTTCCTAATTATCTCAGCCAATGGAGACTGTGTCATAACCATGAATCATTGTAGGTCTGGATTGTCATAATCTGGGGACTTACTGCATTTTTATTTTAAGTAAGTTCACTCCAAGCAAGGCAGTAAAGACAGAAGAGGTGAGTGTGGAAGAATTAGAAAACGGAAACATTACTAAGGAGTGGGAACAATGGAAGATTAATCAGGCAGACAGCAGATAGATTGATATTGCATTTAAATTTTTGAAGATTAAAGTTAACTGCAAAGAATCAGTCTGGAAGAGTTCCACGAGTGATAAGTGCAAGAAAAGAAACTGTTATGTAACTTATAGTTACATCTAGCCAACTCAACTGTAAATTGATGAGACCTTGTCACCAGTCTAGTACTGTGCTTACATTCATAAAGACTAAGTAACATAGTGAAGAGCTCATCCAACAAATACCATGAAAATACTTATAGAAAAGACAAAGGATGGCAACTTTATGATGGTGGGAGAGTGACTGCAGCCAAGATGCCAGATCAGGATCAATAATATAGCTGATTCTTTGGATTTTATCAAGGATTTCTAGATATATGGCACTGGACCATTTGTGGAAGCAATATTCTAAGCATGAATGAACAGTAAACTTATAGATATGCAAGATAGATTCTGGAGAGAAAAATTGTCTAGCATGACACAGTGAACAGACTTTCTTAACAGCTGACCTAAAAAAGATCTGCTTGCTGTAGGCAATGGTTTGTCAAAAGTTTAAAATTTGAAAGATTCATAAATTGGATGATATAAGAAATATCAAGATAATTTTATTAAATTATTACATTTTCAAAATAGTTTCATGAATTTCTTTTTTATTAGAAGTAAATAAAATGAAAAAATTGAATTGATGAAATGTCTTTCATTTCTCATCATTTTTATAATTGAAAAAATTTGAAAATAGTTTCAAAGGACAATTTATGGATATTATCTTTCAGCCTGGATATAAACAATTAAAAACATTCTTAAAAACAAATCAAACATGTAGGTTGAATTAAATAATAGTTTTTGTTTTGACTACCCTAGTATTCTTCTTTTTTCTTTTCCAATCTCCACTTGATTCTCAACTGGCAAAAATCCTGAGTGGGCTTAATCCTGGGTCATCTTATTCCAGTCAACAAGGGTTGACATCAGTTGTGTAGTATTACTGACTCATGGGAAGTAGTATGCACCCATCTGCCTCATGGGTAATAGCTGTAGCTATTTATAGTCTTTGTGACTTACTATGTAAATGAGTCACCTCATCTCCTTCTTTTCCCTGGTACTACTTCTGGGAGATTTTGTCTTCTCACTATCTTTTTCTCTCTCCCTAAGAGATTGGCTAGATATAGATCTACTTTTTTTCAGTTGTACCAACATAATAGTTCTGATCACAACAGATGCCTCTTTTTGTCTGCTCATGAAAATTGTAAACATGTCTTCAAAGAGGCCGAGTTTTTATTTGCTGATAGAATGTGGCACTGTATAGCCCCTAACCAATTTTATTCTTGAGACTACTGATGGCTTTGTAATAGTGTGCTAAATAAGTTTTCTATCCTTCCTCTCTTCACTCAGTTTGAAGTTTTATCATCTTCTGCTGATAAAGCAGAATGCTTTGCTCTTAAATTCTCTTCAAATTCTACTGTTGACTCATCTGGAGTATTTTTACCCGACTTTCCACTTAGAACTTAGTTAAACTGCATCCAACAGCAAGGCCTCCAATCAGAAGGTTTTGAGGAAGCGTGGAACCACCTCTTAATTGCTGGTGTTCCCAGGTCCACCCTGACCCGGGGTGGTAGCACCTGTTGGGGTCCCAGCTATGGGCAAATAGTGGACTTCCAGGTCTTTTCCAAACTTCCAGGTCTTTTCCAGCATATTTCCACGTCCTGGGTATGACGACAAACTACATCCGCGTCCGGGGTATGGCGGTAAACTGCATCCGCATATTTTAAGCGGTGGTGTTGCCAGCTGTGCTTTTTTGAAACAATAATGTTGCCAGCTGTGCTTTTTTGAAACAATAATGTTGCCAGCTATACTTTTTTGAAACAATGATGTTGCCAGCTATATGTTTTTATTTTTGAAACAATGATGTTGCCAACGTTATCCTTAAATTACGTTTACAAAGTATATATATTTGATGAATATGTGGAAACTGGATCTGGCATTAAATAACCCATAGTGGTTGATATGCCATAAAACCCCAAACAACCAACCAACCAACTTAGAACTGAGTCTCTTTTGTGTGATATACATATAACTTTATCAATAGTTTCTGCTATCATTTCTAAACTGCAGGAGCAAAGCATGTGGGCTTGATGGTATCTCTGCAATAGTCCTTAAGAAATGTGCTCCTGAACTGGCTCTTGTTCTCTCAAAATTCTATAATAAATCCCTTGCTACTTCTTGCTTTCCTGCTTGTTGGAAATCCTCTTCTGTCATTTCAGTTAAGAAATTTGGCAAACAGATCCTTCTATTAGCCTTCTACCGCTTTTTGGTAAAGTACTAGAGGCTCTAATAAACTCTGAATTGGTTAAGCATCTAACATCGCAGGGTCCTCTTTCCGATAAGCAATATAGCTTTTGCTTCTCCAGGTCAAATACTGATGTATTAAGTTATGGCTGAAAGAGTCTATCAAGTTTTAGATAAGAATTGTTGCTTTGGATATCTCAAAAGCATTTGACAGGCTTTGGTATGTTGGACTCTTCACAAGTGGAAAAGTTATGGTATTTCTGGACAAATTTTTGATTTGATTCAATCTTTCTTATCAAAATGCAAAATGAAAGTTGTCTCAAATGACTACTCTTCTAGATCTTTTTGCATTAATGCATGAGTATGGAGCACTGAGTAAGGATCAAACTCACTACAGTCTTAATGGTTTGCCCGATTAGTTTGCTAACTATTGTTCCATGATAAGGTACTCGTATACATATTTACACACCTTGGTGTCATATATATTCAGTATGTCATTACTGAGGTACGTGTTATTAAAGACTATGGAACTTTCCATTTAATAATCTTTCTTTTGATTTTGTTTTTTTTGGCCCAAGTTGTTGAAAAAGATCCTAGTCTTTGGTTTTTTTTTGCCGAGTACTTTCAGTTGTTATCAGCCACATTCATGACTGTATATTTTTAGTTTTGCTTTTTCAACAACTTAGACCCCAAAACAAAGAAACTTGTGAGAAAGCAAGAAAAAAAATCGAAAGAAAGCTTAAGCTGAAAAGTTCTGTAGTCTTTAATAACACGTCTCGGTTATGCAGCAGCAGAATTACCTCCCACAAAATGGTAAGACATTTAGATACCACTAATGTCTAACCATTATGAGGGAGGTATTTCTACTGCACTAATATATATATATATATATATATATATATATATATGTCTCCGTCTCCAAGTATAGGATTGGTGTATACAGAATAAATTCCAATAACCAAAAATACTATTTTTAAAAGAGTGCTCAATACAGAGTAGAGCAAATGCAATTTATTCGAAAATTATAACATAAACGTTATAAAATCACTACAAAAATAGCCATTTTGTTTCAACACTTCTGGTGTCATAACACCCTCACTTGATAAGACACCAGAAGTGTTGAAGCAAAATGTCTATTTTTGTAGTGATATTATAACATGTTTGTGTTTATAATTTTCGAATAAATTATATATCTGAATGTAATGAGAACAAAAATATATAAATTCTAATGTTCACAGCATTAATTCAAAAGAGGGCTCAATACCGATAGTAGAGGAATAATTATTTATCATTTTTTTTTATATAAACAAAAACAATTTACTCACTATAAAAATGCAACTTCGTTTTGGAGCATTTAATTGCACTTTGACTGGTGAGAACCAAAATGGTTATGAAAAATCATTGTTTGTTCATAACCATTTTGGTTTTCACCAGTCGAAGTGCAATTAAATGGATCGAAACAAAGTTGCATCTTTGTAGTGCCTAAATCTTTTGTCTATATGAAAAAAGTTATATAATCAGTAAAGAGAGCAAGTAGATGTGTCTGTATTGTTGGAAATATTTAGAGTCTCTTCTCAATTCCTTCTTGACATTTGTCATCAAGTGTCAGTGCTTTCTTGTCTGCTGAAATCAATAACACCTGAATCTTTCTGTATTATTATAAATCTCTGTACGGTGGTGTCTTCAGTTGTTATATTAAGCAAACTGAAGAGAATCAATGTTATGACCATCATCTTTTCTGTTGTTTGTTCTTTTTTTTTTCTTTCCTTTTTTCTGTTGAAGAGAGATTGCGTCTCGTAAGTTGAAAGGCATGGAGTTTGCTGCATTGTAATTATTGAATTACTTGACTCAGCTGCTCGAAGATTGGTTATCAAAGAAAACGTTGGGTATTAATCAAAAATTACTTGGTGGAATGTTGAAATTCTGGCTCGCTTTGACAGTTCTATTTTGATTAATATACTGATCTCTTTAAATACAAAAATATTTGCACAAGATGAATCTAGATGAAGGTTAATTGTGAGTGAATGCATGAAGATTCACACATCCATTGGTAGGCACACATTCTTTTGCTTTTCATTTGCTTTAGTCTTAGTGTATTTACTTGATTCTGTTGACTTGTATGTAAAATGCTTGATGTGACAAGCTAATGTCTGAAATAAAACAGAACTTGTACACAGTTTGTAGAAACGTCCTGGGTAAGACGTTAAAATACATCTGCATCCTGAGTAAGACGATAAACTACATCCAACAGCAAGGCCTCTGATCAGGAGGTTTTGAAGAGCATGGAACCACCTCTTAATTGCTGGTGTTCCTAGGTCCACCCTGACCTGGGGTGGTAGCACCTGTTAGGGTCCCAGCTATGGGCAAATAGTTAACTATTACCAGCAATACTTTTTGAAAAAATATCACCTTATCTTGGCTGTCAAGGAAAAAATAACATTATCATTAATACAACAGGACAACATTTCTACAAACGGTTTGGTTTATTTTGTTTTACAGCATATCAACCTCCATGGGTTATTTAATGGCCGACAAAATTTTTTATTGCTAGTAATATTGTTTTGTCAAAATCTGTTTCCGATAATATTTTTCCTTCAAAATTGTATTGATGGTAATATTTTTTTCAAAATTGAAGGAAAAATATTGATATGCTGTAAAACAAAATAAACCAAACCAAACAGTTTGTAGAAATGTTGTCCTGTTGTATTAATGATAATGTTATTTTTTCCTTGACAAGGTTTCAAGTATCAAAATATTTAGTCTCAAATATTTTTATATTTCTTGTATAAAAGTTAATGTTTAAAACACATTTCATGTTTTATTGAGTCATTGTATTTTTTAAATTAGGTACGGTGGAGTAATGGATAGCAGCTCGGATTGAGTAATCGGAGAGCCGAGTTCGAATTCCAGCCGAATCCATTGCATTAACTTATGTGCTAATATCCTTGGGAAAGGTATGAATCCTCTTCTTCTCCCCCAGCTGTGGGTAAATAGCAGGACAGACCAGGTTCTATAGGCTTGGATGGCAACTGGTCTACCGCAGAAAGAAATTTGCTTCGTCAGTCATGTATTGATAGATACATGATTGCCTAAGTGTGTATCACACATGGCACATAAAAAGAAAAAATTGTAGAAAAGTTGGATTATTTTCAAATATTGAACTATGTAAATTTGAATCCTAAATCCCTATGAGACAATAAATTGTGTGGAAAAATTGATATTAAAAAGGGATGTTATTTTGCAGTATTGGGACTAAATATTTTGAGACTTGAAACTTTATTTTGGCTGTCAGAAAAAAAATCATTATCCCTGTTAAACTTAATTTACTCATTATTTTTCAGTTATGTTGTTTGATTTTTTTATTTTTTTTATTTTGCTAATGCCACCATCAACATATCTGGAGTTGGTCATAACATTCTAAATATGTAAGCTATGAAGAACATGACTTATCTCAGACTAGTTATTCATTTATTTTATTCTGAAATAAAAGAAAATATGCAGAAGTCATTATTGTTTAATTACTGAAAATACAAAAGATACATATAGTAATTAAGAAAATCATTGGTAGGAATGGAAAGAAATAACTTCTCTAATTATAAATGACCAATCAAATTCATACACATCACTGGTAGGTGTCTTTATAATGACTATTAACTGTAACCCCCACTTGTCTATCCTGGTCAAAGGTAACCAATAATGTCACCTCATGAGTCTATCCTGGTCAAAGGTAACCAATAATGTCACCTCATGAGTCTATCCTGGTCAAAGGTAACCAATAATGTCACCTCATGAGTCTATCCTGGTCAAAGGTAACCAATAATGTCACCTCATGAGTCTATCCTGGTCAAAGGTAACCAATAATGTCACCTCATGAGTCTATCCTGGTCAAAGGTAACCAATAATGTCACCTCATGAGTCTATCCTGGTCAAAGGTAACCAATAATGTCACCTCATGAGTCTATCCTGGTCAAAGGTAACCAATAATGTCACCTCATGAGTCTATCCTGGTCAAAGGTAACCAATAATGTCACCTCATGAGTCTATCCTGGTCAAAGGTAACCAATAATGTCACCTCATGAGTCTATCCTGGTCAAAGGTAACCAATAATGTCACCTCATGAGTCTATCCTGGTCAAAGGTAACCAATAATGTCACCTCATGAGTCTATCCTGGTCAAAGGTAACCAATAATGTCACCTCATGAGTCTATCCTGGTCAAAGGTAACCAATAATGTCACCTCATGAGTCTATCCTGGTCAAAGGTAACCAATAATGTCACCTCATGAGTCTATCCTGGTCAATGGCAACCAATAATATAGCCCTATGCCATGTGTTGTTCTTAAAGTTCCTTCAGATTGCCATGGTTACTGTCTAGCTCACTCTTCAATCATTTATTGCTGGTATTTTGCTGGTAATCATGGTACCACTTGACTTAACTGGCATTTGTTTGTTCATGACCATTCACTCCTCTGCCATGTGTTTTTTGAAGAAGGGTAAGAAGATAGCTGATGAAGCAAACTGAAGTGAAGGTGGTTCGATAGCTCAGACCTACACAGAAAAAAAGAATCCTTTAAAATAAAGAATTAACTAGGTATCATAGATGAAAATTTCAAACAGGTACTAGGTGTTATCTGATTGCATCTTAATCTACATGATTAAAGAAACCTAGCAGTTTCTATTTCATCAAAATATCTCAAACCGTTTAATTTTGGCAGATTTCTTTTTATTTTTACATATGTGCTCAATATTATGAATTAGGACAAAATGCCATATTTGGACTCCTATATTTTAAAAAGCAATTAAGAACAACAGTTAAAATTATACTAGCTTGTTAGGTACATAAGAAATTAACAATAAAATTACAGATAGTATCACTGCATATTTCTTAAATAAATTCAGTCTGAATATGAAAATTTTATAAATCAAACCTTCTGCAACGACGTGCAAACAACTCATAACCTGAGGTTTGACATTTCATAAAACTGGAAATAAGACCCACATTCATCCCAAATTTCAAATATCACATTATGACTATACCAGTAACATGGCTAATTTTTTGGGGAGTGATAAAATGGATATATTCTGGATTATTCCACTTCAAAATTGAAAAAAATTGCTTTTTAACCTTATGTCACAAGGTATTTGAAAGGCTGATTTTAGACTGAAGAGGAGACTTGCTTGAATTGTGTCATAAAATGAATATTATTTACACTAGAAACATCAAATTTCATATCTAGTCATTTCTGGGGGTGCTCTTTCCATTTATCATGGTTAAAACGACCTAAAATCAACAGATTAGAATATATATGGAGCAGATGCTGAATAAGTACAGTCCTGACTCAACATGTACAATTTCTGGACTGTAGAGAGAGAGAAGCTTAACACATGCCAAGCAATACCCACTAATGAACATAAGAAAACAATAGAAAACTCACCATATCATGAAGTGGTATTCAACTACTAAATTTGTAACTGAAATCATTAAAATAAAAATATTTTATCTATCACAATTTGATCAAAAGTTCTGACACATGTTAGTTATGATCACTAAAGTAATCGGTATGAAATCACCAAATTGGCTCAATTTTTAAACTAATGTTCCTCTCACATTATGCACATAAAAATAAACAATAGAGACATAAAATTAATCAAATAAAGTTTATTTGGATATTTTCAGTCATGGTGAACTGGGTGTTGGGATACCTCTTCACTGAGTAGTCAAAAGTAAGACTTGGCATACTCTTCATACAATCCCTCCAAATAATCTAATTCAGGCACTACCCAAGTTCTTCTAGTCTGACTAGTATATCTTTGCTGGCGTATCCAGTTTATATAGTTCCAGTATGAGCCCATTTGTTACTTCCGCACATAAAAGCGTACAACCCAGCGTTGGATCCGACAAAACACTGAGAGTCAATCCAACACTCACATCTTTCACCTATGAATCCCAAATTTGTTACCTCATGGTACAATGCAGGACGATCCGCTTTTGGGTAACTCTGAACTTCTGCTACAACTTTCTCAATAAGGTGTACCCATCTGTTCCTAGGAAAGATTGGGAACAATTTATGTAGCCAAGTAATAGCAGAATCCCAGGTTTCCTGATACTTTTCTTTCAATGATTATATTTGAAGCAGCACTTTCTTGGTACATTCCACTTTAGGCAAAGACATCTTCCTTCCACATCCTTTTATCATAAAACAATGTTGTAATTGATTCTGTACATCATCTTCAAAAAGAAAAAAAAATGTATTTATAATCCTATCCCATGTTGTCAAAGTACTACTTAGTAGTCATCTACAAATTATTGTCTACGTTTTCTTACTGAATTTGAGTTTATTTGCAGTTCATAAAAAATTGCACTAAATACAATCAAGGCTAAATATAAATTTAGTCATCCATCCACCTGAGTAACAAATAAGGAAGCACTAAAATATTTTCTCAACAAACCTATTTAATCAGCCGTCCTTAAAATTGAAACATTAAAATATTTTAGAAAAAAATAAACAATCATAATCCGTATGAAATAAATATTACTAAGAAATAATAATAAATTAGGAAAATTTAAATAAATTTGTATCTAGATAGCAATAAATCGTAACTAAAATCCATTCATTAGATAATTTAAAAAGTAAGAAAATTGTTTGAAGGGGTAACTTTAAACAAAATGGTACTTGGTAACCGAAATGCTGATAATTATTGTGAGAATACGACAAAAACATAAGACATTCTAGAATTTTTTTTCATTTTTTTTGTAGAATCTTTTTTATCTCATTCTTTGCATATGCATATTTTTTGATCAATGAATCCTACGTTTTTTTCATGATTTGAATCTGAGCATAAAGTAAACAAATCGATTTTTGTTTCATGTTTTTTATGACGAAAACGGTTTTTAAATCCCATTTACATTTTACATATCATAGAAAATTAATAATTAAAACGAATTCTTAGCAATTTCCTTGAAAATTTTGTCCATAGAAAAAAACATGCTGGTCGATTCTTGGGTGTCTGTGTTGATGCTGTGTATTGACTGTTGCGTGGAGTTGAAATGATGGCCGAGCAAGTCGCACATGATTACACATAATTGCACATGCGCAAAATGGAGCTATCGTTTCATATTTGATTTTGATTTAGTGTCATAGATTATTAAATGAGCATTTTAATATATTTTATGTGTTTATATTTTTTACAAGAAGCATTTGAATTTTACAATCAAATTTTTCATTTGAATTGTTTACAAACTTCTTATAAAAATTAAAAAATTTAAAATATATGAAAATGAAGCTTAGAATGTTAATTTTCAAACTAATGTGTTACCAAAATTGTAATAAACCCTGTGGAGTGCGCATGTTACAAAATTTGATCAAGTCTAAACTGCCGTCAGTGAAAAAAAATGGCTAAAATTTTGCGAAATCATCAAAACGTCTCTTTTCAAACTGCAACGTTCGTCGCACACTGTAGTACATATAAAAATAAATAAGATAGAAACAAAGTTCATGAAATAAGCTTTTATTTGGTATGCATTATGTTTTTATGGAGATATTGAATGAAATAACACAATGAGTTGAATATATGCATTTTTTAGTGTTTAGTTAAGAATCTCATCGGTAGTCGTGGATTTGTTCAATCTAACTTTCTAGTTAAATTTGGGTTCAGTTCTCCTTTGAATTATTTTAAAACCTGATTTTTCAACACATTTCATTTATTTTAAGTTGTCAATCCTTCTTCCTGTGAATTTCAACAATTACCAGTCTACAGTTAGTAGACTCTTTCCTCTTCCTTCTTTCTCGTTTTGTTTGATCAATCTCCAGAGATCTCAGTGTCAAAAACCACACATTTGAAACTATACAGTGGGCTCTCTCTTTGTAATTATTGTTTTTTGTTGTTTTGTTTTTGTTGTTGTTGTTTGTTTTCTTTTTTTCATTGTTGTTTTCTTTTTTTCGTCGTCGTTTTCTTTTTTTCTTTTTTTTTTTTTTAATAAAATTGGTTACAGATGGCTACCTATTGATAAAACATCAGCCATTTAGCAATGATTAACAAGTCTACATAGCAATTGTGCTCTTTGAATGGATAATGCAAATTGGAAACTGTCAAAATCCAGCAAGTACAAAAAATTTAAATATCTGGGAAGTGTTTTAACAGAGGCCGGAAAGTGTAACTAATGAATGGTGGACGATCTGAAAGATGAAGAAGAGATTGAAGCAACAGAAACGTGGTTCCACAGAAGATGCTGACAATACCATGGACTGAATATAAGTTTGATAGGAAATAGAAATAAAAAGGAAACTAATACTTAATATTAAGAAGAGACATTTGAAATTTCCAGGGCACATAATGAGGGAAGAGGGCTTGGAAAATCTGATACTCATAGGACAGATTGAAAGCAACGCATAACCTAGTTAGTGAGTGGATTGTGGAACAAGGTTTAGGAGAAATAACAAAAAGACAAAATTTATTCAGCTAAAAAAAAAAAAGGACAGAGAATTGTGATCACCTATCTTCTGAGGGTACACAATACAAAGAAGTTACCACTTTTTCTATTTGTCTAAAGCTGCTTTTAAATGCTTTAGCTTTTGGCAGTAAAATTTGGCTCTGATTATCATTTAACAGCTTGTAGTAAACAATTCCCTAAATGTCCTACCATCAATTCTGAAGAATCATTCTTGGATGCAGACTTGCTGTAGGCTGCTGAGCAGGCCTTCTGTCACAACTAAGCTACTGATGCCTCTGCTTAACACTGTTGTAAAGTGTCCACTTCTCATCCTTCCTGCTGACTCTTTCCCCAAAAAAGCAATTGAATCTGATGGGAATGTCATGATGCCCAATTGTCAGCACATTATACAGTGTAACCCGGATATAAGATAGATTTTCTCTGGTCCCAAATTAGAGCCTGTGTTAATGAAACAAAATAGACCAAACCCGGATATAAGAGAAACCCGGATATAAGATACATCTCCGGTCCCGACAACTCTCTTATATCCGGGTTACACTGTATACGATTCTCCGCTGATAGGTCATATGGAACCCACTTTCCAAATTTGGATACATTTTTTTCTAAAGCCTTCGCATATTGCTATTGTTAAAATGCCTGCTGGGTTACTGATTAGGTTTGCATCAGTAGTTGATTCCAGTGGGTCAGAAATTAAGTCCTCTTGGGCAGCCTTTTCTTGGCTCATTTTCTTTTTAGACTGAAATCCCTTTTTCTGAAACTGGGTGGGGAGGAAACATCTGCATATTCTCTCACACAATGCCATCACCAGGTGATCTTTTTATGGATTTTGCTGCTGCATTTGCATTCCTGCATTCTGTACAATTCATAGAGAACGGTCAGTTTGAAAGCTTTACTTCAAATAATTTCATAGCAAATGCTATATATTAGTCATCTACACACTGGCAAATGTCAGTTAAACATTGGATTTCAGTAAATCTTCAAAACATTTTGTTGAAAAATCAGAAATTTTGTTACATGATACTTGTAGGAAGAGATTTCAATGTCAATATTGTTTAAAGATTTTAAATATTTATGTTTAAGATGGGAATTTCAGCGGGATTATTTTTTTTTATCTCTTATTAATAGAGAAGATATGTTGGATTTATGACTTCTCTTATCCCAGCAATCACTGTTATATGTGGGTTCCACTGCATATCACTGGTAGAATTGAAATTATGGCCAGAGATTTGTTTTCCAGCAATGAAAATTCATTATTGTACACTGAAGTAAAAATAAAAAGATAAGACTTATTCTCAACCAGAACATGTTTTATTTCTTTTTCTGCAGTAGTCAGTATAGTACTTTAATATGAGATGATGTTGGTGAGAAATATAAAATGAATAATTACTACTATGACCATTATTTAATACTATTAACCAATTAATCACTAGCCTTATGTATTATATTCTTATTGCTTTTATTGCTTATTTCATGGGCTAAATTTACATAACCTTGAAAATTTCATGTAACATTTCCAGTTAGGAAAATAGCATCCTATTTACAAAACTATAATTGTTTAGTTAGTTTATTAAAATGTTTTCTATAGAAAACTGTTGAAACTGTAAATATATTTTGTCAGTTTCGCTTTTGTATATCAAAATGAAATTGACTTTTTTCTTTAATCATTTCACCCCAATACAAAAGGGATTTTACCGATTGTTAGAGAATATGAGAGAATTCCCTCTTAAGGGAGAACAATAAAAGAACAAGAATTAAGAGGACAATAGATAACGATTGACATTGCATTTCAAGCTGGAAGAGTGTTCCACAAGCAAGAAGTGCAATAGAAAAAAAGAAACTGTTAGCATAGAATTTATGGTTACATCTCTCGCCATTTCAACTGTAAAATGATGATACTTTTCTGCCAGCCTAGTACCATAGGGGAAAATTCACCAGTACAATTACTATGAACATATTTATAGAAGGCACAGGGAAGCTATGTGACAGTAGTGGGAAAGTGACTCAAGCCAAGATACCAGGTCAGGACTGATAACATTGCAGATTCTTTGTATTTTATGAAGAATATTTAAATATATAGCAGGAGCACCAGACCAGATGTGGCAGTAATATCTAAAGCAGGGACAGATGGTAGAGTTATAAATAAGTAAGATAGAACTTGCACTAAGATGTTCATTATGAATTATAATACATTTATGACTGACGTCTTATTTGTGATATTGGTTCATAAAGATATGAAAATACTACTCGTGTTTAAAAAAAATTGAAGGTTAAGGCATCTCCATTCCTGTTATGTTGGAAATTGAACATTCTTACTCGGTGAAACTTCGTCATTTTGTGCCAATTAGTGTTTTAAAGTTAATTTAAATCCTGTATTTAATGTAGAAGTTCCATTAAGAAATGCCACCCCAAATTTCTGGTTTTGATTTTAAATATAGACTCTTGAAATTTTTCCTATCACTTACACTGGAACATCAACATATATTATCATTTTCTGAAGCCACTAAGATCAGCAATGACAGATTTTTTCTTTTTCTTTTTCAACTTAGTAAAATTTAATATTCCTTATGGTAACCTGTTAATTAATATTGGTGGTCTTTTCTTTATGGCATATAGCCAAACATCAATATACACTTTGATGTTTTTCTTTCTTTTTTGCAGGCTTATTCATATAAATGAACTACTGTATTTGATGCATATGTAACCCCCATCACCATCTTCAGAAAAAAACAAATGAATAAAAAATTTATTTTTATGTGTAAAGTTGAAGCATCCAGTAATATTTATCCAGACACTGTATACCAAACTGTAAGGCTGGAGTTATTCTTAGCAAACTGGTTTGGGTGAGTTATGATTGAATAGTGAGTTGGGTGCCCCTTACTTGCTGCCTAGCATCAAACTAAGCTAGGTTTAGTAAATTATAATTTTATAATATTGCAAGGTGGTGGTTATGTCGTGGAATAGGGTGGATGTAAAAATATTTTATTCTTTGTTACTAAAAACACTAATACAGTGGAACCTTGGTTCACAAATTTAATTTGTTACTGAAGGCCGTTCATAACTTGAAATGTTCTTAAACCAAAAGTATTTTTCCAATAGGAATCAATGTAGAGAAAAAAAGTCACAGTACAATAAAATTGGAAAAGAAAAGCATGGCACAAGCCATGAATATATTCAACATGGTGGTCGACTCGGAAATTATTCCATTTGGGTAAACTTGGTTCGGCAATGTTGTTCGATAACCGAGGCATTTTCATCTCAAATTTTTTGTTTGAAAACTGATTTGTTCAACATGTGAGATGTTCACGAAACGAGGTTGCACTGTAATTGAAAAATCCTTTGTAAATTAACTCTAAAATGAGATTTTTTTTTTTTTTAATCAGGTTATTATTTATTTAGCTATCTAAAAGTATTTAGATAGGGATATATTTGTAATTAAATATATAAAAGGACAGCTTATGCGTTTACATCACACACTGAATTGCATCAAATTTGATTTAATACTTGTATAAGAAATAAATATTTATTACTTTAAGTGTCATAGATTTAGTTAAAAAAATATTGCATGTGTGTTGGGCTAAAATTGATAGGTTTTCCTCTTAAATATTTACCAAAAGTGTATGATAGAAATTTCTTTTCAAGTTGTTAAAACTTTTGATTTGGTGAATGTTTTGTGTATATCCAAAGCCAAAAACATTCCAAAAAAAAAAAAAAAAAAAAAAAGAAAGAAAAAGGGAAAATCATTTCTCACCTAAATATGTAAGTTAAGAGTTATATAAAATATGATTCTTGGAAGTTATTATATTTGTCTCATTTCGTTACCCCACAGTGGACAGGGATAAACATTGCTTTGTCCTTACAAATAGCATCATGCTTCCAATCCTCTCTATTGGTTTTGTGAAGGAGATCTTAGTATATCAGAAATTTTGAGATGAGCAATTATTATTATATGCCTTACTATTTGGACCAGCATACTCATTTTGGTTGTTATACTCATGTTTCAGCCATTGTACTCTCTGGCCTTCTCCAAATATCTTTTTCTGTATGTAGTAAACTTCTTAGAATTTTGAACTAAACCCATGTTTACATTGTTGTAATTATTCACCTCTCCTTAATGGATAGTTCATATCAATTAATACTCACCTGTCTTAATTACCATTCTTGTTCCTTGTTTGTTTGTTTCACTTGGTGAATCAATGTAGAGAAAAAAGTCACAGTACAATAAAATTGGAAAAGAAAAGCATGGCACAAGCCATGATGAATATATTCAACATGGTGGTCAACTCAGAAATTATTCCATTTGGGTAAACTCAGTTCGACAATGTTCGATAGCTGAGGCAATTTCATCTCAAATTTTTTGTTTGAATAATTTTTTTTATTGAATATAAACAATTTTTCATCTAAGAATTTTACATCTTGCTATGTCAGATTTCCTAAAACAAATTTATTAGCTTTTCTGTACATATATATGTAAATACATTGAGAGAAGTTTATATATGATGGCAGATAAATCCTTTCTTCACAAAAAAATAAAAATAATTTTCCTCATGTTACATGCAAAGCTATTTGATAAGCTAATACTTAAAACCTTTACTTGTAACCTGAGTTTGTAATTAAAAATTGAAATATGAGGACGGTTTTATATGCCATCAAATATATGTTCATGTACTTTTGAATTTATACAATGTATACACCCATATTACTATACTGATACATGTTTCTTCAGCACTACCATATCTGGGGATTGAACTTATACATGTTTTAACCGAGGTTTTAATCCATTACTCTGTGTCTCTTGAACAATCCAGCCATAAAATTTTGGAGTCTTAAACTGAGTATCTGTGTGTGAATATCTATCATTATACACTACTATTCAGTTCTTTCGTATATTTCTTATTCAGATATATATGTCATGTAATAGAACCATTTTTGATTTTTCCTCATTCAGCTGTGCATTGAAATTTATCTGCTCCTCTCATTCATTCATCCGTTTCCTTTCTTGTTTAATATCTACCTGTCTGTTTTCAAGTCTTTCCTTGTTTCTTTTTCATCCGCCTGTTCAATCATAATTTTTAAGTCAACGTTGGCTGTCAATCTCTAACTCAAATGTTATTTTCTGTGCATATGCAGACAGACATCTATAAATAGGAATTCCTATGTGAGTCGGTGAAAGAACATGCATTAGAGAAAATGTTGATGGGAGATATACCTTTTTTTTTTTTTTTTTTTTTTTTCATGTAAAAGGTTGAACACGTTAAACTGCAATAACTTTCCATATTTAATCTGTTCATCTTTTGAGACCAATTGCACAAAGTTCTGATTCTTCCTCTGAATAAAAATGAGAAACTTTTTTCTTTTTAATTTGAATATTTTAATTTAAAATTATTTTTTGACTGCAAGAATTTAATCTCTTTGTCATTAAGTCTTGAAGATTACAAAGGAACACTCTTTGATAATCCTGCCTTGATTTTTTTTTTGATAGGCATCTCATCTTTCTTATTGGTTTGTTGAGCTATTTGTCTATCAATTAACAAATGATTGTTTTAATTTGACCTTACACCTACCCTTTAATTCTAAACTATGTACGAGGGAGTGTAGTGCATGTGTGCTCATTGTAAAATGCTGTTGTTTTATTAATAATGTTAAAGATGCAATCTCCCAGAGGGCATGAAAATTCATAAAACTTTCCTTGCATTGGGTGCTGTATAGTATTTTGGCATTATCTACTAGTATTTGTCTTGTGTTGATAGCTGTATTTTGGTTGTTCATGGTGTGCTGGTCAATATGTGTATGGAGATATACATATATATTTTTGTAAATACAAAGAAACATGTATCAGTATGGGAATATGGGTGTATACATTGTATAAATTCAAAAGTACATGAACATATATTTGATGGCATATAAAACCTTCCTCATATTTCAATTTTTAATTACAAACTCAGGTTACAAGTAAAGGTTTTAAGTATTAGCTTATCAGATATCTCAGCTTTGCATGTAACCTGAGGAAAATTATTTTTATTTTTTTGTGAAGAAAGGATTTATCTGCCATCATATATAAACTTCTCTCAATATATTTATATATAAATGTACAGAAAAGCTAATAAATTCGTTTGAGGAAATCTGACATAGCAAGATGTAAAATTCTTAGATGAAAAATTGTTTATATTCAATAAAAAAAATTTATTTGTGCATATCTGCAGTTCCTTTAGACAGAAAAGCACAGGATTTTTACCACTATGCAATAGACAGAGCTTAACTGGTAAGAGCCTTCATTTATATGCCTTAGATAATTAGTCTATATCTATAAAACAGAAGATATGTGCGTATGCTACTTAAGTACGTCCACATTTCTTGACCGATTTTAATGAAATTGTACACATGTTACAAATTTACCAAATTAGGTTAAGACCAACTTTTCAATCTACAGGGGTTTGGCAGGAAAATTGATCAAACTGAAGGTGGGTACGACTTTTTGCAAAAACCAGGGCAAAGTTACATGCAGACAAACCTTTTACTGGATGAGCTGATGTTCTTTGCACTTAATGCGAAACATCCGCTCATGTTACGAGGCTTATGTGGAGTGCTGGATAGTTTTCCTGTCACATTGGCTTCACATAAAAAAACTGCAAAACACTGGGAAAAAAATTGCATTTTTCATATTACTTAAAATAAAAACTTGAATAACTTCATTTTTTATCCAATTTGAGTGTTTGGGTGACAGTGCAGAGGATTTGGAAAGAGTTGGTTGAATCTAATGGTGATTACAAAGATACAGAAGATGGGAAAACTCACTCTGATCATTCTAATAAGGGAAGAATTCCCAAATTTGTTGGTGAGGGCCTTAGGCTCAACATGGAGGCCTAGATCAAGTGCCTTGAGGAAGTAGTGCTGCCCTGAGTCAAGAGGGTGGCTGCTGGAAGACCCTATGTCTAGCAACAGGATTCTGCACCATGCCACACAAGCGGGAGAATCCAGTCCATGGCTGTCAGACAATTTCTGCAACCACATCACCCCTTATACCTGGCTACTTAACTCCCCAGACTGCAACCTCCTTGATTATTATATGTGGAGCACAGTTGAGCAAAAGACCAACTATACTCCTTGTAACACCAAAGATGAACTGAAAGCAAGGATTATGGCAGCATTCACCAACTTAAACAAGGAGACTGTCCAGAACAGTTGCAGGACATTCCAAAGTTGTTTGGAGGCTGTGGTTGAAGCCAATGGCAATTTTATTGAATAAATCCATTCTTAGTATTTCAAAATATTTTTGTGCAAATTTGGTAAATACAGGGTTATTCAAAAAGAATGAACTGATTTCAGAACGCATGGCTTCAGTTCTCAAGCATCGTCACAGGATTAGTCTGTGACCATTTGAAAGAGGAGTTTTCTAAGTTTTGAATAGCTGCTTCAGGGGCGCTGTAGTTGCATCATATCTTTGGCAATGTTCAGTTTACCCCTGGAATGGCAAGTCCTCAGCAAAAGGCATTCTGCATTCTAGAGTTCAAAAACAAATACGGTTGTCATGGTGCAGTGTGCTTTTCAAAGGCAATTCAACATCAATCCACCCTCTCCTATGAACATTTGATAGTGGTTTAAACATTTTCAAAAAAAAGAGTGCATGTCTGTGTAAAGGAAAAAGTCCAGGACGACCATGAGTTTCAGAGGAACAAGTGGCGAGAATCCATGTTTTGTTTGAGGGGGATTCCACGGAAGTCCACAAATTGAGCTAGCCATGTGATTACGATCTCTCGATCCACTATCTGGTGTGTTCTAAGAAGACATCTACATTTGAAACCTTACAGACTATGCCTCGTTCAGGCACTTACCAAGACCTTGCTCTTTGTACTTGGCCTGTGAGATTTTTTTTTTTTTTTTTGTGGGGATACATAAACAATCACATTTATGTTCCACCGCTACCCATTAACCTCGATGACCGTAAGCATCAAATAACAACAGCAATCAACTCAGTGGTTCATGATATACTGATATGCATCTGTGAGGAATTCTGTTATCACATTGATGTTACCTGTGCTGCAGGTTGTCGCCACATTGAACACTTGTAAGATAGGAAATAAAAGTTTATTGTGAGTAGAATAATTTTTACTTGGTTGGAGTTTTTGATTGCTTTTCCTTATTAAAATATTGTGTAATGAAATCTGTTCATTCTTTTTAATAACCCTGTATATCTGTTAAAATGAAATATCAGTGTTATATTCATTTTTGCGTAATTTAGAAGACAATTTATCCATCACACCCTGTATTTACAATATAAAGTATTTTAATAATTATTATTCACATTATATAATATTACTTAGATCAAACACAATAATAAATTAATAATTGCTAGAAAGACCCGTGAAAATTTCACGGTTTTCTTACTTGAATTTTCTGATGAATCTGAATTCTTCAGTTAATGCTCATGGCAAGTTCTATGACAATAAAATATCCATAGAAATTCCCCTATCACATCATTAAATATTTGAGCTTAACAACTTTAACAAAATATTGAAATAACAATCATAAAAATATAAATCCTGGTCATAATTTTAAGTGGGTACAAATGAACAGATTGGCAATTGACAAATTGTTTTTTTCCATTTCATTGAAACAGTCTTTAAACACTTCTATCTTCCCTTCTTTTTTTCATTCATGTGTCTTGTTTTTCTAGGCAATCAAAATGGAATAGTCCATTTATGAAATATTAGCCAGAGATGTTAAAAACTTCTATCTTCCGTTTTTTTTTTTTCTAGCCAAATCCCCCATCTTACAATCTGATGTTTTATGGATGTCAGTTATCAGTTATCTCCTGCTAATTTTCCCTCTGAAAGTTCTCCACTGCCTTAACCGGGTATTGAACTCACACTCTTTGGGTCTGTCACTGGATCTAACCAACACCTTTATCCACTGTGCCATGTGTCCTTGAGCAGGAGATAACTGATAACTGACATCCATCAAACATGGCACATAGAACTAGAACAGTCTACCCCAGTAGTATAAATAAAGGGTTCAGTTCAAAATTCCAACCACCGGAAGAAGGCCGGAGCGTACAACGGCCGAAACGTGACAAATATGGCGACAAAGATGAGGACAATAGTCCGACTAATGTAAATACTATGCAAGTGTTTGTTTGTATATGCAGATTGACATAAGAATGTGTATTGTAAACAAATACTGAATTACCTATTAAAAATGCCCCCCCCCCCAAAAAAAGGCCTTTGTAAAGAACCCCTTGTCTAATTTTAATGAAATTTGGCATGGCACTTGGCAGGGTTTAGAGTAGAATGTTCCTAAATTGGTTGTATAATTTAAGCTGTATCTCTGGAACATCCATACATAAATCTAAGAGCATGATTAGAGTTTTAGTATTATACAGATTTATTTAGTTTTTTTGCAAAAGCATTTGAGTGGTTCATATTTCATAAAGGCAAGTAATTCTGATTTGTTATGGCACTGATAACTATTTATCCACTAGTTTTGTTGGTAGTTAAGGTTTTGCACATACACACCTTAAAAACATTAACGTAAATATAATTTAATGTCCGTGACTAAATGTTCATTTTAAATAAATACATATTTATTAATGGTCAATTTGTCAAGAAGGTAACTTCTTAATATCAACCTGAGGATATGATCCCAGCGTATTGGGAAATGCCTAAAAACTATACCATAGGTTGTCCAAATCCTTGTGAGTGATATTGGGTATGTCAAAATGTTGAGAAATCTTTGATGGTTGTGCTAGCACAGTTACAAGTCTTTACAGCCAAGGGTATGAGCATACGGCTTCGTTGAAACTTCTGATCATGCCAGATTATGCGTTTTCTCCCAGAAATTGTAACTAAGATCTGAATTGTGTAACGGATAGCAACTCAGAATCAGAAATTGGAGAGCTGTGTTTGAATTCCAGTTGAGTTTGTTACATTCACTTACATACAAATACCTTTGGAAAATGTATGAATCATTCCCTCAGCTATGGGTTAAATAGTAAGACTCGTATCTGGAAAAATTGTTATTTGCATAAAAATATTTTTACAATCCCAAATCTGTTTCAACTTTAAATAACATACAAAGGGTTGATAAGCTACAAAAAAACAAATCCATCAATCACTCAAAGGTCTGCTCAGCATAGTAGCAGTATAAAAAACAGGTTGACTCTGGGGATGTTAAACAAATATAAATGAGTGTGACCAGGCATATTTAGGTGCTGGAGGCCAGCTATATATTTTTATCAGTATGATTTTCAGTTCTGTTTATATATCCTCTATTTTTTTTGTATCTATTTAGAATCTGTATCAATAAAGCAAAAGTATGAATTTACCAAATTTATCTGATACAAGTTCATGATAGTTGAGCATCCAGTGAAGAACAAACTCCCTTTCATTGGTCTGCAAGATCTAATCAGTATTGTGCAGCAGGCAATTTAGCTAAAAGTAATTTGTGTATAAGGTAGATAGGTGAAATTTGAATTAACTTGTTGGGCGTTTAAGGTGATCCAATTCCTTATTTTTAATTAATATTGACACTACTGACAACCTATTGACTGCTCTACCTGAGATCTATTATTTCCGGCTGGTTTTCTTCAGAATATGAATCTCTATTAACTGAACAATTCACATGGTCTCTTTATGAGCATGTAGCCACACATCCAGATTCTTCTGGCTGCTGAGATGCATATTTCAATAAACAGGATTCTGTTTCAATTATTAGATTTCTATTGACATATGTTGTAAGTATAAACTTTTTGCTTTCAATTTCTATGTAAACTAGAGCATGACATGATCCTTCTCAATACTCTTTCTCTCTGATATCATTAAAGTTCCCATGTAAATAGCTTGTTTAAAATTTGCTATATTTAAGGTGTGGTGGTGTTCACTATCAGAGATACAGAATTTTTAGATATAGTGTGACCACTGGAATCAGCACTGCATGATGACAGTCAGTTTCATACCTCAAGTACTTTTCAAACCATGTGCACTACACTTTTAGTAGGCTTTATATATAGGCCACTGGGAGATTAAGAGAAGGGGTGGAGAAGGAAAAAATGTCCATTTCCAGTTCATGTTTTTAGGGCTAATGGTTGCAGTTATTTATAGTTATGACATTTTAGTTTTGCTTATTTATTTTATTTATATATTTCATTTATTTACTTATTTTTAGTTTTTGAAATAAAGTTTGTTAGATTTAAGTTATGGAGTTTTAGTCTTTTGAGTTATGTTGTTGTAGGTAGCATGGTATGAATTTGTTTTTGTTTCATTTGAAAATGAGCCCTCACTATTTTTTTTTTCCTTTTTTTTTTTTTCTCCCCCCCCCCCTATTTTTTAATTTAAGTTGCTCGGGAAAGGTCATTTCTGGCTTTTCCTTCAGTAAGTTTTGAATATTTTTAGGTGCTGTTGCAAGTTGCTGCTGTTTTATTTAAATATTTTTTGTTTTTGTGTTTGGTTTGTGTTTTTGATAATTTGCAACTGACAGGTGGATTTGTTTATGTTGGGTGGTTGATTACATTTAAAATGGGTTATCGCTTTGTGTTCTGGATGGTTGATATATACTTTTGTGAAGATTGATTATCCAACAACTTGTCAAACAAACTCATTTTCATTGAATCAAAAATGAGTATAAGAGGTAATGAAAAGACACTGGTTTTTCAGCTAAAATATGTGAAAATACTACAACCCTCTCAAAAAAAAAACTTTCAACACAGCCTTCAAATAATGTAACCCTTTTTTCCTATGAAAGAAAATAGTGATAGTCACCTTTCCAGAACAAGGTAAAATCATAAACAGAAGATAAAGTCTCATTTTCAAATGCAGACATGAAAATAAGTTCCTATTACACTACCTACAACCACGTCACTCTAATTCAAGTTGGTTGAAAATGTGAGGCCATGACTCTAGCATCAGCTATTGTGGTAAAATGAGAGCAGTTTTGTTTTGGAGGCATTAAAATTTATGAGCCATTTCCTGCTTCAGTTAACCACTGATTGGAGGTTCTTTTCAAGAGCAGTGGCCAGGTTAACTAACATATATGCTATTGAAACAGGAGTAAATAGTAGTGTCAACAGCATGAATTCACACTTGGGAACTGATGACATCAGGAAGATCATTGATAAAAATCAGAAACAACATAGGACTTGGGATAGAGCCTTGGGGGAGACACCTGCATTGAAAGGATCTGGAAGCGAGCCCATTCAAAATGACCTTCATTTCACTATTTGATAGGAATGATTGGATTAAATCAAACAATTGTCCAGTAATACCGTAGCCCTGAAACTTACATAGAAGACCATCATGCCAAACCTTATCAAATGCCTTAGAGATATCTAGAGCCACAGCTCAAACTTCACTGTTATTATCAAGAGCTTGATATACATATTCAGTGATAGCCATTAGCACATCAGCAGTAGACCTGGTAGAATGGAAGTCATATTGTTTGTCAGTGAGTAGGTTGTGCGAGGTAAGATGCTTAACCTAAGATCTTAACGTAAGATCATTGATTAAAGCCTCAAATATTTTGCTGAAAAGTGGTTGCAGACTAATAGGGTCATAGAGGGGTCAGAAGGTTCTCCAGGGTTCTTAAAAACGGGAACTTCAGAGGAGGACTTGCA
Organism: Acanthosepion esculentum; assembly: GCA_964036315.1. NCBI lineage: Eukaryota > Metazoa > Mollusca > Cephalopoda > Sepiida > Sepiidae > Acanthosepion > Acanthosepion esculentum. The sequence goes on along the minus strand of OZ038494.1, from coordinate 94,997,858 downwards.
GGAAGCAGCGAGGCAGTAGTTGTAGAGTTTGGAGAGAACTGGAGCCAGCTTGGGAGCAGATTTCTTTAGGCCAATGGCTGGGATCTCATCACCTTTGCTTGCCTTATAGGAGTCTAATATAGAAATAATGTCAGAGGTTATGTATATATCACTCAGTTGAACCTCTGTTCTAGGAGGGAAATCTGGTGTGGGTACTCCATTTGAGTCATGTGTTGAATTAGAAGAGAATTTCTGAGGAAAGCATTCAACCTTATTTGGTGTAGATGTCAGGACTTGAAGTGACAGAAAAGGGGAGGGATTGAGGATTTGCAGTTCAGTACACTCTTGCAGAACTGCCAATAATATTCAGAACTGAACTTGCAAGATGCGATGTTATTTCATTTTATCAGCAAACAGTACATTCACTTCTTTGAGGACACACTTGCACTTTCTATGAGCAGACAGACAGATCTGTTGCAATCAGACATGTTGATCTGATACAGCTGGAAGAAGTGCTTCTTGTGGTCTATAGTGGCTGTGCATGCAGGTGAGAACCAAAGACATGAATGCAGATTAACTTGATGCTTTCATTCCAGCAAGGAAATACTGATGCCGGCTTTCACCCAGGAGGAAACCACACATGTGCATTTTTGAACAGTATCATTAAAAACTTAATTCCAAGGGACATCATAAAGGAAGTAACAGAACAAGTCTCAATCCACACATTGATAAGAGAAAGATATTCTGTTGATAGGAGGTTCTTGAGTGGTAGGGGAGCAGAAAGAGATGTTTGCAGACACTACTACATGATCAGAGTTGCCAAGAGGGCAGAGCTGCAAAATACATGAATCTGTGATAGAGGTAAAGAGATCTGGATGAGAAGCTTGTTCTATCAGTGTTACTGGGAAACACGTGGGGAAGTCCATCACTTGCATGAGAGATTGAGACGTTAAGGCTCAGGATTCCAGTGGGGTCAGTGACAGTGTTTACAGGTGGGCATTAAAGTCACCAAACACAAATATATTTGCAAACCGGTGTTGGGAGATGGCCTTGTTGATATTATCAGAAATAACATCTAGCATGCAACAGTCATGAGAGGAAAGGGAACGGTAGAGAAAGAAGAGATAGCTGACTGAATTAAGTAGACAGACGAAGACTCATGTAAGAGTAGTGTGGAGATTCAAGAGAGTTCCCTAGCCAGTGGGAGATGTTCATGGACATAAACTCCCAGGTCATACATGTGGTCATTAGAGTCCTTCCTAAGGAGAGGAACATAACCAGGGATTGAGAAAACAGGAGGGGATTGAGGAGTAAAGATTAGTTTCACATAGAGCTAGGATGTCTGGAGATGTTTTGAAGAGGAACAATTTCACACTGTAGAAGTTTGTATAAATACAATGAAAGTTGGAGAAAGAAAGGTTGAGGGGG
>OZ038494.1:94971451-94988951 GCA_964036315.1 Acanthosepion esculentum | reverse complement strand
TGTGCAAAAGTACATAATTATTAATTAATCATGTTATGTAAAAGTGAAATTGGTTCAGTCCTAACTATTTCAAAGAAAAGTCTGAAGGTATTTAAATAAGTTTAGCTCAGATCTCAGTGTCATAGTGCATAATCTAAAAATCAATTTATTACTCTGATTAGCTTTCTCTTTCAACTGAGCTTGTCTTGTGCAAAAGGTAACTGTCCAATGTCTCCTACATCGTCTGAGGAGATGCATCTTTTTTCCTTTTCATTCCCCCCCCCCCCCTGTCTATCTGATGTTTCCAGCCTCTTTTTGTATACAGCTGTAGTCATTGACTACTAGCTGTGCATATGCAACCTGTCTCTTATTTTGTTGCCTGGTCTTTGATTAACAGTTATCTCTAGCGGAAAGCAGCTCCACTTGTTTGGTAACATTTTTAATTCCACAAGGTGGACATAGGGAGATTTGCATTTTTAATCTCTCTAGATGATTCCCGATATGAGCATGTGACATAGATATTCAGTTTTTGCTTCAATAGCCGTTCCTATCATTGTCTACCAATTTCCACTTCATCTGCATTAAAATTTAGTGTTAAGAACAGAAATTTATTTGTGGGAAAAGGGCACTTTTTATTTTTAAATATTTAGCTGATTATCCAGAATTTACAAAAGGAAAAACAGATTTTTGAATAAGCAGTAGTTTTTATGAGATTTGTAACTTCAGTTTAACTTTCAAAAAATAGTACGTAAGTGATGTTTTTTTAAATTTTTTAAAAATTTTTTTAATGCCATTCTATATCAAAAAGTCACAGAAACTGATTAATTGAAGGCATTAGATCGGGCCTATATGATAAATCAAATTTATAAACTGTATGATTACTAATAATAGAAATTAATTTTTTTTTTTTTTCTAAATTGATAAAAAAAATTAGACCGTGTTGAGACTTGAACCTTCAACCAAGTAATCTACTTTTGTACACTCAACTCATACTTTCTCTTTATTCATTAGGCACCATTTTTAGCCATTTTGTTTGTTGCTCTTAACTGTACAACCCCCCCCCCGACACACACACACACACACACACACACACACACACACACACACACACACACCCAACGTCCGGTTTCTCACAAACCTAATGTTTTAGCTGTTTTAAATATCCTATTTCTAGTATCAAAGGTTACTTTTGCTTTTATAGCCCAAACCAAAATGCAGTGGAAGGCAATTTATGCTCAACAGTAATCCAAGTAACTGTAGATGACTTTTGAATGACATCTATAAAATCACAAGAATTCCTATATCAATATATTAAGTCAAATGAACTAATGGATGAATACTAATTTAGATGTTGTGTATCACTATTATTGGTATTTTCACTTACCTCAAGCAACATTAACTTTAAGGAATGATTAAGTAACAAGAGAAAAAAAGTTTAACAAATTCATTATTTAGTTTAAGACTGAAGTAGTGTCATAACATGTGCATCTCTTTGATAGTTGTTTACTGGTAGACTAAGTATAATCATTCAGTGCAAACTTACTAGATTTTAAGAGAAAAAGAAAGAATGCAGACTTCAAGTGGTCAAGAGGATATACAGGTCACTAAACCAGTCACAAAACATTTTGGTAAGGTAGGTGAAAGTGCTGAAACCTTGACTTTTTTCCACACACACATACACACACACACCTAATACAGAATTTTTACAGTCAAAATTAGGGTGCATTCTTGAAGCCATTCATTTGTTATTTGCTGCTTGCCGTCGATTTTAATTTACAAGGCTGCCTGTAAACCTCTGTACTATGATCATGGATCTTTGTCTTTGTAGAAGGCAAATCACCCTTGAAGAATTCATTAGTTCCAAGATGTCAGAATTCTATGCTACTGAAATAGTCTTAGATTCTAATGGTTCTTATTTGGATTAATAACTTTTATTCTGCAGGGCGTTCCAAAAGCTACACGACAATTGGCAATAAACATACACTTGTGAAACAGCAACCAAGGAAAATTTGCATGGCACCTTCTATAATTCATCCAATAAAATTTCTTAATAATATATTATCACATACAAAAACATGATTCCATTTGGTAAATAAATATAAAATTTTAAAGGTTATCAATTGTAATGTGACTTTTGGAACACACTGTTAATTAACGTATATATTGCTTTGAAGTTGATGGTTAAAAACAGCAATTGTTTTGTACCAACCTAATGTTTTGAATTTTTTGTTGGTCAGAGAACAAAGCAACAAAAGGAATTTCCTTGTCACTGTATTTTTCTTTGATTTGTTTTTTATTGCTTTGACTATGATAGTATGGCAAAAAATTCTTGAACCAACTCGCTTTCAAAAGTCTGATTAAATGATCAGATAACAGATTTTGTTTTAATTTCTTTTTTTAAAGGTTTCTTGGTCAGGCTAAGGATTTTTCTGTCCATCCTTGTAAATAAATTTGATAATAAAGTAGCCAGTGATAAGCTTTAAATCAATGTTCAGAATAGTTGAGTATGTAGCTTGTAATGTTCCTTTAAGAGAGGTTTCCATTTTCAGCCTTTTTTTTAAATTTTTTTTTAATTTATTTTTTTGTGTGTGTGTATGTTGAGATTTGGTGTGTGTGGGGGGAACATCTAGCTGATTGCTCTCTCACCAGCTACAGGAGTAATAGGCAGAGAGGTGAAAGAGGCAAATATGACACTGCCTTGGAAATCACAGTAACTTTAGGAACAAAGTGCCCACGGGACTGACTTCACAAGACACCGTGTCTTCCAAACTGTTGACAATTTTTTTCCCCGTTGCTTTTATTAGCATGGGTCAGCCTACAAAGACCTGGATCTTGACCAGTTGCAGAGAGGCCCATATCTAGACATGCCAAGCTGTCCTGTTACTAACAGAAAACCTGTATGTAATTGGTGTTGACAAACAGGTCCACACACAATTTGGGGCCTCTTTTGCGTCTGTACTTATGTGTGATCGCCACATTTTTTTTAAACTGAGTTTCATTGTATAAAAATGTTTTATATATTTAAGTTTTATATAGCATTAAAAATTGTGTATAGTTTGTATAGGAAAAAAACTTCTCAGATTTTGGTAAGTATTCAAGTATGGAATTAAAGGTAATATTATTAGTGTATCTTTTCAATATGGTGTTAGCCTTTCTTTTTATTTTAGATGGAGGAAAATAGGATTGTAAAAATAAAATTTACACAGCATCAGAAAGAAAGAAAAAAAAATAATCACCCATCTTTTCTTATGCCAGAAATAGTCTTTAAAAAATTTGCTGCTTACCGATGATTAAAAGATTTTTAACATGACATACATGTCTGGGTCTATATTTTAAAGAAGTGAAGTTTAAAGGAATTGTCTTTTATCTCTACATTAACATGATTAAAAGAATTTCCGAGAAATTGTCAATAAATATCTACTAATGATCAGTGATTTCAATTCTAAAAGCTGCTTGATTTTTCTAACCAATATTTGCTGGAATATCTTTCAAAAAGATTCTTAAGGTGATCTCGAACATGATGTTTCCACATGATGTTCTTTGCTGTACTGGATTGTTAGAATACTTTGTCGGTCCAGTTAATCAAATTTGATTTTAAGCTATGCACACAAAACCTACTAAATATACTAATGTTCTATTTTAGAAAATACAAATTATGGAAGAAGTTTGAAACCATCAAGAATAAGTATTTAACTTTTCTTTTTTTTTTTTTAATGAAATTCTATGACAGTGTAAAAAATTTTCATGCAACACATTTTGTAATTTAGGACTTCATCGGATTAAATTGATGTTTATGTTGATGTAATTACACAAGCAATTTAAAGAGAGGGGACTCTGAAATTTTAAATTTAATTTTTTTTTGTTTCGTTTAAAAGTTTTTCTTTTTGTTTGTTTTTATCACATTTGCTATTAAGCATCCCACAGCGTGATAATAGATCTGCCATGAAAAGTGAAATGTAAGAATCTGGATGTAAATTTACTGTGTGTGATATAGCAATTAAAGCACTTTCTATACCTTCTTGTCTTCATAAATTACTCTTTTAATTAGAGTAGTATTTTTTAAATCATAATTATGGTCCATCTCATTATGGTGAACAACTAATTCATTTAGTGTGTTTTGTAAAAGATCACCTTTGTGTTGATATTATCTTTTATTTAAATTTATTGAGGTTTCTCCTATGTATTCCTTGTGGCAATTATTACAAGTGATAGAGTAAATTGCTCCTTGAAGTTTTAGCTTAGTTTGTTTTGTAATAATTAAGTCTTTTGTTTTAGAAGTAGTTGTAACAAATCTTGTGTTAATCTTAGATAATTTCTTTTCAATTGTGTTATATAACAAAATTATATATCATTTTCACATTTGACTTTTTACCAACATTTTATTTTTCAAGGTGAACCTGGTCATGGATTACCTGATGGTGAACTCCCGTGAGGAGAGTGAAGTTCATAAGAATTCATTTTTATTCTCTTGGAATGAGCGCCAAAATTCGGTGGAGTCGTCGAAGCAGGTAAGTTACCTGGGCAAAAAATGCCTCAGTTGTCTTATTGTAATGTTTACTTATGTGGGATTGTGCCACACAAAATGACTGCCTTTATATAGAATTTCTTTTTTCCTTATCTTTTTATTCATCATCATTCTTTGATTTCACCTGTTTCAGATATCCAATATAAAACGTGTTTGTATTTTTGTTACCTAATTCTAGCTTCTTATGAAGCTGCCTTAATCATATAACCTTGTTTTATGCCTAGGGTCTACCTGAATGGTGTAAATTTAATTGAGCTAAGCAGGTACAAATATGTCAATCTTGTTTTATTTGGTTTGAATCTTGATTTTTAATTATGTAATATATTTTCCTTGCATCAGTTTTTTTTCTGCATAGCTTAATTTTATTGAATAACCTTTTTTTTTAAAAATAAGACTTTATTAAAAATATTTTTAAAGTCACCCAATTGTCTCCATATTAAGCAAATACATTTTGTTTCTATTAGATTTGTGTTGAATTTCCTGCTATATCTGCCATTCAAATCCTACAATCAACAGCAGTCTTTCTTTCTTTTTTTTTTCTCTTTTTTTTTTTTCTTTTTTTATTTGATAAAATTAATTCATACTAGTTTATTTCCATGTTCATACAACTTGTTCTGTTGACAATGGGACACAAAAATAAATTGTCAAATATTTTCTCATAATTTACTTTTGCACTATATCAACCCTATTTGTTCTATGCTCATTTGATCTGAGATCTCTATTCATCACTGGAATCGACTATTTTATCTTCCACTTCCTATCTCTTTCATTGTCAGAGTGGTAACCCCTCCCCCTTGTGTCATTTTTTAACCAATATTTTATTGTAAAGTAATTAATTTTATTAAATACCCTCCCCCACCTTTTAACTTCCCAAACTTTGCCTGGATTTGTGGTCCTTCCTTTTCTGATTTAAAAAAAACTCCCCCCGTCCATAATTTACCTTTTTGATTATTATTCCGGTATGTTATGTTTGGACAGATTAAAAACAAAAACTATGAATTCAAATTTATCCAACTTGCTTATTTCTGATTACTACAGATACAATAAAAATAATAAAAAAACAACTCTCTTCCTAAAAAACAGTACAAATAATGAATTTATTTGAATATTATTATTATTTCTTCAGTATTGTAAACTGAATTCCATAAAAACAATAGAAAATTTTTTTTTTTATTTATCTTTTATTGAAACGAATGTTACTCGTATCAATTTGTCAGAAAACTATATTCTCAAAGATATTGTTTTTCATCCCTTCGATCCTATGGCAGATATATGGATAATACATTTTATCCTTTCTCTTTTAGTTCATACGTGTATAAATCCTTGTCTAATTTTATTTCTTCAGATTTGCAAGTAAATGTTTCATCTTACTGCATAAGACCAAACAAGAATTGCTTTGTCCTCAGCTTTTGAAATTTAGTTAAACCCAACAATTTTTTTTTCTAAGTTAATTTTGTTGTTGCTGTTGGAACAATAAAAATTGCTGACTTGTGAGAATTAGTGTTGTAACTGATCTTTCCACTAAATAATTGAACTGAATTAGCTTGTATTATGTCTGCAGTTGTGGGAGTATATGTACGACTTTTTATGTATATATTTTATTTCTTTTGTTTTAAATCTTCTTGTGTGTTTGTGTGACAGCATTTTGTGTGTTTGTTTCTGTTTTGCTGCATACATGCATTTGCATCTAATCCTGTGAACCTTGCGGTGGCTGAAATAATTCTATATTTCACAATAATGCCAGAAATTTATATTTATACTGTTGAAATTCCTTTTTTTTTTATTAAGCTATTAGTATTATTTTTACTTGGTTTCTTTTTGACTCAAATGATTTTTAATTATGTACTATATTTTTCTTGTTTTAGTTTTTCCACCTTCTTTGATTTTATTGAATAACCTGGATTTTAAATGAGAAGCCTTAAATTGTTTGAAACTCACCCAATTGTTTCCAATTGAGAAACTGTCCCCCCAATTTGTGTTGAATTTTCGGCTATTAGAAAGTTGCTGCTACCATATTAAATTAAACTTAGTAAATATTTCTATTTCTATATGAATTTTTATCATTTTTTGTGTGTGTATTTTCACATGCTTCCTTGTGGGCTGCAAGTTTGTGTAAGCAGGAGAGGAAGATGAATTAAAAACTGACCTCTGTTCTTTTATGCCCTGCTTATTTTTCCATGTGATCTGATTCATTTTCATCAATAATGAAAATGAAAGCTGCTGATACATTTTTAGAATGCAGGCAAAAAAATATAGGCTAAGTGAGATTTGATTCCAGATTTGGTGTTTGGTTTCAAATGGCATACTTTTTGCAGGTTTATATAATCTTTTATAAAATCTTTTCAAAGACATATTTTTATGATCTTCTTTTCTCTCCTTTTTTTATTTTTTTAAGATATTTATTTAAAGATGTTTTTTTGATTTTTTTTTTTTTTTTTTTTTTTTTTTTTTTAAAGATATTTATTCTATTTGTTAATTGATATTACCATATATACACTACACATTTCAGCATGGTTCAGTGGTAGAGCTGACAGAATTGAGAACCCTGTTCCATTTTCATTTATTCACTTTGAAGGAGAGTCATTACAAACTAAGAAATTTGTAAAAACTGCAATCATTAATTATCAACACTAATTATTTCTTTTTAATATTTCGATAACATGTTAATTGATTTATATAGATTATTTTTATTTGGTTAATCAAGCAATGAGTTTTTCTGCTGTTATCACTTTCGTTAATCAATTTTTTTTTTTTTTACTTTGAAGATTTTTTTTAATGAATAAAGTACAATTATGTTTTCAAAATGAAGCATGATGTAGCTTTGAAGTTTTTATTTATTTTAAGTGAATGAAATGTCAGAATTCTCTTGAGTTTGATATCTTCATTGTGTCAAGGATTTTTATCCTCATTTACAAATAGGAATTCAACACATTTTTGACAATACAAAAAGAAAAATTACCCAATTTAATTACCCAATTTAAGAAGTACTTGTTTGGCATTTTGGAATCTATTTCTTTCTTTTATGTCCCCTTTTTAAAGACTTAAATACAAATAGTATTTTGAGATCAAGTGACATTAGGTTATTACACATGAAATGATGCACTTTATAAAATACTTCTGAAATGTTAAATAACAAATTTATTTAGTTGAATTAGGCACCATGTTGGTGAATGACTGTTCTCCAACATACTTCTAAATTCTTGATCCCATCTTTTAATAATAATTTCTCATCCTTTAATGTGATGAACAGTTCAAAGGCTTTGATTACCTCTCCCTTATTGGAGAATGTTCTATTGTCTATGAAAAGCTCAAAATGTCTAATAAGTGATTATCAGTAGGAGAGATACAAGGTGAATATGGAGGATCAGGCTATGCAGATTTTGGACAGTTGATTGAGAAGTATGTAGCCATGTGTTGTCATGCCATCCCTATTCACAAGTCAAGGATGTTTCTTTTTCATTTTTTTTTTCATGCATGCACTCAGTTTCCCCCACAATACAAAGTTGCTGTTCTTGTTTTTGAGGCAAGAATGAATAATGAATAACCCATGTGAAAGACCACCATACACTAACCATAAACTTTTTAGGGTACATTGGAGGTTTTGGGTATTGATTTGCTGATTCATTTGCATCTAACCATTGGCCTACTCTCTTCCTGTTGTCAAAGAGTATCCATTTCTCATTGCTTGTAATGATTTGATGCAAAAATGGTTCTTCTTTCCAGTTTGTACTCATACAGTAAGATTACTCAACATTGTTTCATTGTAATCATTTTCATTGGGCTTACAAGTAACAATATATTGAAAGAAAAATTATCTGGAAAGAAAAAGAATTGGGAATAAGTCAAGGGTTTTTTTTATACTAAGGAGGTTACTTTGTTAGACGACCAGATCAACAACTAACCAAAAATATGCACCATTTCATGTGCGACAATGCTCGTGAATTAAAGCTAATTTACAAAAGCTGGTTAATTTCTAGATATTTTTTTTTCTAGATGAATGTGTTATGAAGAGATAATACTTTAGTTTTACTCTTTTTCCTATTGTATTTCTATTTTTTATGCATTGGCATCATTAAGACAATTTGATATTATTAATCTTTGTGTTGATATTATTAATCTTTGTGTTCGTAGTGAGAACAAAAATATAAAAACCATGAGTGAATTTATAACGAGTGCAGAAAATTTGAAAATGTAATCACTGAAATTCAAACTGCTATCTCTTACCATAAAGGAGAGTAAACTATTTTTCTTTTCATTGGGTTTAGTGGTTTATTTAGTGACATCTTGAAGAAAAAAAAAATGAAAGAGAAAGCAAGAAACATATCTTGCTTATTCTAGCCAGAACATTTTCTAGATGATCAGAGCCTGGCAGATGATCTCTTCTCTGCCCTAGCTCTAATGGCTTAGGGGAAAACTGAGTCGTCACATTTAATGCCACTAAAATCAAACTAGTGACGTTTCATCCTAATTTAGCAGACACTGAGTTTTTGTCTTGCAATGAATGGGTATTCTCTCAGGGAAGCCCTGTGCCTTGAGTGTCTATTGGGATTGAAGCTCATTCCCAGTGCAACTCTTATATATGATCCTTTGTTAAAGATACTTAAAAAAAATGATCAGTTCCCTGTTCAACTCCAATAATTACCTGACCCCTCGTGCTATCCTTTAACTTTACAAGGGCCAGATCAGGCCGAAAATGGAGTACTAATGCAATATATGGGCAGGAGCTGTCCAAGCTTCACTTTCCAGTCTTGATAGTCCAAAAGCATCTACGTGGCCGTGTACTTAATGAATTATTCTCTCCCCTACAACCCCTTCCCTCACAGATGAAACATTGCAAGCCTCTCTTCGCTCTATCGCTATTTCCATGGAAAGTGTTCAAACTACATTCCTTAGTATTATCAGTTCTTACCTTCACAGCCAAGACACACCATGCTACGCCCATTGTAGCAAAGAACTCTCATTCTCTTCGTATGCCATTGGTGAGATATAAATTCAACTTGAACAGCTTTTTCCCCACAAACTGCTACTTTGTGGAACTGACATTCAAGAGGATGCTTGCCCCCCAATCATCAAGATGTTAACCTGTTCAAGCCTAAGGTTAACCATTATATTACCCACACATCCTCATAAACTGTGCCTTTTACCTCTCAGTCTATAACCCTCTACCTCTAATGGCTCTTGGGAATTCTGAACAAAAAATATTCTTTTCAGAGATTTTTTACATATAAAAAACATATGAAGTATATAAAACAAAATTGTGCATACAAAAAGATGGCCAACAATTTCGGCTTTTAAAGATATTACTTTGATGTTTTAGTTAGTAAAATACCATTATTTACATTATTCGGACTGTTATCCTCGTCTTGTATGCTCCAGCCTTCTTCAGGTGATTGGAATTTTGAACTGAACCCTTTATTTCATTCACCGGGGGTAGATTGTTCTAGTTCCACGTGCCATGTCTCTTCCTGATGTCTCAGTTATTTCCCTTTAACTCAACTCTCCAAGTTTTTGGTTCACCACTGCTGTAGCCTTGTATTGAACTCATAACTCTTTGGGTCTAGTCAGGAATAGTCACTGGGCCATTTGTCCTTAAGGAATTCTCTTATTTCTGAATTTCTGGAACTTATAAACCTAATGTCTCAGCATTCCAATCACCGGAAGAAGGCTGGAGCATACAATGGTCGAAATGTGAATATGGCAATGTAGATGAGTATAACTGTCCAAATAATGTAAATAATCATAATATTTCATCTCCGTGATATAGACAGATAGTAAAATACCAGTGTACTAAGTATTGGAGAACTGACCATATAATACTTTAGCCATGATGTATCATCAGTCATATAAACTTCCCATAAAAGTTTTATTTTTATTTCTCTGTCTTTGGATTTGTGAGCTTAAAAGTTTTTTATAAAAATATCACTTGATGTACTTTACTACTAACACTTATTCATGGTACTGTCCCTTTGTTTGCTATTTTTTTTATTTGTCATCTGATTTGTGTGTTAATAAATTTACATTATCCCCAAAGACTATATACTCTTTTGCTGTTTATCGCTTGTGCAGATCTGAGTGATTTTTCCCCTTTAAGATTAAATTTATCACTAATATCTTGGGATATTACAATAATATTAATGGAGGGAGATTGGCACCCAGATTGTGTTTCTCAAATTACAATTAACTTCCAGATGTTCTTATCAAAATACATCAAAGCTGATTCTGCAATCCCTCAAAATGAAGAATTCTCAGCATATGTTGGAAATCCCGCTACTTCATAGAGCTATCTATATATGTAATTAGAATGCCTTTAAGTGTTGACGCTTTACAACTGATATCTATTGCAACAAATTCATTCACAAAATTAACTCCAGTCAAATGCCATGACTATTTATTTCATATTGTCATTGTAATTGTAGATTTCAATGACATCTTCAAGAATAGCAGTAAAGAGGGATCAAGGGTCATATTGATGACCCTCACATGTTCTTTTGTGATCAGTTTAACATTGCTCATTTACATGTAAAATTTATATCTTAGACCTTAGAAAAATATTAACAAGCTGTGCAGTTTCTTTGAAATGTTTGTAACCAGAATATCTGGTATGATAACTCTGCCTCCACAGTCTTTTCTCTTTATCTCCTTTTCGCTATTCTATAGATATGCAAGTAATGTAATGATTATTGGTGTGGAACCAGTATGTCAAGTTCAAGTTATGACTGCTTCTCTGTTTTGTTCACTTTGCACCCAATGCTCTTAGCTATGATTTTTCTTGCAATAGGCTAATAGCAGGCCAAACTGGGCTCACTTGTCTTTGATGGCAGCCAGATTAGAATGAAAACTTTGAATTCAAGCCCCCATAAATAAGAGAGACTGTGACCTTTTAACTTTGCTAGAGTAATCAATCAAGAAAGAAAATTTAATTTAAAACTAGCTTTAAGAGAGATGGGCTCTATTTTGTCTGAGAAAGACACATATATGCACATGCACACTGCTGATATGACTGCAGTACACGTGATGCTCTAATGACTGTTGTGGGCTATGGAACTCTGTTCAGTTTTTCTATTCTCCCAATTTTTGAAGTTCTAAATTTAAAAAAAAAAACTCGAATTTTTTAATATCTTGTCCACTTACATATGTCTCCGGCTATCTCTTCTCAATGCTGTAATCTATCTCTTCTTCCTTTATCGCTCTCCATCCTCTCAAAACTGTGGAATAATCGATAGCATTTCTGACAGCATAGGCAAGGCTCTCTCTCTCTCTCTATATATATATATATATATATATATATATATATATATATATTAGTGTTTGGCAATTTTACTGCCTATCATACCAAGTGGATTAAGAACGATACTACTACCTTGCAGGCATTCAAACATTTAATTCTTCAGTTTCTCAATCCCTCACACAGATAGTTGGCTTCCCCACGCGTTTTGCCTACAACCGGGACGGTAAGGCCTCTCTTCTCGATCTGTGTTTTGCCTCCATCCCGAGTCTTGTAGTGCCATGCAGCTCTGCTCTCTTGGTAACTCTGATCATGCTGTAGTGTCTGTCAACATCTCCTTCAACTCCACCCCTGCAAAGAACATCCTACCATGAGAACCTTGTTCTGCTATCAACGAGCTGACTGGGACTCGTTCTGTGATTTCCTCTGCGATGTCTCCTGGGATGTTGTCTTTACGCTCCCCGTTCAAGAATGTGCTTCTGAGGTTTCCTCCTGGGTTAAAGCTGGAATCGATGCTTTCATACCCTCAAGAAAATTTAAGGCCAAATTACGCTCCTCCCCTTGGTTCTCCGCTGCTTGCTCAACTGCCATTGCCTATAGGAACTATTTCTTCCACCTATATCGTAGCGACATGTCCGACTACAATAGATGTCTCTTTGCCTCTGCCCGTAACGAGTGTAAGCGTGTCCTCAACGAATCTAAGTCACTCTTTGCTGCTCGAATGAAAGGACATATTGCATCTCGCAAATTCGGCTCCAAGGATTATTGGTGTCTCTGCAAGTGCGTACTTAATAATAGAAAACCCTCTATACCTCCTTTGTTCGACCAGTTTGAGGTCCTGACCTCCTCTGCCGACAAGGCTGAATGCTTTGCTCGGAAATTTTCATTCAATTCAACGCTCGACTCTTCAGGTGTACCCATACCCGATTTCCCTCTTAGAAGTGAGGCCTTATTGAACGGGTTGCACATAACCCCGTCATTGGTATTATCTCTAATTTAGACCCCCCACAAAGCTAGTGGTGGAGATGGGATACCAGCCATTGTCTTGAAGAAATGTGCACCTGAACTGGTGCCCACCCTCTCGAAATTATATAACTACTGCCTCAAGGAATCTTGTTTTCCAGACTGCTGGAAGTCCTCATCGATTGTTCATGTCTTTAAGAACTCTGGCAACCCCTCTGACCCTTCTAATTACTGTCCTATCAGTCTCCTACACTTCTTTGGCAAAGTCTTCGAAGCCTTAATCAACACCAAAGTTGTTAACCACCTTACATCCCATGATCTGCTCTCAGACAAGCAATATGGTTTCTGCTTTGCCCGATCTACAGCTGATGTGCTTAAGGCTATCACTGAAATTGTCTACCAAGCTCTTCAAAATAATGGAGAAGCTCATGCTGTGGCCCTAGACATCTCCAAAGCATTTGATAGGGTTTGGCATGCCGGCCTTCTTCGCAATCTCCAGGGTTATGGCATTACAGGTTGATTGTTTGACTTAATACAATCATTCCTGTCAAACCGTGAATTGAAGGTCATTGTCAACGGATTCTCCTCCAGCTCCTATCCCACGAACGCAGGTGTTCCCCAAGGCTCCATCCTAAGTCCTACTCTGTTCCTTATCTTCATCAACGATCTTCCTGACACCATAGATTCCCAAGTTGGCATCTACACGGACGACACTACAATTTACTCCTGCCTCAAAAACAAATCTAGTGTTGAAGACAAAACTAACCTAGCCGTTCGTCTCAAAAAGGACCCCCATTCGGTTGTGAACTGGGGCAGGAATTGGCTGGTTAAGTTTAATGCCTCAAAAACAAAACTGCTCCCTATTAATCGCCACAGAGATCCTTCCCTGCCCCCCATTAGAATGTCTGATGCTCAACTTTTCGAGAGCACCTCTCCTCGGCTCCTCAGTCTCACGTTATCTGCTGACCTGAGATGGAACAAATACATTGAGTCAATTGCTTCGTTCACCGCAAGGAAAGTTGGCTCCCTGTGTCGCGCCAGGAAATTTTTCTCCCCGTAATCGATCCTCCAAATCTACAACTCAACCATTGCTGCCATATATGGTCTGGAGTCCCTTCTGTTTGCCTCGGGGTTCTTGATAAGATCCAGAGACGGATATGCAATGTAATTGGCCCTGATCTGGCATCTTGTCTGCAGTCGCTCTTTCACAGACGTGTCGTCGTCTCTCTCTGTCTTTTTTACAAATACTTTCATGGTAATTGCTCCAATGAGCTGCTTGCACTGGTTCCCAAACTTCATGAATTTAAGTCTCCTACGAGGCTGGCATCCTGCTCTCACTCTTTCACTGTTGAAACTGTTAAATGTAGCCGTCTCTTCTACTCCAATAGCTTCATATCTTGTACCTCTCACCTGTGGAACTCCCTTCCCTATTTCTGTTTCCCTGATAGCTATAATCTCCAACTATTCAAATGTAATGTCAATCAACATCTCCAGTTGCCTTGATCTATCCACTATCCTTCTCCACATCCTTTCCTCTATCACTCTTATCTGCTCTCGCTCCAAATCCTTGCGTGCTAGTGGCTCCCCGCTTGCTTGGGGTGAAATGCTTAAAAAAAAACAAAAAAAAAAAAAAAAAAAACTTTCAAAATTGCACTTCTGCTTTAATCTTAATATTTTTCTGTTCCTTCCCATATAGCATGTCTTTTACATATTCTCAGTTCAAATGCCTTTGGTCATCTTTCGCAATTTCAATTGTTTGATCTTCATCAAATTGAAGTCCTCCCTTTTTCTTGCAAATGATTCAAGAGGGCTGTTTTGTTTTTTTTCTTAAGGTTAATTTTCATCAGTTCTAAATTCTAAAATTTTCATTTCAACTATGGTGTCTATCTTATGACATTTCCTTTTATATCCAAGAGATTCTTGGTTGTTCAGGGTTTTTTTTAATTTATTTATTTATTTAAAAAAAAAAAATACTAAAATGATTTTCATTGCAAATTATCATATTTAATTATTTCATTCTCTTTTTCATCTGCTACCCACCATCCTTAATTGTGTATTTTCTATATCTTCTGCACTCATTTGTTTCATTTTAATGACAAAAAAAAAAAAATAACAATGACAATTTTCTCCTTGTCCTTCTTTTTATTTCTTAGCAGCAGGATTGTCACTGGGGTGAAGTTATTCATCAAGCCTAAGGTATATACTTGATATGTCTTTGCTTTCTTTTTTTTTTTTTTTTTTTTTTTTTTTTTTTTGGACCCATTTTTTTGTGTTAGTCGTTATTTCGTGCCTCTTTCATTTATCAAGAACCCAACCTGTAGATTCACTTTATCCTGTATTAATACTTTTTTCCTTTGTTTCATATTACACACTGTCAAGATTTTTGTTTGCTTGCATTTTGTATGTTTGCAAATTTGTCACAAGTAGACAACTGCTTGTTTTCCTAAAACATAGAATTAAAATCATGCTTTTTCGTCCAGTAGATCTGTAGATGTTAACGAGGCTCATAAATTATTCTTCCTTTACTTTACGTGAGATTTCATTTTACCATCAGGAATGTCTTCTCAGTATTTGTTCCTTTTGTTTTACTTTGTAGTATTACTGATTTTATTTTGTAGTTTGCCTAGCAAATCTCCCTGCTATCAATTGTGTGTATTTAGAGCAAATTACTTGTGCACTCATGCAAATGCACTTTTTTTTCTCCCTAAAGAGGCTGTAATCATTTGTAGAACCAAATTCATCAAAAATTAAATCTATATAATAAATGCCAATGTCAGTGTGTCACACTTTTTCAACTTTACTCGTAGAGGCTGAAGCCCGACATATTATACCATTTTGGAATCAGGCCAACTCTGTGAACAAATTAAAAACATTCTGGGCCAGATCTGGACCTGCAATCTTGAAATTTTGGTTTCCCAAGTTTTCATTACTGCGATTGTTTTCGGATTCTATCATCTTGTCTTCTACTAAAAAAAATTGTCGAAGGGATACAACTCTCTAACTTTCAATATCTCATGTTCAAATGAAAAAATTACTTTTCTCAAATTAGTGTTTCAAAATAAAATTGTCCGTGTTTTCAACTTTACTCCTATGGGCTGCAGCCCAACATATACCATTTGGAATCAGCCCAACTCCTTGAGCAAATTAAAAACATTCTGGGCCGAATATGGACCTTCAATCTTGAAATTTTGGTTTCCAAGTTTTCATTACTGTGATTGTTTACTTTTTTTTTTAATGTGATTTGCAACAAACATTTTTGTATAATAACAATTTTTTAGAACTTGAAAATAAATTTGGGAATAATCAAAATTAATGGCAAAATCCAGCAAAAGTCATCGTTGAAATAAAAATAATTGTTTGTATGGAAAGTAAGGACCTATATCCATCAAATTGTCTTTAAATTAAGTGGTGGCAGAAGAATTATCGTTGGACTTTTAAAAGGTAAGCTTAGGTATTAATGCAGTAGTTAAATGCAGTGATCAATTTTGAGTTCTGCAGTTTATTGTTGCCTATCACATCTACACCTCCCTACTTATTGTGGTGGAGGCCCAGTCAAGAGCCTTCCACTGGAGCTAGCTTAAATGCTACCTGATAGGCTGGCTTTTAAGCTAGTTAAAAAATAATTTTAAAACATTTTGAAATTCATTTTATTTCTTCTTTGAATCATAACTTCATTGGATATACAGATGTAAGTGAAATGTTGCATTCTCTCAAGAATTTTACTGTTTCTAGTCTGTTTATTTAAAACAAGATTGAAATCACTTGGTCTAAAAAAAAATAGAAAGTTCAATATAAGAAATTAAGTTGGGACAGAAGTTGTAATAGATATACATTTATAAGTAATTATAATAATTTATTATAGTAATAATTATAATAATTTATTATAGTAATAATTATAATAATTTATTATAGTAATAATTATAATAATTTATTATAGTAATAATTATAATAATTTATTATAGTAATAGATATACATTTATTGCATGCACAAAAAAAAAAAAAAAAAATAAAAAAGTTAATTATTTAAGAAATGCCTTAAGATAAAAAAATTAAAATGCAGAAAAAGAATTTTTGAGAAGAAAATACTTAAAGAAGCCAAAAAATTACCCCGAAAAAAAGTCTTAATAATTGCCATTCTCTTTGGAGAAAATAATCTCCCCATCTCGATGAGAATGTTCCAATGGAAATCTGTTTGTTTTGGGATTTTTCTTTTCAATACTGTCACCTTCAGCTGATGGTATCTTCTCAAATCTCTCCTCCTGAGTTCCTGAAGCACTTTTATGTCCTTCAACCTCATTCTGCTTTTTCCAATTTTAAAATCTATCTACTAAAAAGTGTCCATAACATTGTGATGTCTCTACTGTTATTAAGACCCTTTTATTGTTGTAAATGTACACATTTATATGTTTGTATATGGGTGGGGGAATATATTTTTGCTTGTCTTATTTACCTACAACTAATTTACAAATATAGAAGAGATGAATAAGGTAGTTGAAGTGAACATAATGTGTAACTTTTTTTTCTCCATCAGAATTTTTTTTATCATGAAATTTTTTTTTTTTTAAAGAGACACAGAAAATCACCATACATATATTCTAAGTCTAGTTTAGATGTGGCACAAGGCCGAAAGTATGGGGCACTCAGTGAGGGTCAAACTCATTGTTCAGTCATAATTGATCTCTCTAGACAAGCTTGCTAACCGTTACACCCTGTTGAAGTACCCAAATATGTGTGTGTGGGTTTTGTGAACTGGGGGTGAATTTGGACAGGAACTGAATTTAATGCGCATGACACACATTCTCAAAAAG
>OZ038494.1:94924818-94971251 GCA_964036315.1 Acanthosepion esculentum | reverse complement strand
ATGGTAATGTTCTTTGTTACCCCACTTCTATGTTATGAACTGTATTTTTTTTAATTGCTTTTAATGTCTATTTTTATTGCTTTATTTGATTTTGTTTATACATTAAAACAAAACAAGTTTTGTCATCTTGGTTTTTTTTTTTTTTTCTTTTCTTGTCTTTTCTGTTGAAAATAAGAAAATAAGCCGAGCAAACCTCATGTTGTATTATTTATTTTCTCTGAAGCAAATTTTATTTTTTTAATAAATTTGCAAAGTTTATATTGGATATGTCATTGGCATTTTACAAACTGACTTTATTATACCTCATAAAAATCTTTCACAAAGCTAAACCTCATTGTGATAATTTGACTCTTGCTTAACAAAGTTATCACTGTTTAGTTATCATATTCATCAATTGTAGATATAGTACTTACTTACTTTGCTAACCATTCCTTTTAACTGTATTTATTTCAAATTAGAATAAGTTGATGCTTTAGCCTCATGTTTCAGAAAACTGTTTTGTACAATTGAGATTTATAATCAAAGTCGAAAATTCTACAAAGTTTATTTTCAATTTAACACTTTCTTCCTAATTCATAGTCCTTTTAATGATCTTCATTTATTCATGTTGAACTATTTCTATAATAATTCATTTTACATAGTAACTTTGAAGAAATTTCCATCCTTCTTGAAGGGTTGTAAATAATGTCTTCTTTTAATGAAAGTCCAATTCAAACAAAGAAACTACAGTATATAAAGTTTTTTTAATTTTTTTTTTTATAGGTTTACCATAATTTCCAAGCCTCAATCTGGCACAGATATTTTTACCTTTTAGAAGTTCGGTTCTTGTAGAATGGCATTTTCATAACCCAATGCCCTTTAAACTTGAGGGCTGACAAACAAATAAATACTGATAGCTTATATTTCTAATGTGACAAAGGGACAGTCCTCTTGTCATAGCCTGTTGGAACTGCAATTCTTAAACTCAAATGGAAGTGCTCACTTCAATGTCCACAACTCATATAAAAAAAAAAAAAAAAACTGATCTTAATTTTGTCTGACTCCATGCATCCGTTTCTGGAATACTGTGAAAAAATACTAAGATCATAAAACATCTTTTCTGTCCAATCAGAAAAGGCCCACATGGTTTTTTTGCAGAAGCAATTTCAGATTCATTGACTCATTATAAAGCCCACACAATGACAGATCTGATTAGGCTAGCATTAGCAATGGACCCTCATGGCAGGAAAGCTTAACCAGGCCAACAACAGCAATACCAAGGCACTTCCATCAACAGCAATACCTTTGGCCAGTGACAAAACCAGCGGCAGCAGCAGGGAGTAAATCTTGACTGCCATGATATATGATAATTTGTGGTATATTTCACCCATGAGTCTCTCCCTCAACTACATGTGTGTCTTGATTTCCTCCACTTGTGTCTTGATACATCATGTTATACCCCAAACAGACTCTCAGTCTCCCACAACTGATATACAATATCCCAGAACGAGGAAATGATCGAGCCTTGTAAATCACTGGGAAAGTAAAACTTTTTTTTTTTTTTTTTTTTTTTAAACAGTAAGGCTGTCATTACACCCTAAAACTGGAATGTGTGGGGAGCCAAATCTAACAGGTAAAGTAAATGTTACTTGAACATGATTTGAGGGAAAGTTGTTAATTTGAACCTGGGATGAGCATTTGTGATGCTATAAAATGTATAGTATCAAAAAAAAAAAAAAGTTTTTTTCTTACCCACAGCCAGCTCTTGCTCTAAGGTTAAGCTATTTTCAGAGTCATCTTTGCCAAAAGATGAAAACATTGAATTCAGGAAACAAATGTTTTGTACAGACACCTATGTTGGCTAAATTAGATAAAAATCCTTTTTTTATTTTTTTTAAGCTGAATTCTCCCTCCACCTAACACCATCACTCTTAGTTCAAGGGAAATAACTGATATCCAAAAATTAAATAGTAAAGCTTAAGACTGAAAAATGCCAACATAATAAATATTGATTGGGCGCCTCGAGGTGGTGTAATGGTTAGCAAGCTTGCCTCGCTAGAACAATTACGTCTGAGTAGTGAGTTCGATCCTCACTGGGTGCCCCATACCTTCGGCCTTGTGCCACATCTAAGCTACGTTGGGCACCTCGAGGTGGTGTAATGGTTAGCAAGCATGTCGCGCTAGAACTATTACGACTGAGTAGTGTGTTCGATCCTCACTGGGTGCCCCATACTTTCGGCCTTGTGCCACATCTGAGCTACGCTTGGGGAAAAAAAGGGCACCTCGACGTGGTGTAATGGTTAGCAAGCTTGTCTCGCTAGAACAATTACGACTGAGTAGTGAGTTCGATCCTCACTAGGTGCCCCATACTTTCGGCCTTGTGCCACATCTAAGCCGGGCTTAGAAAAGCACCATAATAAATATTGATAATTTTAATTGTGATGGCATATTGGAACAGATTTTTTGAAAATCTTTCTTTATAAGAATGTTTAATATTGTAAAATATCTTACAAAAATGTTTTGATGACAGTTTTTAATTTCTTAACGCTTCAGTTATCAAGGGATTAAATATTTAGACTATTCTCTTATGGAAAAATAGTTTTGTTGTGGTGAGACAATATCTGATTTGGACATGATTAGATTTTGTCTGGACATGCTGAGTGTTTTCTTATGCCAAACATGAAAGGGGAAACTAATCACAGAGACTGTCCTTACTGTGTAATTATAATTACAAAAAATTAAAGTAGTAAAAATAATTTGGTTATGTTTCTTGTTTATCTTAAGGAAACCTTAATACTTTGAATGCAGCTCAGCATGAAATTGTTTTTTTTTGTCTGTAAATTTTGGAATTCTACATCTGTGTTGAATTTCAAAAATTTACATTTTGGTTGGTTTTGCAAATTTTTTGCATTGAGATTTTAAAACTAACATTTTTTGGTGACATTAGTTTTATTAGTCAAGCCAAGAATATAATTCAAAATGTATATAAAAAAAAGATAATTCAATGAAGATCATAGTTAATAATTAAAGAAAGGATAGATAATTGCACCAAAGTGTCATGGCACAGCAGTTTAGAAAGTTTTACAGAAAACAGTATCTTGATTTAAAAAAAAAAAAATTCCTGATCTTAAATTTAGTTAGAAAGAAGTCAAAATTGGATGGATAAATGTTTAACTGTTATTTTATAGCTGACTATCTGCTTTTTAGAATTTATCATAAGCTTGCCTTACATCTGTTTGTCTGGGAGGAATACCCCCGGTGATATCTTCTTTTTTTTTTTTTTTTTTTTTTTTTTGGTCTTTGTATCAGCCCTGAAGTTTAAGGGGGTAGCAGGTCATGAAAACACTTTATTATTGAAGAAAACTAAACCTGTCTCAGTTTGAAGTTTGGGAATTATGGTAAGCCTATATTATGAGAAAAAACTTTGCAATATATATTTTATTTATCTTCATTTTTCTAAGCATATGCTACTTTAAACTGGGTTGATTTTATTTTCAAATTCATATAATATATATAATATTGCACAAAGAGTGTTTGTATTATTAAAAATAGTGCTCGATGTCATATCACTTGGACTTTATAGATAGCATCTTTTTTATTACTTTTTTTATTTTTAAGAATTCTCTAAAAGTTAACACTTGCTTGTGTATTTTGGTTTGACTTGGAGGGAACTAAATTCTCATTAGGTGCTTCATAGTTGTTGCTATAATGTATCGGTATAGTAATTTCTGAATGGATTTGTTATCCAATATTTATTACTAAAAAGATTATTTTTAGTGGATAAGGGACAATTCAAAGATAACACTTAGCTGTATAATACTAAAACTGATTTTGTGTGTTCCTGTGATACAGCTTAAACAATATATAATACCCCAACCAATTGGAGCATATTGAAAACCTGTTGATTGCAGTGCCAAATTTCATTAAAATTAGGCAGAGGATTCTTGAGCTACAGATTTAATAGGATTTCACTACACATTCTTATGTCAATCCACATGTATAAACAAACACTTGCATATTTTATTCCAACTATTATGTGTGTGAAAAATAATGAACATGCATGATACATTATAACAACATTATTAAATAAATTTAAACATCCATAACACAACATATATTTATACAATTCACGATATTGCATTAGAACTTTTTTTTTTTATAAACAAATATCTCGGAGAGGTGAAGATGCTATGTGAGTGTGTCATTGTAAAATGTAATCTGTATGGTCGGAAAATTGTCACATGACTTGATGATGAATAGATGCATGCTGGTTTGCCACTATTAGGTATTTTGCGATAAATGTGAGTAAGAAACAAGTATAATAAAATATATAATTATTTTGATAAAAAGGTACACATAAAGGAGGCATCCATACCTTATTTTAATAAATAGGTTTCTTCCTATGCAGATGTTTGATGGTTTTTTTTTTTTGGAATGACCTTCACCTTTCAAAATGATGTGACTCTCAGCAGAGCTAGGAGGAAGGAAAATATTAAAGACTGTCGACCAAAAATGTGGTCATTAAATGTGTAATTTGATAATGTGTATAAATATAAATGAACTAGAGTATATATCTAACACAAAAGGATAAACATACATGTGTACACCTTTGAGTCATATATGACATGTTACATTTTCTTTATCAGTGTATATTAATAATATTGGATTCAGTTTGAAGACAGATTCCATACACAGTCAATTGCCTACAAATGGTTTTTATGTTTTTACTTCTTGTTTACCCATGTATCTTTTTCATCAATTTTGAAGTAATACGCAATCAATTCATAGTAATTAAATATGTTTAAGGAATGTATCTCCCTTCTGACAAATTAAGTGTTATTCATAGGATCAATATATGAATTTTTAAAACTGTTAAATTTATTTCCATGATATCATATTAGTAATTTTAATATGTTGAGTTTTGGCTTTTGTTTTTTCTTTCTCTGTTCTGTGTATTGGGAACTTCATTTTTTTTTCTTTTACAAATTCTGAAAACCTTTCCAATTATGAATTTCTTTTTGCATTTGATCTAAATAATGTTGTACAATATCAGTAATAATTATTACAATAACTTGTATTGCAAATATAAATTAAAATCTGTGTAATTAATAGTAAAATTTATAATATTGCTATCTCATCATTTTGTATCATGGATTGATTTAAAAAGGAATCAAAGATGTTTATGGGTGGTCTAGTTTGATATTTGAGGGTGGTTCAGTAAATCTGTAGCCGTAAGCAGTTGTTGACTGTTGAAAGTTTTTTCCTATAATATTCAATAAAGAAAATATTGGGTGAAGTGTTTTGACAAGAAAGGAGATTTTGAAAAATAGATGCAATTTAAAAAATTTTTGTTTTTATTCAATCATTAAGCTGTATGTGCCTGCATGTGTAAATATATAAAATTTCTACAAGCATTATGGATTATGTATAGGGCACAAAGGTGCATTTAAAAAAACAAATTTATATATATATATATATATATATATATATATATATATATATATATGATCGACTCTCCTGTCGAATTCGACGTATGAGGGTCAGACATATCAGTTCCTAGGAACTGAGAGCCCGACACATGAGATTTGATTATAGTGGTGAAGGCTTTGTGCAGGGCCATCCATACTTTTTGGAGGGACGAATACAGGGGCCTGGTGCAGCGGATGCCACAAAGTCCCCAAACGACCCTCCGCAGGTTTTGAATTCAGAGTTGCTCTTCTCCTAGACCAGTTGCCATCCAAGGCTATAGAACCCAGTCTGTCCTGCTATTTACCCATAGTTGGAGGGAGAAGAGGAGGATTCACACCTTTCCCAAGTGAATAAGTGAATGTAATGGATTCAACTGGAATTTGAACTCGGCTCTCCGATTCCTCAATCCAAGTCGTTATCCATTACTCCACCGTGCATATATATATATATATATATATATATATATATATATATATATATATATATATATCTCGCTTTTCATCATCTTTGTTTCACATCCCTTGTTAGTCTTTTATTAAAAAACTTTTTTATTACTTTTTTTTGTTTTTGTTTTTAAGTTATTCTTAATGCAAGAAAAAGAATCCCAGTAGCATGTCAACTCTTTTATAGTTTGATTTTGATTGACTTGTTCATAATTACTAATTATGATTGTCCTTGATAATTTTCTTTTACATATTTGGTTTAATACTTGTGTTTCTTGTTTATTTCTCCAAAATATACCTCCCCACCAATGTGTGGAAATTCAATGTTGCCTTTCCTTTGAAACATTTCATTATAATTACCTCTTGTTTAATCAACTTTTGTTATGATAAATCATTAATGATTTTTGTAGTTATTAGATAGATTGTCTCAAAATGTTCTGTTTGATTTTTGTTCATTTGTGCAAGTGGCAGTCTTCTCATATTTATGCAAAAATTAAAATATTTTGGAGATAATGTTTTTAGGAAGAAATGTGACTTTCGGTACAAGCTGAACTAAAAAAAAAATTGTAGGTTTCATTATTTTGACAAAATTGAAACAAAAGGAATGACTTTCACCAAAAAGAACGTTGATTAGTCTGAATGTAACTCTCATAAATATTGTCATCATCTTTGTTGTTGTTATCGCAATGTTTTGGCTGTTGTGCCCTCTGGCCTTCATCATAGGTATATTGATCTGGTTAATCTACATTATATTCAAATGAGAGAAAGAACAGATGGAGTAAAATTCCACTGTTTGTAGCATTTACTTTTTTAAAAAAATGCTCAATACAAAGTAGAGCAATATATTATTTTTATTATAAGAGATTATAATAAAAACATGTTGAAATCGCGACAGAAAAGCTTTCTTGTTTCAATACTATGATTGTACTTCTCCAGGCAATGGTAAGTAACAAGTGATTATTATTATTTTTTTTCTTTTTCTAAATTTTGCCAGTTACTTACCATCACTTGAAGAAGTACAATTATAGTATTGAAAGATGAATGCTTTTCTGTAGTGATTTCAACATGTTTTTATATTCTGTGCTACTATATAACTGACCAGTACTAAAAATAAGAACTAGATGAGATATCCCCAGACACGGACAGCTGATTGAAAATGGTCTACCCCTGTAGATTATATAAAAGGTTCAGTTTGGAATGTCCTGTAGGTAACTTGAATCAATATACACCTGAGGAAGGTTGGAGGGCACAATGGCTAAAACCTTGTGATAACAATGAATATGTGGACAGTAGTCCAGATTTAAATAATGTAAATAAAATCCTATCTCAGAAATTCAGACAAAAAAAAATTTGTCACTTTTTAATGATAATTTATTGTAATTAGGCCAGATAATATAATTATACAGCTTTCAATCAAGATTTGTTAACTTTCTAACTTTGATGTTGCTTTTGGTATTTATTTTCCTCCATTTCAAAACTTTTGATGATTTTTTTTTTTAAAAGTTGTACTTAAAATACGAGAGGAAAGTAAATCTAAATCTTGAAGTCTTCCGAGATTATAATGTACACTTGCTTATAAATGTAATCTTATTTTATATTTCTATCTGGAAATGCCATAAAAGTGTGTCAATTGCTTTATTCCTTGTGATTATATTATTCAACTATTTTTCAGTACATATTCTCAACATTCATTGAAATGTCTATTACTAAATTATTAACATTATTATAACCAGTCTATCAAATTAATTTCAAATATTGACATCTGAAATTTTTTAAAATTTAGTATTGAGTGAATTTTGGATGGTTATAATTGTATAAGTCAATGAGTCTGAAGATAGTTTTATGACAAAATGGATGCACAGTGAAAAAAAAAAAAAAAAAAAAAAAGTAAAGATTCTTACAAAATGATTACATACTGATTCTAATCCGAGTCTTAGAGATTACTTTTACCTTGTGTTTATTTTTTAAATTTGAAAACTCTATGCCTATTGATTTTTAATTTTCAATGATAAAAATAAATTTATGTTCCAATGGTTCTTATGACTATAAAGTTTAAAAATCCATCTTCTACTTAAGGAAGAATTAGGTCGTCGAGTTGTTTTTCTTCTGTTTGGTTATGTGATAATGTGGTTATGTGATAATGTATCAAGTAATGTTTTGTTCAGAGATTAAATTTCAATTTTTCTTAAATGATGACAAAAAATAATCTATATGAACACGACTCAAACGTTGCTTTTCTGAAATTTATTTCTGTTTCAGTGATTTAATGAAAATATTTTAATAAAATTTAATTTTTTTTACTATTCACATTTCTTTTCTACATTTGCACAAAATTATTAATATTTTTACCTGTTTATATTTCTGAGATGAAGTATTTTGTACACTATTTACATTATTCGGATTATTGTCCTCATCTTTGTTCCCATATTTATCACAATGTTTCGGCTGCGGTGTGCTCCGGCCTTCTTCAGGTGGTTGGAATGTCAAACTGAACCACTTTTGCTCACTGGGGTAGACTGTTCTAGTGCCATGTTTAATGGATGTCACTTATCAGTTATCTCCTGTTAATTCCCCTCTCTAAGTTCTCCACCGCCTTAACCAGGTATTGAACTCACACTTTGGGTCCTGTCACTGGATCTAACTAATGCCATTATCAACTATGCCATGTGCCTTGAGGATATCTGTGTATGAAATTCTGGGTATTATAAACCTAATGTCTTCAGCAACCGTTTTTTAACAGTGCTCATATTGCAATTTTTGCCGTTATCATTGTATGTTTTTTTACCAGAGCTCATATTGCAATTTTCGTTGTTATTATTGCTTTTCTCTGGCACTTCTTATTACTAGTTCCCATATTGTATTCATTTCTATGCTTGGTCGGCTCAGGGGATTTTTGTGACCTAGCATATGTGCTGATTCCTTAAGTTTATGAATTTTCCAATGGTGTTCTTTGTCTATGATCTCAACCTGATCCCACAGAGTGCGGTGATCTTCCTTTTCTCTCCATATGTCGCCACTTCTCCTTGTGTTACAGCTTTCTGGTGTTCTTGAAGCCTTACCTTAAGGGGGCGGCCTGTCTCTCCTTTATATTTCTTTCCGCAGCTACACGGGATGGCATACACACATAGTCTTTAGTCTATGGGTGGGTGGGAGTGTTCTTACTCAGGAGAGATATCTGTGAAGTGTTGTCACGCTTTTGAAGGTTGTCCTGATGTTATATGGACCGCAGATCCTTTGTATTTTCTCTGATAAGCCCTTCACATAAGGCAGGCAGACTGTTTTCTGAGTGTTGTTGTCCTCCTCTTGTACTCGCCTATCTCAGTTTATTGGGGCTGCTGCCATGTACCCAGGGTAATTGTTACATTGTAGGGTACTGCTTATACTGACCAATTCTTTATCTAATGTCTCTGGGTCACCACTTATGACTTTTGCTCAGTGTTGTAAGCAGCGGACAATCCCTTTCTTTATGCTGTATGGATGGTGGGAGTTGAAATTGAGGTACTGTCCGGTGAATGTTGTTTTGCGGTATATGGAACCAGTAATAAGGAGTGACAGAGAAAAGTGATAATAATGACAAATTGCAATATGAGCTCTGGTAAAAACATGCAATGATAACAGCAAAAATTGCAATATGAACACTGTTAAAAAAATGGTTGCTTTAGACATTAGGTTTATAATACCCAGAAATTCATACACAGATATCCTCAAGGCACATGGCATAGTGGATAAAGGTGTTAGTTAAATCTAGTGACAGGACCCAAATATGAGTGTGAGTTCAATACCTGGTTATGGTGGAGGAGAACTTGGAGAGGAGTATTAACAGGAGATAACTGATAAGTGACATCCATTAAACATGGCATGTGGAACTAGAACAGTCTACCCCAGTGAGCGAAATAAAAGGTTCATTTCGACATTTCAACTACCTGAAGAAGGCCAGAAACATTGTGATAAATAT
This sequence comes from Acanthosepion esculentum, assembly GCA_964036315.1. NCBI lineage: Eukaryota > Metazoa > Mollusca > Cephalopoda > Sepiida > Sepiidae > Acanthosepion > Acanthosepion esculentum. The sequence goes on along the minus strand of OZ038494.1, from coordinate 94,961,405 downwards.
GGCAACAAAGATGAGGACAATAGTCCGAATAATGTAAATAGTGTAATATTTTTACATTTGTCTAATGAGTGATGAAATTTAAAAATCAGACTTTTTTATTTTATATCTTTGTGCTGAATGAAAGGGAAGACATTACTTTGTTTTTATTTGGCTGTCTAGATCCAATTTTTCTATGAATAACTTATGAAATTTACAAATCGAATCTTGATTTTATTTTCATTTTTCACTATAAAAGTGGTTGGAATGTTTTGTCATGTAATTAAATTACTTTTTATGAAGAGTTATTTGATTACTGGTAGGAGATGAGAAGTAAATTTCTATTTAGCAACAATTATTGTAAAAGTAACAACTATCAGGACCTTTCATGGGAACTGCAAAAACTGAACTGTAAGAATGAAAATACACATTTTTATAAAGAATGGGGAAGGTAATGGAAATTGAAAAAGACTTGAACTATAATACCGTTAAAACTGGCAAGAATATTCAGAATATTGGGGGAGAACTATGGTAGAAAGGTTTATTCTTCCATTTCTATTTCCCCTATTATGGGCATTATTATAGCCATGATATAATAACACCATAATTCATGAATGGAATGTCCGGAAGGAAAAGGAATGATGAATATGTTTTGTTCTCAAAAAAAAATTTGTACCACTAAGACATACACAAAACACACACACACACGTCCTACCCTGAGAAAAATATATCACATATCTACACAGTGGATTGTGTAAGTAGAAACCAAAAGGGAAAAGTCTTACATATAATATGAGGATTCTTCTGTGTTTCTGGAGAAGCCATGTTTAGGACTCCAGATTCAAACAGGCTGAGTTTATTCCATGAAGAGGAAATGGTGAGTCTTGGGTTTACCCAAATTGAGGACTGTGAGCTGGAGTTTATTTTAAATATCCGGTGAAGAAATATTCCCAAAAGGAAATAGCTCCATGGACTTGTAAGTTGTAGCATTTGGCAGCTGGCTGCCCCAGGCAGAAGTTCAGAGTTTAGGCAGGATGAACATGTCTGTCTTGATGCCAATAAGCTTACTTACTGAATCATTGGCCACTTTTGTCATTGTATGAAGTGACATCACTAAACGGCCATCACATGACCCTTGTGATATATCTCTACCAAAGAGAGATGATAATCTGTATCCCTACAGGAGAATGCTGGACATTTCAGATCTGCTGTCTCTTGATATTCAGGGATGACTGCCAGACAGACTTGGTGTGAAGTAAAACCAAAAAGTACTGTGACTTCTAATGGCAAACTCGTTAAATGTAATTTTGTTAGATCTTTATTTGTTTAGCTGCATAACTATTAGATTTAGTTAGTGTATTATTCCCTACCCCTAACTTTCAAACACACTCACCATTTACATTTTTTTTTTTTTTTTAATGTATTTTGAGAAATGTCTAATGGGGTCCTGCCAATCAAAATATTGTGTCAAGAGTTTAGAGAAAGCTTGAAACAGAAGAAAGATCTTTTCAAGTGGGATGGAGAGATTTTCATTTATAAAATAAAATACAAACCTAATGTTTTTAAAATATACTTTAGTAAGAAATCTTACTCTGTATATTTGGATATGAATCATTTTTCACACCATTCCGCTTTGTTGTATTGATTCCCGCCCCTTTTGGTAAAAAGCAGTTTTCAATCCAATATCTCATTTTGCCTCTCAATAAATACTGATATGGAAGCCATCCATTCCCACTTGTAATCTTTTAATGAAACTGGGTTTTGTTTCTCTTTTGTTCTATAAGCTTCCTGAAGAACAAAAAGAATGGGGAGAGGTCAGAGATGGTGTAGGTTAAGTTTAGATATGGGAAATAATACTGCACAGCATCAAGATGAATCTGTTATACCTTTTTGTTGTATAATTCCTATTGATTCTTACATTTTATGAATTCATTTCTGAAAAAAAATTCATTATAAAAGAAATATGATACTGCAATATAGAGTTTAGCCCAATGATTACTACAGAAGTATGTTCATCAAAAGGTTTAATATTTAACAAGTAATTGCTTCTATTTTGAAGGACAACAAAATTTTCATTGTATCTGAACTGTATCTTTTCTATTTTTGTTGGTTTGGTTCATAGTCTTTGAAAAATATAATTTCTTTGAAGCTTGTTAAATTGGTGTTAGGATTACTCTCAAAGACCTTGAACCATTCAGTAGTTGAATGATGATTACTACCACCACTATCATCAGCAGCAGCATCTGGTGGTTTAAATTCTATTAAGTGATTGCAAGTATTCATCAATACGGTAGCACTCTTCTTGGTATTCTAGCTATATGATGATGATGATGAAAAGAGAAACAACTTTGTACTTTTTTGTTATTCAGTATCAGAAATGAAATATTTAAATATTTTTTTCCAAAATAATTATCAGATCTGCCAATTTAAATTTTTGATTTAAAATTAATTTATAAATTTTAGGACGCTAAATTAATCTAAAATCTTGATCAGTTGAATATTTATTCAATACTGCCAAGGTTAAGGATGGGATGAACATTGAGTCTTTGAGGAATAGTTTTTAAAAGTGAACTTGAAAAAATAAAGCAGTTGAAATAGAAGAGGAAAAGAATCTGTTTATAATTCTCAGCATAACATTTTCATTCTTCAAAGAACAAAATTTAGTATATGATGACTGAGGATTACTGAAATGACACTTCCATGCTTTCATCAGAGCTTAACGTGCTTCCCCTGACCCCAGACCTGCAAATGCAACACCTGCACACTATTCACTCTGGATCCTTACACATTAGGTCAAGCCTTGTGAAAAAGCTCCTTCACACGTGCTGTCAGTGCTACGTCATCATTAATATAGATGTTGTTTGTATATGCAGATCTCTGCGACATTAAGGCTGAATCCTAGGTGAGTGAGGCAGTACCTTTAACCCCTTGATATCACTGTCTGGAATGGCCACAATGAATAATTGGTCATGTACCTGTAAATAGGCCTTTCTTAAGTGGATGGCATCCATCTCTATCAAAAAGTTGAAATTGAGCAGTTTTAGCCCCACAACCAACACTTCAACCGTAACTGGATCCACATCATTCACTCTAAGCTGAAGTCACACCTCCACAACATTTTGGGTTTTTTATGTCTGCTATGAGCACCATGACCCCCCTCTTCCTCCAAAGATGACAAACTGATCTGCTCATGAGTGTGTGAGAGCAGCTAGTGCCCATCACTGCTGTGCACTGTATTCCATCAATGTGCACCTCCATTACAGGTAACACTATATCTAGATCTTTCTGCAGGAGTATACTGGTGATGATGACATCTTGTCCTCTAATCCCAAGCAATTCCAGACCAAGTGACCTAATTAGTTGCACTGATAGCAATGAGATTGCTTGAATATTCTCCAACCGCAATACCTGCTCACCCTTCTTCACTGACTTGGACAATCTCCCTCCAGTTCATTATGTCCATCACACCTGAAGCATGTCATTGTTCTTGGGCAATTCTCTGTGCAGCATGATTCTCCGTCTTTGTATACTAGCTGTGCAGCAGTTGTAGCCAGTTCATCTGCCAAAATTTCATCTTTCATGATTGCTCTGGCCCAAACTAGTATTTGGTTTAGTGCCATTGTCTCTATGTAGGAAGAAGCCGCTTAACATGAGTTTGCAATCCAGCCACAATGTGCATACAAGAGCTTGCTCCAGAATACTGCCACATAACTGGGATAGCATGTGTAATTCTGCCAGATACATGCCTGTTGCAAACGCCTCAAGGAGTGCACACTTTATCTGTTCCATGTGTGTGTGTGTGTGTATATATATATATATATATATATATATATATATATATGTTTGAGTTAACATGTCCATTCAATTATTTTAAGAAACTAACGAACTCCAAGCCTACCTGAAAAAAATGGTAAAAATTGCTGTAAGTTTATAAAAATTATATTACATCAAGCTTTATTGAATCCATTCTTAAAAAATGTAACATGTTTATTGGAAACAAACGATACATATGTGAAAAGATTCCCAAATCAACATACAGAAAAAAAACAGCAAACATAATGTCTACTCGGCACATAAGTTCTAAACTTAAAATAATTTTATATATATATATATATATATATATATATATATGAAATTATTTTAAGTTTAGAACTTATAATTTAAGGAATGAGAGGGATAGTAAAAAGACAAACATTGGGATAGGAAGTTGTGAAGAACAATGATTGCTCATGTCCTGAAGGGACAAAACATAAAGAAAGTTTCTAGTATTGATTTTTGTTTTTAGATTATTGCAATATAAAATAAATTACCTTTTGAACTATTTCTATTTTCCTTTCTGATATAACCACAAAGTTGAAGTTTTAAGCAGGTGTCTTCTTTTCAGATGATACAAATCAGTCAAATGTTTCAGCTGCCTCCTCTTTGTAATTTAATGTCAGTTGAACTGAAAGGAAACAAACATGCAGGTCATGTCAGTTCAGTTAATTAAAAGGGAAATATACAAAAAGAGTAATGTTGTCTGTATACCGTAATTCTTTAAAAAAAAAAAAAAAAATGTTTCTCTTGGCTTTCCTTAGATATTTGAAAACTGCTCAAATGCTGAAAAAGATCAATTCTGTTCTCTTGATTTCATTCTCACTTCAATAAAATTTAATCTTGATTCTTTTCACATAGCCTTTTTCCTGGAAGTCATATTTATACAAAGTAATTTCTTTCAATTATGAGAAACATTGTCTCATCCAGTTAGGTACCTATGTATTTTGTATTAAGCAAAATTAACCACAGACAAGTAAAAACTTTTTAAAATTATTTCTCAAACCAGATTAAAAAGTGACTTTTTAGTTTTTCTCCCACAAAAAATGACCCTTTGCTTTTTGGCTTATTGTTATGGCAATAAATAAATTTTTATTTTTCACATTTTTCTTTTGACAAACATTTTTTTTTTTAAAGGCAAGGCAATAAAGCCATTAAGACACAAGTAGTTACTGAGTATGATATGAGTAAAATAAAAATTAAAAAAAAGAGAACAATAAAAGAACACGATTTAATAAGCCAGAAGATAATGATTGATATTGCATTTAAATTTTTGAAGATCAAAGTTGACTGGAAAGCAAGTAGCTGGAAGACAGTTCCACAGGCGAGAAGTGGGAGAGAAGAAACTATTAGCATAAACTTACGGACACATCCAGCCATAAACACTTGCTTCTACATACAAAAAAGGTTCTGAAAAGTTTTCCAGTCAACCCACTTCTCAAAATCTGACCAGAAATTGTTTTTGCTTGGGCTTCTTGCTTAGTTGAGAACTTTTTAGCATCCATTCATTAAATGTAATGAAATACAAAAGATATAACATTAAAATGGCTGATTTAAGATATTGAAAGCAATATATTGAATTTATTTCAATACAATCTACACTTGATAACTATGCAGTTAAATTGACTGGCAATTGAAAATATGAATTGGTTGAGTTCATTTGATTTCTGTTATGAAAGAGAAAATTGCCTACCTCGAAAAAGAGTTTGTGTCTTGTGTGTGGTCTGCCAAAGGAAGATTAATAAAATTGTTGTAGAATAACAATACTTACTGGCGTAAGGGTCCCAGCTAGCGTCCAGCTGGCAGACAAAAATAAAGCAGGTTGTAACTCGATACAAACCTTGCAAACTGACTGGAATCAAGCTGGTATTTATACAGAAATACCTCCACTCTCGTAACCCAGCAGCCATCTCGCAGGCACTCCTAAATGTATTGCCACTATTTGTCCTTTTTGAAAGGGGTTTAAGATGTGCGCTGTTCTGTTGTATTGCTCTATGATACAAGCATTCCGCCGGAATAAACTCATCTCGTGATTTGGGGCTGCGGTTATCCAATTCGTATGACGAGTCCATCCTGCGTGATGAGTCTATTGCGTGTGGCTTGTAGAGTGTTGGTTGGGATGGTATGAAGTCTCGTAGTCGGCGGTTGAGTAGCAGTTGAGCAGGGGATAGCCCGATGTTTTGGATAGGCGTATTCCTGTATTGGAGGATGGCTCTTGCTGCACGGTTATTGTCCAACAATCCTTGGGCTCTTGTGTTGCCATTTATAATTCTCTTGGCCGTTTTGACAGTGAGCGCTGCCCGACCATTGGATTGTGGGTAAGCAGCAGATGATAGCCTGTGTTTAATGGCTCAGTCTTGTAAAAATTGTTTGAATGGAAGGGATGTGAAGGGTGGCCCACCATCACTGCTGAGTTCCTCAGGAGTGCCATAGGTTTGAAATATGTCTCGGCAAATTGAAACAAGCCTTGAGGCATTAGCTTCTCCGTGGCTCAAGTGGTATAGAATCAGCCAGCCTGTTAACCTGTCAGCGCATGCTAAGTAACCATGGTTCCCAACATGGAAAATGTCCGTGACGATTTGCTGAAATGGCCAATCAGGAGATGGTGTCAATTTGATTGGCTCTTTTGGTTGACTCAGGGCAATTTTTGAGCAGAACGTACAACGTGCTTTAACGTTACGAATTGAAGCATTCATCCCAGGCCAATAAACAGATTCGTTGGCACATGGCCACAAGCCAACAAGGGGGATCTCCGTACCAGCACCTATTGCAACTGCAATGTTAAACCAAGCTGCCAGACTTGCTTAGGTTGTGGCAGTCACCAGCATGGCACTTCAGAAACTGGATCCTGCCAGCTAAAATGCCCAGCATGGGGACAAACATGTACTAATTGTGGGAAGCCTAATCACCTATCGAGGGTATGCCGGGCTAAGAAACCAGCTCAAGCGGTCAGGAAAAGCCCAGAGGCTAATGAAGCCGCCATGGGCACACTTATCGCCCACATCACATTCAATCAAACGATGGGCACATATACATCTAAAGACACAGGCCAGATAAGGGAGATTGACGCATATGTTGTCCCATTCTCGCCAAAACTGGATCCCAGACAAGTTAGGAATATCCCCATAAATCACAGCATTAGGGTGACGACCTTTCCCGACAGTGGGGCCACCATATGTCTCCGGGGACTTAAGCACCTTCTGAATATGGGGCTCACTACCAACAACCTCATCCCATCAAAAATAGTCGTTCGAGCTGTGGGAGGCTTTACACTCATATGTCAGGGTTGGCTCCCCGTGAAATTTATCGTTCAAGGAAGAACAACTAAACAAGACCTATACATATGCAAAAAGATCCAGCGGCTATACTTCAGCAAAGCAGCCTGCATTGATGTAGGGATACTGCCCAAAGACTTCCCAAAACCGACAACTACAATATTACCCCAAACAGCAATGCAATACATGCCCTCGACAAGCACACATAAAAAATCAGATGCGAGACCCCTACACCAGTGCCACAAACATTGGACACTGGAATAACATCAAACACTGCTCAGCTGTCTACAATAACACGGACCCCCCCCCCAGCATTGTCCAGACTACTTCCGCACAACCAGCCAGGTTTAAAGGAACTCATCCCTCCCCAAAGGCCACTACCCACATGCGATGGGGGGGGGGAGAGATGTAGAATAACAATAGAATAACAACACTTATCGGTGTAAGGGTCCCAGCTAGCGTCCAGCTGGCAGACAAAAATAAAACAGGTTGTAACTCAATACAAACCCTGCAAACTGACTGGAATCAAGCTGGTATTTATACAGAAATACCTCCACTCTTGTAACCCAGCAGCCATCTCGCAGGCACTCCTAAAATTGTTAGCAACAAGTATCAGAGAAACTATGATAATGTTCTTTCCTCCCTGAATGGTGCGGTCAGTCAAAAAAAATCGTTTGGTGAATAAAGGCCGTTGTTGTTTGCTTACTGAGGACAGAACGATTTTTGAGCTTGGTGAGCGTAAGTGTGTTTCTACTGTTGCAAAGAGAAGGTTGGATTTCTGACCGCGTTTTTTTTTCATTACTACATTGCCTGCTGGACTGTTTACAACAGATTTGCGATTGAACTTCGTGTTGGCACTGGATTCTTTTTTTTATTTCTACTCACCCCCATTGGTTGATACCCAAACACTTTTTTTTTAAATATGAAATCTATTGATTTTAAAACTGTTTTTTATTAAACCTTCCATACCAATTAATTTAATTTTAAAAAAATAAAGAAATTAAGTCAAAACTTTAACAGAAATTTTTAAATTATAATTATTGTTGATCTCCCATATAATTGACTAATTTTACAAGATTAGCATGAGCAATAGTGAGTTACCAATTTTGTTGACTAACAAATATTAAAAAATGTAAAAACATTGGATGCTATACAACATGAAATATTTAACCTTTCAAATGTGTGTCTCTGTACTTTGGTGGTGGGTTTGGATTAGAAAAAGAATTGTAATCTAAAAAGAGATTTCTTCACCTGTGTATTGGTCAGGTGTGATTCTAATCTGAGATTAAAAAAAAAAGTTTGTTTTGTCAATAGTAAAGCCATAGTGTTTTAAGATTCCATAATAATTTGGTCATTATGATATCAGTTGAAGATGTTTGTTAAAACTTTAAAAAAAAAAAAATCTCCTTAGTTATTTTGAAAAGCTGTACTGATAAAAAAATATATTATTCCTTACTAGTAGGAAGAAAAGATTTAAAATTTACTATAGAAAAAGTCTTTTCTTTTTATGTTTCTTTGTCCGTCTTAGATTTACTTACTATTTTTAATAGATGTGGTAAATTAGAAAATTTGTTTCTGTTCATGTTAAGCAGCCAAGACATTTGTTGGTGTCAATAATTTAAAAACAATATTACATTATTTACAGTTGGACTAAAGTCCTTATCAAATCGTTTTTGTTGTTGTGCTTTGTTGGCTTTCTTCAGTTGTCTGTTGATCTACGTTACCCCCAGGGAATTTCAAACTGAACCTTTCATTTAATCTTCATAAAGGGTTCAGTTTGAAATTCCCTGAAAGTGTCCAAAATCAACAGACAACTGAAGAAAGCCAGAGAGTATAAGGACTGAAATCTTGTAATAACAACAAAGATGGGACCGAATGTAAATAATTTTACATCCCAGAAATTCAATCATAAAGTCTGTTGAATTGCTAGTTAGGAAATCAAAATTGAACAACAAAGCATATATGAAAAAAATATATATTCTGCTATACTAAAAGTTAATTTCACTAAATCATGTTATCTACACAAGATTAACTGGTTTTTATGATGAATTTTTGTCTTCTTCCCAGGATAACATGGTTGTCTTGCTTATATAGACTAATTGCTTTCCAGAAAACAATATGGAAGAGGAACTTTTTATTGACCATCCCTAGTGATTTAATGGAGAGCTTACATTTCCGGATATTGTTGCATTCTTTAGACAGATAATCACGTTAATAGCAAAGTGAATACAGAAGAACCATAAAAATCAGTTGCTTCCTGTATATTGTAGAAGCACAAGGATATTGTACAGAATGACTTTCATGTTGTCTCATTGTTTTGCACTTAAAAGCTTTTAGTATTCATATATGCATTAGCACCATGCAGTTGACCTAAGAGTCAAAATTAACCTTGACTGACCAGGGCAAGCTCAGCTTGCAAAAGATTAACTTATTGGTTTGTTTAATTGATTCTTGTCTGAAGCTGATTCTTTTGTGATTATTAAATTGAGTTATGGAGATTACAGTGAGAACTGGATATTTTTTCTACACCAGACAATTTTGTTTGCTTCCTTCCAAACCTGTTGACTAATCTGTTTAGCCCTTTTCTATCTTTTCTGTCTGAAGTCGAGATGATTTTTATTGATATACAATGTGCTGAAAAATAAATGGAAACTTGTAAGTTTAAACTGTCAGCAAGTGATTGAATGTTTTTCATATGATATTTAACAAAGGATGCAAAATAATTGAAAGACAAGACCATTGGACTTTACCATTCATAAAAGTTCTCTGAAGTGAAGGGTTTATTTTACTTTATTTTATTTTTTAATCAATATTAAATAACATTTTTTTATTTATATTTCTTGATGTAGAGTTCTTGAATTAAGACTTGAATTGTCTTTTTTTTTTAAAGCTGTGAAGAAGTAATGACAAATACAATGATCTGACAAACCCGCTCACAGCAATGTGCATAAGTTATTTGATATTTTTATATGCACTGTTGCTTTCGACTGAATTGTTAGTGTTCTTAGTTTTACAACTATCCCATAATTCCTCTTTTGAATCTTTGGTCTTGTTTGCATATTTTTGAATGCTAAGCTATTTGAAAGTTTCTTTTTCTCAGAGGGTGTAGAAATTTCAGTGTGTCATAAAAATTCAAATATATACACTGTTTAGAAATATAAAATAATTACAAAATAATTTTTTTTTTTTTTTTTATAGATGTGTCAAAAAAACAACACCAAAAACATTTTGCCAGTTGTCCTTCACAATACAATTTCTGTATTTAAATAATGTTTTCCTTTATTAGATGTGGGGGCATATTTTAGTTGTAAAAAAAATTGTCCTGTTTATTTGAAAAGTAGATAATCGTCTGCAGATTGAATTATTGTCCGATCTTTTTGTCAATATTCTAATCTTGTATTGCCTTCATTAATTAACACAATTTTGTAAAGTTAATATAATTTTTGTTCCTCTCATTGTTACTGTAGTTTGAGCGGTTGTGATCAAGTGTCACAGTTATCACGTTCTCTCATTTCCTTCTCTTAAAAAAGCACTTTGATTGTTATCTGTCTAATATGTAATCTGTTCTAAAACCCAACCTAAGCTCCCTTTTTTAGTAATGAGATATTCTGTTATGATAATGCGAGACATTACTAGACATGAATAAGTGAACATGCTTCATGTTAACAATGGGAAATATCTAATTTATCAAGAGGGAGAACAAATAGTACTTTAATTTTTGTTTTAACTTTCTTTGGATATTTCTACTTGCAAAGAGCAATAATTAATTGTATAGATAAAAAGCTAAGTTTACTCACACAGAAAATATGACCCATGCAATATCAAAATTATTTAAATGCTACCAGAATTTTAAAAAAATTCTTATCTAAATTCTTAATAAAAAATACGATATGAATCGGCTTGTTCCTCTTTATGGGTAAAACTGTTTCTCTCAAAGTTTTTGTTTGCCTGTAAGTGGGTAGCAAGATAGTTAAGCAACCCTTTGCTTATCAGCTCAATTCTCAGTAGAGGATTGTGTTGGACCTAAGTTTAATAAATAGCTTGTTATAATAGTTTGGTTGGCATGTTTGTTTTTTTTTAAATTTATTTTACTTTTTTTTTTTATAGATTTTTAGATTATTTTGGTTTCAATTTCATAATTCCTTTTGATATTTACAGCAAGCGTTTCCTAATGTTCTTCAGATAATATGCAATAATTTCTGATAGTAAGGATGGTATAATATATAATTAGTGATTATTGTCCTTTTTGACTCCAATTGTTTCCAAGTAAAAATGTTTGCACTACAAATATCAATGTACACAAAATTATTCCATAGAACTCGTACTGATTTAATAATGAGAATTTAAAATTTTTTTAGAAGTGCTTAATGAATAACTAGCATATGAGGTATAGCATGATCATATTTATTGGATTTAGTTGAGTATGGCAAAACACACACACATTAGGAGGCATGCCGGAGTAATAATAGCAACTTGGATTGAGGAATCGGAGAGCCGAGTTCGAATTCCAGCTAAATCCATTACATTCACTTACATGCTAATACCCTTGGGAAATGTATGGGTTCTATAGCCTTGCATGGCAACTGGTCTAGGAGAAGGACAACTCTGAATTCAAAACCTGTGAAGGGTCGTTTGGGGACAGGTTTCTGTATTTTGCTCTTCGAAAAGTGTGGGTAGTTCTGCATAAAACATTCACCAATATAATCAAATCATATGTGCAGGTGTATGGCCATCGGTTCCTAGGAGCTTAGGTACTTGACCCTCATATCTCTAAACAGGTGAGTCCTGTGTGTGTGTGTATATATATATATATATATATATATATATATTGTTAGTAGACAAAATCCCAAATTACTTCATATGGGGAATAGGCTTATTTCAACTGACATAAAATTTTTCGTCAGTTGAAATAAACTTATTTCCCATATGAGGTAATTTTGCGTACTAATTATTTGCTCTGTAATAATACATTGAGCTCTTTTTGTGGAACAGTTTTAATATTTTATATTACTAGGAGCCATTTGGATTATATACAAATGGATTTATTACCTTTACTTATATATAATTGCATTTGAACATTTAAGTTACCACTACAAGAATGCAATTTTATTTCAGTGCCAAATTCAAACATCTCATCAGGTGGTGGTCGAAGATAGTTATAAATGATCTTTTTAAAAAATGCTAGTTATGAAATGTCATTTCTTCTATATTTGAAAAAATTAGAAAGACGTAAGAAAAATTTCTATAAAAGGAAAAGAAAGAAATACACAAGTTAAAGCAGAAAAAAAGAAGAGTATAAGAAGTCAGTATTTCTTTTTTTTCTTTTATGGTAAATTTGTATATTTCTTTTTCCTTTTATGGTAATTTTTCTAATGTCTTCCTAATTTTTTTAAAATATAAAAGTGATGTTTCATAACTAACATTTTTAAAAAAAAATCGTTTATAACTATCTTTGAACACCACCTGATGTCTGAATTTGGCATTGAAACAAAATTGCATTTTTGTAGTGGTAACTTAAATGTTCAAATGTAATAACTTATAATAAATAATTATTGCACTACTTTTGTATTGAGCTCTCTTTTAAATTAATATTAAAACATTTGAATTTATATTTGTTTCATTCTCTTTACATTTGGAGATATATATATATACACACACACACACACACACAAATGAAATGAGAACAAATCAAATCGCATATATATATATATATATATACACACACACACACACACACACACACACACACACACACAAATGAGAACAAATCAAATCGCATATATATATATATATATATATATATATATATATATATATATATATATATATATGGCCTGATGATTGCATTTAGCATAAAACACTATTGCCTCTGGGTGTTGACTTCAGTGCCCACTTTTATATTTACATATGCTCTATCCCTGATATTGAGCACTTTAACTCCTAAATATAGCTTACTTTAAAGGTATATTTTATCAATATATATATATATATATTTATATATATATATATATATATAATATATTATATTATAGGTAAATGTAAGTAGGCATATGAGTGAGTAATCATATACAAATACATATAAATACTCTATAGTGTAAGAAAAAAAAGTGCTCAATGTTAAATAACAGAGCTATTTAAAATATATAATACCTTACATTAATTGCACAACTCAGTTTTATGCTGAAGCAATTGTCAAGTGCCAGAATTAATTTTAATTTGGGTTGACACCAGTTTTTTTATAAAAAAAGATTTCTGGTTTTTGTAAGATACTTTATTGTTGGGTTGGAATATTATTGTTGTTTAAAATATTTAAATGAATTGTAATTTAATTTTGAATTTAGGCCCAGATTAACATCTAAGATTGAAAATCAGGTTGGAAATAAAAAATATATATTTTAATTTTAATATTACTAATATTCGCCCAAGAGCCACTCAAAATAGAGGGTCACTGTGTGGTATTATATGAGTAAAAAAGGGCAAGAAATTAAGTTATTGAGGACTCTGCAGGAAAGATAACAGCTAATTCTAGACTTGAAGAGGTAAAGATTTAATTAGCGAATAACATTTCCAAGTTTAGTCTAAAACGTAAGAAGTATAGTGTGGAAGTAGACTTAAGAAGAAAGCAGAAACCCCATCCTAAACAAGAAACAAGAGATGAACCTCTACATGATGATTGTATAGTGACTGATTTAAAATGCTCACTATAAAATTGATCTATTTTCATATAAATAGATTTGATCACTAATGATAGTTTTGGTAAACATGCTCCAACAAAGTTGAATTTTCATACTTTGATACTGAACCAATATCAATGAAGCATTGGATTCTGTTGTCTGACAAATAATTTTGTTGGTGGGCAATAGATCTTTTGCCATCTGTTAACTAAATTTGAACAGAAATGACAGATAGCATAAAGTGATTTTGTAGATCCTATCAAGAAGCAAATGTCAATGTATTCAATGACTGCATGGTAACTGTAGCATCATTGATGCGATATTGGCACTGTATTTGTTTTAGTCTGCACAAGTGAATTGAAAAACGCTTCCGGAAATGAACGACGATTTAACCACAAGTGATTTCCTATCAGTTGATTAGAGAGAACAGAATCAACATTTGCATAATTTCCTGTCAGCCACCAGTAAATAGATTGATCATTTCCTTCTTGCCACAATTCTGGTTTCTATAATTGACAGTTGATGTACTTTGTATTGAAAATGTTTAGGGAGGTGACGGTGGCCACACTCTCTTGCCCCTGGGAATAGATGGCCTTACTTTCTGAAGTCTGTAATTGTTGTGCCAGCAAGATTACTCAACATTGCCAGAGATAAGAAACTGTCTAAACAAAAAATCTTAAAAGTAGAGTATCATGTTATTTGATTGCCTCAAACCTTGGCATCATTGTCTTATTAATTTATGATTTAATTATCATTGTGTAAATGCAAGGTTATCCAGAGCTGTCCATATTATTATTCAACTGTTACTGGTGTATTTTGTATTTCATCAGTTTTAGCTTTAACTAAACAGTTATATAAGCAATTATTTCTTTGCCATTTAAGCATTAATTAAAAAAAAAAATTTAACCAACAAGTAAATAAAAAAAGAACGGAATACACCTATATTTTCAAAAACTGTAGAAAACCCCATAATATTCAAGAAAAAATAGCCTAAAAATAAGTCCTATCTCTGATCCTGGAAATAACATTGTTACATTATCTTTGACACCCGGAGCTAAAAGCGAGAAAAAAGAAAGGTGATAATCATAGTATAAGGAGAAAATATATTGATCAAAAGAAGAAATAACTATAATATTCTCATATATATATATATATATATATATATATATATATATATATATATATATATATATAAAACACCCCACAATTGAATAAATAGCTTTAATTATCTTCCCAAACCAAAACAAAAATATTAAATAAGCGATATAAACAAATTTTTACTACGTTCATAAAAACACTGATAAAAAAAAAAAGATAAGAAATAAAAAATAAATAAAAACAAGCAAAATAATTTAACCCAAATAAATAAATAAACGACTTCCGGTGAAATAACCGCCAAAATAGACTACCCACAATGCACCACTGACCCGTATATATAAATAGCCGAGAAAAATAACAGCACTTGTGGCCTGACGATTGCATCTAGTATGACTGTCACCTCTAAGTGTTGACTTCTATGTTCACTATATATATATATATATATATATATATATATATATATAAAACAAAAGTTTGTCTTTGCACAGTAAATATTCAAAAAGGGATATTGAAAGGATATTCTGGTTGTTCTGCCCTGTGGGGAACATTGTTGAGAAAAGTGAAAAATCGCTTGACTGTGATGTCCTGGTCGTCCAGCTGAAAATCGAAGACTTCGAAATTTTCCTTTATGTGCGCTGGAATGGAACTTTTTTTGTGTCACAAATCGAGGTATTTCAATCCGAGAGAATATTTGTGTGTGTGTGTGTGTATATATATATATATATATATATTTATATATATACACACACACACACACACACACACACACAAAAAAACATTCATCAATCTAACACTAATAAAAAGTGCATAAATTTGTTTTTTAACTTAATATAAGAATAATGAAAATAAGAAAAAAATCTGCAGACAATTGCTGATTCCACCTGATGAGTGGAGTGAGTGATTACACAAAGCTGTGTCTATGAAACTCTGGAGTCGGTGTGCTGAATATAACTTCAATTCGATGAGTGACAAATTTTATATTTGTATTAATAATTTGTGTGTGTGGTGTTGAAGAACTAACTTTATTTTTGGAATAGTTTAGAAACTATACAGAAACAGAAATAGGGGTAAGACAAGTATGTCTTTTTACCAGACATATTTAACCTATACAGTGAGTCATTTCTGAGAGCATTAGAGGTCCCACTAGGATTCATTATTAGCCGCCACAATCTTAACAACTTAAGACATGTAGACACAGTGCTGGTAGCAGAGGTGGAATGGAAACTACAAGAACTCTTACAGAAGGTAGTGAAGAAAAGCAAGAAGAAAGGACTAAGCATCAGTTGCAAGAACATAGAATGCATGGTTGTTAGCAAAGGAACAGCCCAGCATGCTAATTACAAATTAGATAGCAAATCAAACAAGTCCAAAAATGTAAATATTTAGGAAGTGTTTTAACAGAGGACGGAAAGTACGACACTGAAATCTGAAGGCACATTGAGATAGCCAAAGATGCATTCCAATATCTAAGCATTAAGAAGTATTAAGAAACAAAAAAAAGAGTACTAAACTGTTATGTAATATCAGTCCTCTTATATGGCAGTGAATACTGGACAATCTCCTCCATTGAGCATTCAGGCAACAGAAATAGGGTTCTACAGGTGGCTACTATGGGCTGAATATGTGAATTATAACATTTTAGAGAAAATGGAATCAAAAAGGAAACATACTTATCATCAGGAAGGGACAGTTGAAATTTCTAGGGAACATAATGAGGAAAGAGGGCTTGGAAAATTTGATACTCATGAAACAGACTGAAGGTAAGAGGGACAGAGGAAAACAACACACAACTTAGTGAGTTTGATTAAATGGATGGTGGAACAAGGTTTAAGAGAAATAATAAAGACAAAATTTATTAAGAGCTACAAAGGATAGAAATTTTTGGAGAGCCTTGATTGCTTATGTCTTGAAGGGCTATGGTACATAGAAGTCCATGAAAGAAAGTACTTGTACACCTACAAGAAAAGCTTAAAATAGATATATATATAAGCAGAAATACCTTGTCAATCTTGTTCAATGAAACATGTCTTAAAGACAGAGTGCTGCTGAAAGGCAAAATTCTCTCTCATATATATATATATAATATATATATATATATATGTGTGTACTGGCAAAAAAAAAAAAAAAAAATTGCTACCTTAAGTTTAAAATGCATTTTAAAAATTAGTGATGGGATGATGAATTGAGAATTAGAAATATCAAAACTTTTTGGGGTATCGGAATCGGAGAATTTTTAACCTAATTTGTGATTCCAAAAATGTTTCTTTTGGATTTTCTTTTTTTTTTTGTTTAAAACTTATTTTTTTCCATTCTTGGTATTAATGATAAAAAGATATAAATATTTATTGATTTTAAACTATCAGTAAAACTAAAATCTATAGATCATAATAACACCTAAGTATGATGTAAATTTATTTTACTTGTGTTTTTTTTTTTTTTTTTTTTTTTAAAAGTGCAAGTTTCTACTCAGTTCTCAAACTTTCCTAGTGTACAGTCTATCTCAGTTCAAAATAAAACTTTTAATTTCTTTTAAAACATTAATTCACCCTCTTCATATTATAAATTATTAATTTAACAATTATAATCAAAATTATGTAATATAAGCACAAAATGAATTCACGTTGTTCTGTCTGGCTCTTTAAGATAATTCTTTTTTTTTTTAATTTATGAAAAAAGAAAAAAGCATTGTCTGTATTTAAAAACCTAGAAAAAAGAATTAGAATCTCATATGAAATTTTATTTTAAAATTCAGATTTTCAATTATTCTTAAGTAGAAATTAAAAATAAAATTTCATATGAGGAGTTTCGATCAGCATTTAATCCAAAGGATCATATAAGGGCGGTGGTAGGCATATATGTTTCCTTTGGCAGGAATTCCATACATTCAAATGAATGCATGGAATTCCCCCTAATGTCACATTTGATTTCTTCACATAAAAAATTGACATTGCATCACAAATTGTCTTCATGGTGAAGCAGTTAACAATTTCTTGTACACTTTTCTTACAAAAACTTTTTCATTGAAAATATTTTCACATAATTTGTTTTTTATAATTGTTTTAATTCATAAAATCATTTTTTAGTCTCAGTTATTGAAAAGATTTATTTTTGTTTACATAGCATAATATGTAAACAAAAATAAATCTTCTTTTCAATAACCAAGACTTAAAAAGTAAACCTTCTTTTTATGAAACTTAAATTTGTTTCTATGAAATTCATGTACAGAGCAAGCTCAGTTCTTTAACATTTCACATGTGAAACAAATCGGTTTTCGAACAGAAAATTCAAGATGAAAATGCCTCGGTTATCGAACAAAATTTCAGTTCTTGAACAACATTGCTGAACTGAGTTAACCAGAATGGAATCATTTCTGAGTCGACCGCCATGTTGTATACATTCGTGTGTTATGCATTTCTTTTCCAATTTTATTGTACTGTGACTTTTTTTTTCTCTACATTGATTCCTATTGGAAAAATAGTTTCAGTTTATGAATGGCTTTCAGGAACAAATTAAATTTATGAATCGAGGTTCTACTGTATTCCTTAAAATTTTATAGCTTACAAAATGGATTTTCATCTTTATTTACTTTAAAAAACAAAACAAAAAACAAAACAAACATTTATTTGAAGTTTCCTGATAAAAATGCTTTTTCATACCAAAGTTTGTATTAAAAAACCCAAAATTTAATTTCTATTTTTACTAATATTTTTCTTTGACATAATTGAATTTTCCTGTTTTACATTATTATGGCATTTAAAATATTTTGAACTTTTTTCTTATTTATTCCTCCTTAGAGCCAAATGAGATGCAAGTTTTATAAGTTCTTAAAGCCCCAGTTATGGCAAGTGTATCCAATGTCAAGCAGAAAAGTATAGTTTGGAAGGTTTTTTAATATTTCTGATCATAAACAAAGCAATATGTCACCTGTAGCTAGCTTAAGTGATTTATGTAAAGAACTTGTTCTCTTTATTGTTTAAACTCTTTGACATCCTTCTTTCTCTTTTTTTTTTTCTTTTTTCCCCCCGCATCATTAGGCTGCATACATTATTAGAATTATCATCAGAATTTGGAAGTTTTTCTTTTTTGTCAAGCTTCTTATGTTTATATTTATTTTTCTTACATTGAAAATTTGTTCAATATTAGTGTGTTAAATAAATGCAGGCAAGTAATCATTTGATCAAAATTGCAGGCTTAAAATAATATTAGTTAAAAAGATTGTGTGTTTTTGTTAAATGATATTGGAGAACATTTAGTTTTAATTCAAAAAGATCACTTTTGATTGATTTGTGACAACTGTTATTTTTTTATTTATGTATTTATTTTTTTAAATTTATTCACCCCCAAGCAAAGGCGATACTGCCACTAAGTGACAAGGGGTACTGGAGGTGAAAGAGAATGATAAGGCTTTAGAAGGAACTGGAAATCCAATCCTGAACAGGAAACACTGAATAAACCATTTCTCGTAAAATGGGGAAGAGTATGAACTGGACCTTTTTGTTTCTTGTTTAGGATTGGGTTATACATTAAAAATATCAAAATTGGCTGAATTTTCTTTGTTTCTGACATTGAAAAGAATTTGTTTTTTTTTTTCTAAAGAAAGGTTTGTGCAGTTTATGGAGAAGCAAGTCAAAAAGGCGATTTCAAAAGTTTTTTGCTAGTGATTTCTCTTTCAGAGATGCTTCATATACAGATCAGCTAATTGACGTTGATAATAATCTAATCAAGACCTTACTTGGTCAATTAGACTGTCAGGTGCAGATTCATCTCTGTCAGTCACAGTATTGTGCTTATTTCATTTACTTTCTTGCCATTCTTCTCCATATAAGTCCCACCTGTTTATTGATTTTTATCTTCCTATCTTAATGAGGGCCCTTGCAGTGGGTCTTCTGTTCCTACAAGTATCGTTTGGAAATTGCATGGGTTTATCATCTGTGATCTCCGCAACATGTCCAACCAATCTCGGTTTTTGGCATACTCTGTGGTGATGCCTTTCACTCTGGATCTTTGTGGATGTGATCTTTCAAAATTACTAGTATTGAGTATTTTCAGAATTGTCTTGATGGAGATGGTGAAAACTATCTCGTTTTCTAAAAGACTGCAAAAGGCACTGACAGAAGGTCCAACTCCAATGAACGTATTGGGGAGGGATGAAACTAAACATTCTAGAAAAGTTTTATGTCTGTCTATGAACTCCTTTGCTCCCTTTAGGCATAAATTCCATTCCTTTTATATATATATATATATATATATATATATATATATATATATATAGGTTGGCGGAGGCACAAGATAGAGATCATAAACTCACCAACAGACCAGGATGCCATATTGAGCACTCAACCAAGAAATGAACAATGCAAAATGATTTGACCAATAGGCAAGACACATCATGACAGGCTCTTAGAGCACTTCTTTGCTGAAAAACAGATTAAGTTCTGAGGAGAGAATTATGAAGTTACAGTTGTCATAAAGAAAATAGTTGATGGTGGAACCCGACAGTAAATATGTTGCTGCTTAAAGTTGATGTCACTATAAAGAAATTCATTTTACTTGAATGGAATGAACTTCTTTACCAACCCAGTGAGCATAAAATGTATTGCCAGAATCAGTGGAGAAAAAAATTGTACATCAAGATGAAACTAGTACTTTCCCCTTTCTCAACATGTGATTATGCATAAAGTTGGTCTGGAGATTGTAATGAATAGGGAATTATAACTGTCCCTTCACCTCCATCACCACTATAGCAGTCAAAAGGCAGTCAGTCTAAAAAAGATAAGGGTTATTGCTTTTAGCCAGACTTGAAAACGTTGCATAATGAAAACCAATATGAGAAGGGAGAACATGGCAAAATTAAAATAATCTAGTAGCAGGATACAGAAAAGGGGAAAACCTTCAGGGTGCGATGGGTAAATTGTCACCGTTTTATATTTTTAATCTTGCACATGCACATTGTTTTTCATTTTGTCAACTGCACAGTTATATAGGGTCAGTTGGGCACCGTCTGTAAAAAAAAAAAAAGCACCATGACTCAATTCACTCTGTTGGAAATTTGGAAATGGTATGCTGTACTGCTTGGCATTTGCACCAGAAGCTCCAATATGAACATTTCAGGGTGTTTGGGTGTCAGTCTGAGAACAGTGCAAAGGATTTGGAAAGAGTTGGATGAGTCTAATGGTTATTATGAAGGTACGGCAGCTTGGAAAAATTGCTCTGATCATTCTGATAAGGAAAGAACTCCCAAATTTGTTGGTGGGAGCCTCAGACTCAACACAAAGACCTTCATTAAGTGCCTTAAGGAGGTAGTGCTGCTCTGTGTCAAGAGGATGACTACAGGAAGACCCTGTCTGGCAAAAGGATTCTGCACCATGCCACACCACATGCTGGATAACCTAGTCATAGCAGTTAGACATAATCTGTGACCACATCACTTCTTACATCTGTCTACCCAGACTGAAACCTCCTTGATTATTTTATGTGGGACCAACAAAACTATGTGTAACACCAAAGATGAACTGAAGGCAAGGATTATGGCAGCATTCACCAGCTTAAACTATTATATTAGTGTTGTCAACAAGTATGTTACGAATAGTGTCCGGTAGGTCTCCATGAATATTTAAATGAGATCTAATTGAGCTATTGTCAGAAAGGTCTAGAGTTAGTCTGCATGTCAAACATGTTGTTGTGTGGCCTATATAATTGACAACACTAATATAATAGCATCATCTATATGCAAAAAAAGGCTAAAAATAATGGAAGCCTTATTAATAAAAAACAAAAACAAAACAACACTTAATAATATTAATTATGAACATGGACACAATATCTTGACTGTATTTTGAAAAATGAAAACATTTTTATAAAACATACATGCAACAAACTATTTCTTATTTAACAGTTAAAATATTTAATCCTTGAAAATGGGTAAATGTATAGCTGAAAGCACTCGGATAAATAGAACATTCGGACAGTTTTTATATAATTTATCTGAAAAGAAAAAAAATTATTAGATCGCATGAGAAAAATGTGTATAAAAAAACTAAATAAAAGGACCATGTCTGTTGTATTCAATGAAATGCGCATGAAAGGATGGCTGCCTAAATACACAAGTTATATATATATATATATATATATATATATATATATATATATATATGTGTGTGTGTTAATTGACCAAACTTATGCATCCTCCTCCTCCTCTAGCATTAGACTATGCCATTGTCAGCTCCCCTTATATGTCATTTCACCGACTTCCAGGTCAAGTGTAACTCCTTACAACAAAGGAAACTTTTTTCTTTTTTTAAACTAAAGATAAGTGCATTCAAATACTTATAAAGTTTCTGTTAGTGGTGCTGAAAAGTTCTTAGCCCAATCAAAAAGGTATTCCAAAAAGAAATTTTATATTTTTTTGGCATCTTCAAATATGCATTAAATTGTGGTGGGGTGGGCTAATTCACCCATTGGATTTTTTTCCCCTGACAGTCATAATTGTACAAAATTTCTTTTTTTTTTTTTTTTTTTTTTTTTTTTTTTTTTTTTTTTACCTTCCCCCATTTCTTCAAAGATAGCAGGTGATGACAAGGGATTCCATGGATTCATGAAAGATAATTTTGAAGCTTCCTAAAAAATTGCTCAAAACCAATTGTCAAATAAATGTTATCAGAATTGACAAAGAAAGCCATTCTTTTTATATAATGATTGCTCTATCAGATTTTATTATGCAAGTCAATGATTTCGCATTGGAAAGATCAATACCATGGAGCAATCAATATTGGTACAAATTTTCAGGAGATACTTATAGGATAAATCTATCCTCAGAATTTCAGCTTATATTGAGCCAGAAAAAAAGTCTGTTTTTTTTTTTTTAGTTTTTTTTTTTTTTTTTTAGTTTTTTTTTTTATTGAATTTCAAATACAATATTTACATATCTGTACATAGATTTATTCATTCACATTGTATGTTCCATTTTGTTCCATTAACTTTTGCAATCTTGGAGGCAGCTACATGATTCCAGAACTTGACATCTTTCTGTCTGATGAACATAGGTGGTTTTTACAGGCTTCCACTTCCAGAGATTTTAAACTCTTTCCATTTAAGTGAAATTTATAGGGATTGAAATAAGGAGGAAATCTGAAGGTTCTATATCAAGTGAGTATGGCAAATGTAGGAGATCCAAACTAACCTGTATCAATTTCTGCCTGGTTTGCAAAGAGACATGAGATTTGTTCTGGTTTTGTTTTAATGGAAGATGGCATCCTTCTGATTGGCCAATTCTGGATGCTATTCATTGATTGCTGCCTTTAATCAGTTTAATTGGTCTAATTAAGAACAGTACTTGTCTGAATTCAACATTTTTTGTGGAAAGAGCTCATAATAATACACAATTCCTCCTTTAATTTTAGTATCACTAAGTCTTGAAAATTTTGTTTTTAAATATAAAAATGATGGATCATTGTGTTCCTGTTGCATAGACCCTTTGTGCCAGGAGGTCCCGGTCAACGGTGCCAATTCAATAAAATGTTGCATCTTCTCCCTCGGCTGGTGATCACTAGCTGTTTTTGGGCAGCAATGAATGACATCAAACACAGAATTTTAACTTACCTATTTTTATTAATGTCGACATGTACTAACCATCTGGTGGGGGTCACCCCTGCTCCTCACTGGGGAGCCATTTCAGACACAAAAGTGAGCACATCTACATCTTGATGGTCAAGAAACAACACGCAGAAAAACCTTTCTCTATCATTTCCACACTTGCTCAAAATCAACTTCCTTATGTCTTATATCTGACCCTGAAGTTTAACCTTTGATGCACTTCTCCCTAAAAATAACTCTGCTAAACTATTTAGCATTTCAAGGCTTTCACAAATTGTTTCATTAAGCCCAGCTTTATATGATGTGGTGGCAAGAAAGTTTTTCTTGGCAACTAAGAATTCGTGTATAACATTTGTGTGAATCAATTTTTGACTCATTTGTTAATAGTCAATGTGTGTGTGTGTGTGTGTGTTCACCTTGAGCTTGGCTGTCCCAATAACACAAAAAACCCATAAATTTTGTATATCCTACCTGCAATCCATTCAGAATAGCAAGTACCTTAAGATCTGCATAGATTAACTGCTTATATTTATTTAATTTCGTTTAAAATAAAATCCAGATTTTCATGAGTTTCTTTTAAAACAGAATGAGCCAATGAATAGATGTCAGTAAATTTCCAATATGGAAAGACCTGACTTTTGTGAAATAAAGAGAGGAATCAATGAAAAGCCAAGTAGGCTCATATGGTAAATCTAGTTCTTCAAAAAGTCCAGGTATATCATACAGTAACATTGTTGTCAAAAGAAAATTTTTCTTGTAAAGTTTTCCATGTGACTGTGAAACCTTGTAATTCGAACATCTTGTGTTACTAAATTCCTCTTTTTGCCTCGAAGCTAGCAGCCCACTCTGTTGTTTTGTCAAGTCTAAATCTTTTACAAGATCATTAAGATGATGCTTAAAGGTTTGGGTTCATGTGATTCAAGTTCTGGAGCATAGGTATTGTCATCTTGTCTAGGACATTCCATTTCTGATTCATCTGAATTAGTACAATTTCTGTGGATGGTTCAAGCACTAGATCTTCTTCTGAATGGGGTACAGGCTGAATAGCAGATTTAATCTTAGCATATACCACAGATAAATACCTGAAACATAAGTATACTCTCTAATCCTAATGTTTATGAAATTTATATAAATAGTTTGTGTGGGTATTGAGACCGAATAGAAACAAAATATACTTATTTGGTATGTCTGCTAAGCAAAAGTAAGTCAGTGGTGTTATGTTAGGGTTGATGCCAGATCATTTAGTCAGTTATGTGCCATACATGATACACGCTTAGGCGATCATGTATCTTTTGATACATGATTAACGAGGTAGTTTTTTTTTCCTCTTAGTAGGCTGCCATTTCTATCTGTGGTAGACTAGTTGCCACCCAAGGCTATAGAACCTGGTCAGTCCTGCTACTTACCCATAGCTTGGGGTGGGTGGGAAGAGGATTCATACCTTTCCCGAGGGTATTGGCACATAAGTGAATGTAATGGATTTGACTGGAATTTGAACTCTGCTCTCTGATTCCTCAATCCGAGCAGCTACATTGGAACTCCAAACAGAAGGTCATTCAATTTTCTTTTTGACCATTTTGAGAGAGCACTGAAGCATGTTGTACAGCAGATATGTGGTGCCCATGATTTATTTTGGTCACCAAGTTTGATTCAAAATATAAATTGTATTGTTTTTTAACAAGAGGGATGATATTTATTTTATTTTTAAACGTTAGTCACATATGTAGCAGAATTTATTTGAACTAATTTTACATTTGCTTCTGAGCATTTTTAATTAAGATTTTGTATAATCTGAAAATAATTAAATTTTTGAAAAAACCTGAAAATTTGAAATAAATGTTACTTGGCAACTTAGAAAAAACTGAAGACATTTTGTAAAAAATGAATGTTATTTTCATAATCTACACTCAAAATGACCCTAGAAAATGACATTCTCATCTTTGTAGTTGACAAAAAGTTAAATTTTGTTGTATAGTGTAATCAGTATATCAATCAATACCAGAGAATTGTGCAAAGGATTTTTTAGAGAACATTATCACTCAGCCAGGTTATACATTTTGTGCATAAGGCAATAAAATTAGTTATAGTTACTGGCATTTGTCAAGATTAAAATTTGTAATTCATACAACTTTTTAGAAGCAACAGAAGGAACTAACATATTAGAATATAAGAGAGAGTGCTAGAGAGAGTTGGTTTTATACCAAGAATGCTCAAAAGGCTATAACCCCCCCCCCCCAAAAAAAAAACCTTTGTGGTTTAGGCTATAAGAGGTTGGGTGATGATTGACTCTAACAACCATTATTTAAAGATCCAAGTGTCTTTGGTAATTACATCTGCTTTAAACAGTATTTCTCATTGGTACAGAATTAACATAGAAGGTACCGAAATGTTTTCAGCCTGGCTCATTTCCCCAAATTTGATCAAATGAACATCAGAGTTTTGAAACTTTTATTTGGCTGGATAAAAAAAAAAAAAAAAAAAAAAAAAATAATACAGCTCTCCCTATATATATATATATATATATATATATATATATATATATATATTTTAATATCAAGTATGTGGTGCAGTTCAATTTACATTACATGAATCATTCATACAAAAAACAGATGTTGAAGTTAATGATATAAATGGCAAGAATACATCTTTGCAAACAAATTTAATAAATGACATTAACCCCGAACCTGTAGATGAATGTTATGATCCTTGTTTATAAATTCCAGTTGCATAAGGTCTTTTTTTATTTTTTTTACAAGCTTTCATCTGTGCATACAGACATCATCAGATCATAACATTCATCTACAGGTTCAGGGTTAATGTCATTTATTAAATTTGTTTGCAAAAATGTATTCTCGCCATTTATATCATTAACTTCAATATCTGTTTTTTGTATGAATGATTCATGTCATGTAAATTGAACTGCACCACATACTTGATATTAAAATAACTGATCAGACGTGCAACTTTTGGATAATAACTGTGCCATTTCTCTATTTATTGAACAATTTGGTTCATGCCACATTGACTGAAAATCCTACCAGTACAAAAGAATTCTCCTATTACCATATTAGTACAAAAACGCACAATCTTAAAATTTAAAAATTCAACCTCAGTGTTGCGACCGCATGCTCCAAAATTTCTTACAATTAACAATAACACATTTCTAAAAACATATTTCAGATTACATCTATTCTTTCGTTGTACTTTTATTACCTGGATGTAAAAAACAAATATATTTTTATACCTGATGATGTCTGTATGCATCCTCATCTTTGTTTCCATAATTATCACAATTGACAGTACCTCAATTTCAACTCCCACCATCCATACAGCGTAAAGAAAGGGATCGTCCGCCGCTTCCAACACCTCATAAAAGTCGTAAGTGGTGACACAGAGACATTAGATGAAGAATTGGTCAGTTTAAGCAGTACCCTACAACGTAACAACTACCCCGGGTACATGGCAGCAGCCCCCAAAAAACTGGGATAGGCGAGTACAAGAAGAGGACAACAACACTCAGAAAACAGTCTGCCTTATGTGAAGGGGTTACTGGAGAAAATACAAAGGATCTGCAGTCCATATAACATCAGGACAACCTTCAAAATCTGGATAACACTTAGCAGATACCCCCAATAGAGGAGAACATGACTAAAGACTGTGTACATGTCATCCCGTGCAACTGCGGAAAGAAATATAAAGGGGAGACAGGTCGCCCCCTTAAGGTAAGGCTTCAAGAACACCAAAATCTGTAACGTGAGGAGAAGTGGAAAAATCAGGTGTGGCTGACCACATATGGAGAGAAAAGGGCGATCACCGCTCTCTGTGGGATCAGGTTGAAATCATAGACAAAGAATACCATTGGAAAATTCGTAAACTTAAGGAATTAGCACATATGCTAGGCCACAAAAATCTCCTGAGCCGACCAAGCATAGAAATGAATACAATATGGGAACCAGTAATAAGGAGTGCTAGAGAAAAGTGATGATAACAGCAAAAATTGCAATATGAACTCTGGTAAAAAAAATAGTTGCTGAAGACATTAGGTTTATAATACCCAGAATTTCATACACAGATGTCCTGAAGGACACATGGCACAGTGGATAAAGGCATTAGTTAGATCCAGTGACAGGACCCAAAGAGTGTGAGTTCAATACCTGGTTAATGCAGTGGAGAACTTGGAGAGAGGAATTAACTGACATGGCATGTGGAACTAGAACAGTCTAAGTAGAAAGGGGTTCAGTTTGACATTCCAACCAACTGAAGAAGGCCGGAGCGTACAACGACCAAAATGTTGTGATAAATATGGCAACAAAGATGATAGTCCAAACAATGTAAATAGTGTACATAACTCATCTCAGAAATATAGACAGATACACATATATATATCTGTGCGCACACATATGTACACATTATAGAAGCCCTTTTTTATGTATACTTGTGTGCGCGCACACACAATTAATACAAATATAAAATTTATCACTTAGCTGATTGATGTTACCGTCAGCATCCTGACACTGGAGTTTCATAGACAGACCCTCCAAAAATTACTCTGTCCAGTCATCAAGAGGTATCAGCAATTGACTTTATATATAAAATAATTACCCATATATAAATATGAAATATTCTATGACCAAGAATTATGAATGGAGAACATCTAACATTTAATTAAACTTCATCTATTTGTAAAAGCAAAGGGATTATTGTGTTGGGTATTTCCATTTATAAGCAATATATAAAGATTTTCAGGGAAGCGAAAGTTTCTTAATTCCTTGTGCACTTATTTTACATTTTCATAAACTAGAAAAGAATATTGTGAAGTGGAAATTTAATTTTATCCATTTTTCTAGTTTTCCCCAATTCTATTATAAAAATCCTTTTAAATCATATTTGCTGAACTTTGACCTCTTAGATTAATGACCAACAAGCTGATCTTTCCCTTATCATTTTTATTATAATTATGAATGTCATCCTCATTGGGTACCTCCATACCTGTGATCTTGTGCTATAACAGAGCTAAACTTAGCAGTTTTACAATGTTACAAGGCCAAATGAGGAGAAAGAATATGAAGATTGTATAGTACCGATTTTCCAAATGGAAAGAGTCCGCCTTGCTTAAAAGCATTCACAATATGTTTGTTTTCTATGCTTGGATTAGTCGGTCACAAGGCGATATTACAAGAGCACTCAGTGAACATTGGATCATCAATGCTTATGTTGATTTGTGTGTTAAGCTTGCTAAATGATTCTATAGGTGGAACATCCCAGATTATAGTCCTATGAATGTTTGTAATCACATTTGCCTTCATTCATTATTATACTGGACATTTTTTTTAACAGAGAACCGATCCGTCATCTGTGAGGATCTTTATTTTTGTTTTTATTTTTCTATTAAACTTTTTGTTCTCTACTCTTGTGATTTAAATTGTAATGTCAAACTCTCTTAAACTGGTTGTTTACTTTTTATTTTAATAAATTGAACATAGAATTGGTAAAGATGAAATTTTTTTTAAATTTAAAAATTTTTTTTACACATTTGCTCTGTTGAATGTATAATTTGAATTTTACCCAAATGGCTACAAAACAGGATTTTTTACAACCAAAAAAAAATCTAATGTAATAAAAAAAAAATCTCATGGCTGATGTGTATATGAATTGGTGAGATTTTGATAAAATACATTTTCCATCAGTAAAAATAAATATCAGTCAGTTTTTCTATTGTCTTGTACATTGCTGCAGTTCTGTTGCCTGAAATATCAGACAAAGGCTTTTTTTGTTTAGGAATCACTAAATTCCTGTTGAAATAGTTGCACTGAAAATTGCCTGAATTACAAAGATAAAATACAATGATTGCTTGTGATTGTAAAATGAGGACTCAACCAAATTCCGTCTTGGAATGAACAGTAAAACAGAAAATTAATTTTGAAGAAAGTTTGGAATGTCAAGTGTTGATTTAATGCTAAATTTGTTGTAGAAAATGTTAAAAATAATTAAAAACTGGCAGATTTAAGAAACTGAAATGGTTCGTTTTTGACAATTACCTTCTGATAAGTTGTTAAGATATTTGAAGTATTTTTCTTTTAATATCAAATTCATTTTTTCTAAATAATTAGTAGACAAATACTGAAATAATGATTAAATAAATAAAACAGTTACAAATCAAGTCATGGAGAATTTCATTTAAAATAAAGTCAGACAAATTTCTGTCTATAACATTAAAATTTTAAGGTAAAAATTTCCAAATAAATTTTTCATTTATATATACTGAGACTTTTTTTTTTTTTTTTTTAATCAGAAGTCATTATCTTTTTATTTTTATTTTTTTTCTTGATATGATTTTGAATTTAGAGTAAATATGAAGATATTTTTCTGATCTTTGGATGATTATTGGATGTTATGAATTCAAGTGGCTTTACTTTTTAAAGAAGGGATTGAAAAATAAAATTTGCTTAAAAATTAAAGAAAAGGAGAAAATGTTTGCTGTCAAGTTTTTCATCTGAAGAAGAAAATATCAATTGAAAAATGATTATAAATTTTTGTTCTCCAGTACAATTTATTCTTTATAAAGAATAAAAATCAGAATGTGAACGCTATTTTTATATTGATTGCTGAGTGATCTAAGGGAGATAACTGTCATAGAAGAGTTCTTTCCCTTACACTGCTTTGGTATTTTTGACTAGTTTTATGTAAATTCAATTAGAATTTCTGATTAAGGATTTACATTTGAGGTTAATTTTTTCCATGAATAATTAATCTGAAAGTTCTGTTATGTTCTGTTATATTTAACAATATATGTTTGAACAATGAGTTGTTGCCCCAACACACACACACACACACACACACACACACACTGCTCTTCATTAATGAATTGAGCCCTCTAGCTGCTGGCATTTGAATACATTCGTATATAATATGTTAAAATTTCCCTTTCTCTGCCACGTGCTGATAGCTTAGAGGTAGAATCTCTGATTTGAAGCAATCAGATGTCTAACCACACTGATGAGCTGTGATACAGTGAAACAGGCTTGTATATGGATGATTACAATATATCTCACATAAACTGCTGGTGTTAATAAAACAGTGCTCGATCTAATATAACAGCTATTAAGTATATATTAATAAATATACCTATTATCCCTCACCGCTAGCACAACTCTGAATTTCATGCATGACACAATCATCAGGTGCAGTGTATAGACAGACTGTTACACAAATTGAATTTAAAAAATATCTGATTATTGCAAAGCTGGCTCAGTTATATATTATATTATGCTGGGATTATAGTCTTTAAAAAATTATATTTGGCAGCTAAAATAACCAGGATTTGTATATGTGTATAAAAGATTTTGATTATTTATTATAGTTGAGAATATTAATTTTTAATTCAAGGGAGATTACTTGTTCTTATTTTTTTTAAAAATCAGTAATTTATATTAAAAATAAACTGCAACTTACACTAAAAATTAAAATGTGATTTACATTAAAATTAATTTTGATCAACATATTTAATCAGGTATTTATTTTTTATGCCTACATGTAACCATCAATTCATGTCTCTTGTTTAATAAACTCTGGTTATTTAAGTGTTTTAAGATAACTATAGTGGAGTAATGGATATAGTGGCTTGGATTGAGGAATAGGAGAGCCGAGATTGAATTCCAGTTGAATCCATCACATTTACTGATGTGCTAATATTCTTGGGAAAAGTATGAATCCTCTTCTTCTCTCTCTCTCTCCAGCTATGGGTAAATAGCAGGGCAGACTGGGTTCTATAGCCTTGGGGGGTCTACAGAAAGAAAATGCAACCTACTGCAGGAAAAACTCTGCCTCGTCAATCATGTATTGAAAGATACATGATCACCTAAGCATGTATCATGCATAGCACATAACTGACTGACTAGTTTTTTCAACAAGACATAAGTTAGATTTTTTTCCTTTTCCGTTAAAAGATTTGGCTCTTGCTATAATATTTCAGTTAATTGAGGGGGAACTACCAGTATTTTTTAATTGCCAGAAATAATTAGAGAGCAGTGCTGTTTCAGTATTTTATATTACCTAAAGTCATTTGATGATGGTAGAATCAAAATTTCCAAGATACTTGAGGAAAATTTTACTGCAGAAATAACAGGATAACAACTAACACAATTAAGAAAAAAATGCAAATTCCTTATTACAAACGAAATACAGTTAGAAATGGTAAATTATTCATGAGACTCTTGTCTCTGTTTATTGTTCGATAACTTCTCCACATCAGGTGAAATATTTGTCTATGACAGGAACAAAAAATCATCCAGGTGGTCATCACCTAAACTTGTCTTAAACGACTTTGAATATTTCATTTAAAAAAAAGAAAAAGAAAAAAAAAGTTGTTCACAAGCATATGTAGAAATAATGATGCCATCATTTTCGCATTATTCAATAGACTTTTAGAGTTTCCGCTTGGCAAAACATATTTCCTGTAGTCATCAGTGGATTCAGAATGACATTTTAATTAAAAAAAAAATCGTCGCATTGTAAATCAATTGACTCAAACTGATATTTATTTTTTCTGCCACTTGCTCTACGAATTAATTAGATAATTAGTGTCCAGGTGTTGGCCAGACAAAAATCCTTCGCAGCCCCGATGTGACCTGGGGACCTAAACTGTTACCTGTTTTGCTGAGAGAGGAGGTGAGAGTTATGTTTCTTGATACAGAACCTCATTGATCACAAGTGCTGGAAACGATAAACTCAAGGGAGGTAACTTTCATAGCGTAATTTGTCAGCATTTTGGTTTGGGTAGTTTTTCTAAGCGTAGCGTAGATGTGGTACAAGTCTGCAAATTTTGGGGCACCCAGTGAGGAATCAGGCGTATTTTGAGTGCATAACAAATGAAGCATGTCTAATTCCTGGGGATCCATCTCCCTTATCATTTATAATAATGTGTTAAGTGTATTTCTTGATGACTGTGATATAACTTGTATATGTTCTTCATCACGAGGAGATCAAATGAACACGACCGATCGTTAATAATTGGTTGTATAGTACTTTTTTATGCTATAAGCAAGTAATATTTCTTTTAAATCAGATTAATTTAACTTTAAATTTTCTAATTTTACTAAAGTAATGTGTCAGAAATTTTTTTAAATATTTTTAAAATCGATAAACTTGTGTTTGTTTACAAATTTCTTAAAATTAAGAAAATGGCCACTTTTAAGAAAATTTAAGAATTTGAAATTAAATTTCACATTCCAATGTATATAATTTCTATCTGAAAAACACCAGAATTATTTAGTTAATGGAAATAATAAATTTAATCATTAAACTTTCAATTAAAGTTTAAATGTAATCTTCAAGAATGTTTTTTCATTTAAAAAAAATCATTTTAAACTTATTTATCGAAAATGTATGCCGAAATAGTGGACATCCCTAATTAATACTGTGTTTTTGTAAAAACAACTCTGCATGTAATTCAGTTTACGGCCCCAGTAATAGACTGAGAGGCAGGGAATTTGGGATTCAAAGCCGAACATGATGTAGATTTAAGACTCTGAAATTAATTTGAAACAGAAATCGGATTTTAAATCTTTATTAAAGACATTTTATGGCGAGAAAACAAATACAGATCTTGTTTTATAAATATTCAATAAATTGAGTGTGCATGTAGAAATTTCCTGTTAAAAACCTCTGTTCAGTACCTAGTTTTCAAAGAATTTTTTTTTTAATCAATTCACTCCATGTAAGCTACTAAAACATGAGGTGTTACTAAGTGTGAAAGAATAAGAGAAAGGAGAAACCTTATTAAGGGGTGGGAACATTAGAAGAGCAATCAATAGGACATTTAAATTTTTTTGAAAATCAAAGTCTGCTGAAAAGCATGAAAGTGGAAGAGAATTCCGCAACCAACAAGTGTGAGAAAAGAAACTGTTAGGATAAAACTTATGGTTACATCCAGCCAATTCAACTACGAATTGATGAGACCATGTTGCTAATTTACTAGTACTGTGCTTAAACTCATCAAATCTAGGTACCCTAGTGAAAAGCTCATCTGAAGAATTACCATGAAAGAAACTTTAGAGCAGTGGGAAAATGACTGAAGCAGAGATGCCAGATCAGGACCAATAATATTGCTGATTCTTTTCAGGGATTTTTATCAAGAATCTCTAAATATATAGCAGGACCATTGGATCATGTGCGGCAGCAATATTGAAAGCATGAACGAATAGTAGACATATGTAAGATAGATTCTTAAGAGAAATTGTCTGGCATGAAGCAGTAAACCAATTTTCTTAGCAATGGATTCAATATTGTTTTTCCACTTCATGTCAGCTGAGAATGTTATCCCAAGAAGGCATAACAATTGACTCTCCTGGAGATTAGCATCAGCCATGCTGATGGAAGGGAGAAAGTAGTTTTGTTTTGGAAGCGTTAAAATTAACAAGCAATTCTTTGCACCAGTTAATAATAAACTGTAGGTCAATTTTGAAGTCAGTTGCCAGTTTGACGTTATCGAACTCCTCAGACTTGCTATTGAAAGAAGAGCAAGTGTTTGTGCCATCAGCACAGATATATCAATTTGAGAACTGATGTCATCAGCAAAGCTATTGATGAACATTAAGAACAAAGTTGGTCCAAGGATAGAGCCCTGGGGGGACACCTGCATTAGTACAAAAGGATCTAGAAGAGTGGGCTGTTTAGGACGACTTTCATTTCATGATTTGATCTGAATCAGTTCAAAAATTCATCTGGAAACCCAATCACCTTTCAACTTGTGAACTAGACCGTGCAGACATCTGAGAGAATATTCTAATCTTTTTACGAGAATTCTCTTTTGACAGAATGGCTGTCCTGATAATGAAATTGTAATTTCTCTTGTGTAATTTTCAGTAAATGAAAAGTGATTCTTGCAATTATTGTGACACTATTTAGCTATGGTAATTAACTAATTAGCCATAAAAACTGAATGGGAAAATGCTGAAAAGAGAAAAGAAGGGTTAAAAATTATCCCAAAGGATATATCGTTCGACATGAGATTTTATTTTATTTTCCAAAAAGTCTGTTTTTCTCAAGAAACCGAAGAATTGTGTCAACAATAATTTCCTGAAAAGGCAATGTGGTAGTCTCTGACAATTGATTAATTAATGATGGCTGTTAAGTGCTGGTTTAGAAAACATAAAGTAACCAGAAGTAACAAAGATATCGTTCAAGAGTGCATAGATATTAGGAAATAGCCAGACGAGAGGGCCATGTGTTAAATTTTGGAAGGGTGAAAAAGGATTTGCATAAACAAAGTTCCAGTTGATAATTCTAAATTGGGAAATAATTAATTTTCCTAGCCAAACAACAAAGGGACCCTTGTTGGAAACTGGAGATTCACTGAAAATCCCAAGCTGCATCTAACCTCACCCTGGGTTTTGGTTGAAGTCCATATAAGTGAGTTTCCTTGGGCAGTTTGCTGGTTCACATTTTGCAGTTGGAGAGAGCTGACAGAGGTTCTGCGATTCCTGCTTTTGACGTTGACTTTCTACAAACAAGTCATACTGATGAACGAAGGCTACGCCAGCACTTAAAAACTAAACCAGTTGACTTAAAAGACCGGAACTTGCCTAGAAGTATAAAAGTGTTACTCTCAGAAGAAAATGATAAAATTTGATTTACTTTCCTTCAATATGCCTGAACCTTTTTGGTTTTCATTTATTTCTTTATGCTTGTGTGACGTCACCTCCAGTTTAGACTCACCTTGCACTATGGCTTCGGTGTCTGATCTTGTCAACCTAAGACCAAAATCACAACATGGGTACGTTAGACTTGAGATCAAGCTAGTTACTTCGGTAACCAGTCTTTGGAAGTGAGCTGGGAACGACGGACCTGGTGTCGAACCGGTTGCATCTGGTGTGAAGCCATTAGGTATTCATGCTGTCAGAATTGACCAACCATCCCATTTGGTATCCTGACCAAAGGATCCCGCAAGGTAGCGATGACCATTGATCAACCTTGTCACATATTGGTGGCAGTGACTAAGAGTCGAACTCAGAATGCCCCAGTAGGTGTCACATTATCATTGCCATCTGTTTTTGTTTGTCATGGTATCAAATGAAGCATAAACATGATATAATCTGCTATTCTGTGGTCACTGTAGGCTAAATGTAAACTTTAGCCAGTAATCATGATGCTGGGTGTTACAGTTCGGTGAAGAATGTGTGAATTGGGTGTAGCTATTTTTGTAGTTTGTCTCCCTCACCAGACCTGTGGAATCCTTTTTACATTACATACCTATTAGAATGAATTGTGCACCACGGTTTTTGTGGTTCAGGCGATGTTTTGAGTAAAAAAAGAAAAAAAAAAAACTTTCTTAATTCAAGTGACCTTCCTGAAAGGTGAAGAATCTCTCCTAGAAATAACACACTCTGTTGATAAAGCTATCAATAGTTTATTAATAATGAAAAAATATAAAAGTTGCAACAATCGCACTTATACGATTCAACTGGGAATTCTTTGGCATTGAGCGCTAACTAGTAGTTAAAATATGTTGCCAATTTTGCTGCTACTAGAATTTCAGGGTAAACAGATGGCAGTGTGATCTTGGAAACTGCCAAGCATGAACCTAACAAAATGGCATGTGTATGTTTATAAGGATAACAGTCTGAATGGGGACTTTGATTTCATCCCTGAACAAAGAACTTTCCATTAGCATCACATGTAACCCATGTTTCTAAAATACTTGGGATCAGACATTTTAAGGTTTCAATGTAATTCTGTTAGATAGGATACTAAAATGACATTTGCCAATTTTGTGTGGATTTTTGCATAATTTTGGCAAACACATTAATCACGTCATCACCACTTCCTCAGGGATGTGAGATTAGGCAGGGAATTTCAGTTATACTGGATTTTACTGAATTTTTTTTTTGTTTTTGCTTTAAATCTTCCTCACAAGTATTTTTATAGATTTTGCCTTCCAGATAAGTATTTTATCAGTTCAAATTAATATTTTTAAATCAATCTTTATCTGATTAAGTACTCTCTCATATTTTTTCCCATTTAATATCGCTACTTCTTTGCTCAGGATTGTTAAGTCTCTCAATACCTCAAGTCACTAAACAATATTTCATACACTAATGACTCTGTCAGGGCTATTGCTCGGTTACAATTCTTTTCTTGCTTTACTGCTTATTCTCATGAT
>OZ038494.1:94907318-94919818 GCA_964036315.1 Acanthosepion esculentum | reverse complement strand
ATCTAAACAGCTTGAAATATTGTTTTGAATTATTTAAATTTTTAATAAAAAAAAATGTTTTTTTTTTCTTTCCCCATAAGGCTTAATAATGACGTTCTTGGAAGTTAGGAGTGAAATCAAATGGTTTGCATCTCTTAAAATGTGTCAATCTCATGTTTCTATTGTCATACATATGCATACATTGCATATATTGTGTCTTATGTAATGCCTACTCATGTTGTCAGAAAATAGAAAAATTAATTGCTGAAGTCTCTCTTCAACCTCTTAACCCAGTCATTCCCAATTAGTGTGACACACCTCATAGGTGTGGTGAAAGTGGATAGCAGGTGATGTGGAATGATTGAAAGACAATCTATGATTTAGAAACAAAAAAAAATTCATATGTCAAAAATAAATGATTTCCAAATTTAAAATATTATTATGGATTACTTGTAATTGCATGCATGAGTCCCAGTATAAATAGTTCGAAATAATTGACTGATTTCATCATTGTCATGTTTTTGCATTATATCAAGTATTAAGAATATAGTAATTAGGGTCCGCAAATTGGAGGAGAGTGTTAGCAATTATAATGTTCTGATTTCGAATCCGCGTTTATCTCCTTTTAACCCTCTCTCTGTTTTTATTTTTTATTTTTAAATGTAATTTTTATCACATCAAATTTGAGGCACAAGCAAATTTTCTGAAAATGCTGCCTAGAGAAAAAAAAAATTTGGGAACCACTGTACTAGCCTAGGGTTTTGATAATAGCTTGTAATGTAGTTTATTATCTTGTTTGGAATAAAATTAAGTTGTTTTTTTTTTTTTTTTTTTTTTTTAGGGCAAGGAATATCAGGTGGACAAGGGTTGAGTGGGTAATAGTTACCTTTTAAACCTTTTCCAAACCATAAGTCAGACAATCTTAAATTTTTTTTTTTTTTCTGTTACAGGGAGAAATGCACATGGCAAGAAATTTGGTATGTGTATGTAATATAATAGAAGCTTTCTTTGAAAACAGGTTTCATTTAAATATCTAACATCAATTTTTCTGATATAACATTAGTAATTGAAAGTAATTCAATACTGGTTGTCATAAATGTAAAATGATGTCTTAGTCTTGATGGTGTGTTGGTTTGCTTAATGAAACAAAGCAGAATTAAATTAGATCCACATCATGTCTTCTGCCAAGCGGAAACAATTGAAATGTACAGCTAAGAAATGTCCATTTCAGTGTCTTTATTGGCAAAAACTTTTATTGTTGTCATTATTGAAGTTTCTTTGTAATCTATGCCTGAACAATTTGTATCAACAAAATATTCTATTTGCTTCTGCTAAGTTTTTAAAGAAGAAATACTATAAAAAATAGAGAATATTATTTTTCAAAGCATGCAAATAGTTCTAGCCCATTAATAATTAAAGATATTATAGTCTTACACTGACAGTTACAAATTGTAATTGTTACTGTTAAAGGTAAACCAATCTACCAAAAAAGAGATGGAATTTTTTTTTTTTTCATGACAAAAAATGACATTAAAATCTTCCTCTGGTTTCAGTATATATCCAAAATTTGAGAACATGAAATTGTTTCAATGTATCACAAATTTTTCCCACTTTATAAATGTTATTTTTGTTGAAATTGAAGTTAATGTCAACTGGCCTAGATATAGAATGTCTTATTAAAGAAAATGTAACTCTTAACTGGGATCAAACATGCATTTTCTTTAAATAATTCAGGTTTGCTTTACTGTTTGGTCATGGTGATCTCTTGAGCAAAGCAAGGCTTGATTATCCTTCATTTTAAGAAATGTGCATCTCTTGTTGGGACTTTTCAAAGTCCATATCTCCAAAGAAGTACATTATTTTTGATAAGACACTTTGTCTTGGCTGATATTCATTTAACGGTTTGAGAAATTGGACAAGAAACAAACAAATAAAAATGGTGATGTCTGCTCCCACCTGTATCCACGAATAACATTTATTGTAAAAGCATAATGTTGGATTAAATTCTAAAATATATATAAATATGAATAAAAACAAAAGAAAAACTTCCCTTTGTTGATGCACCTTGTCCTCTGATGGACTTTATCATGGTGAATGTAAGGGTTTTATTTTTGAACAATTATTTATAAATAAAAGTAAAAATGTTCTTAGTTTATCAATTTTTAAATTTAAGAATGTTGATAAATATACTTCAGGCTAACTGAAAGTCAGGGTAAACTATTGCGAATGCTAAGTGATGTAATTTAACATGCACACATATTAGCTTAAAAGCCACCCAATAGGACAGATTTTAAGTTAGCTTCTGTGGACGGCTCTTGCTTGGGCCTTCGGCTTGTTCAGGAGTTTGAGAGTCTGTAAGGCTTTGTATATTCTCAACATTGGAAGCTCTCCTGGCTGCTGTTTGATCTGGGTTTAATTTTTCTCGAACTTTGTTTTCCTCACTGCAGCCTTGGCTCTTTTGATTGCAATCTAGTCCTCTGTTGGAGGAGGTTTCTTTTTGCGAGGCATACTGCCGCTGTATGTGATAGGCAACAATAAACTACAGAACTCAAAATTGATTGCTGCATTTAAATATTGCATTAATTTTTAATCTTAATCTTTAAAAGTTCAATGATAATTCTGCTGCCACTTAATTTAAAAACAATTTGATATACATAGGTCCTTACTTTCCATGCAAGCAATTATTTTTATTTTATGGGTGACTTTTGCTGGATCTTGCAATTAATTTCAATTATTCCCAAATTTATTTCCCCTTTATAAAAATTGCCATCATACAAAAAAAAAAAATAAAAAAAAAAAAAAATTAAACAAAAAAAAAAAAAAATCACAAAAATATACTCAAAGTAATGAAAATTTGGGAATTCAAAATTTCAGGATTGCAAGTCTGGATCCGGCCTGGAATGTTTTTAATTTGTTCAGGGAGTCAGCCTGATTCTAAAATGGAATGATATGTTGGGCTACAGCCTCTATGAGTAAAGTTGAAAATGTGTGACACATTGACATTTCTATTTATTTATATAGATCACTCACACACACACATAGTAAAAATATAAGCTAAAAGCTTAAAATATAAAATGAACTGAGAGATCAGTGCCAAAGTTGAGAGAGCCTAAATATAATAATACTATTAAAACTAAAATCCACTACTCGCTTTCATGTAACAACAATCATTAGCAAGCACCCCGACTCTAGTTTTGTAGTGAAACCTTTTAGTAGTTGTTCTGTTCACTCATCAAATGCTCTTTTGTATACACTTTGTCTGATTTGGTTGTTGAAACTGTTACACTTTCCAAAATGATAAAAGTTGATAACATTTCAGATTTATTTTGTTGTTTAATCTTTCTATAATGTATAACAAGTCTTGCGTCGGTATTTATGACTTCTATCAGAACAGTGTTGATGACCATGCAAAAACTGATTTTTGTCAACATTGACAATAGAGGTAACAGCTTTTGAATGCATAAAATAGTTATAGTAGTTGTTTACCCAAGTGATCACTCTTCCACTCGTTTTTCTGTCAACCATTGTGACATGCCAGTGATGGTATGCTTTATCAAGTTATCTACCATAGGGGTGAAAGACAGAAGTGAATTCATGCCTTTTCTTAAGGGCATTAAATCTGAACAAATCTATTTGCCAAATACATTTGCATACTTGTAAACTTTAATCCATCTTGTCTTGCCATATATATTCACCAAAAATATGCTGAGGATTGGATGAAAAAAAATAATACATGAAACTCTTAGCATGGATTTAATAAGTGAACTATTTCATTTTATTTATATGCATACATACAAATTAAAAGGTAATTTATAAAACAAGAATTAAGATTTCAATTCTTAATCTGACAAAACTTTAAAAATAGTTGACTTTTGAATTAAAAAATGGTAAAAAGATTAACAATCTATGTTCAGAATTGTTATTGTTGCAGTAATAACAAGAACAGAATTGAAAAACAATTTCTCTGCATGATGTACAATAATCAATGTATAATTTCTTTAGAGCAACAGCATAAAACACAAGATTGAAATTTCTTTGTCATTTAATCTGATTTCAACATTTTTCAGATCCCTTCCAATTATTTGCAGTTGATCTACTGGATCAAGTTTTGTAAATATCTCCAGACTCATTAAAACTTATTTTCTTTCTTGTTTATTCTTGAAGATGCATTTATAATTGGTATATTTTTAAATTGTTCAACAGCATATAAGTTTGTTTTCATGTCTTCATTTTCAAATGCAGCCATTAAAACAAACAAATCCTTACAATGTGACCTACAAGCACACCTTGGTTCATCAATATATATATATATAATGGTAATTGGAAAAGTGCCAAAGAACAATCTGCTAAAGAAAACAAAAAAATAAAAGACAGGTACTTACCCAAACAAAAAAAAAAAACTTACAGAAAGACAGACTTGTACCAACAACAAAAAGTACTCAGTGACTGTTGTAATGTGCATCGTAGTGCTTCTAATATATGTAATGCTTCAGTTACTTGCTGTGACGCCTGTATTAATTAGACTGAAGACTGACTCCAAACGGCTTCTTTTTCTTAACTCTGACCAGGAGCTCTTTATAGTTATTCATGTAGTCACTGGGGGTGTACGGTTTACTCCACAATAGTGACTCTGATCCGGATTTTTACTTAGTTTCATGCTAAGACAATCATCAGATGACACCTTGGATCAGAACCTGAGAGCATTTTGTTTTATATGATGAAATATAGTTTTATTGTATAGTTAAAAGTACTCAGTATCAGAGAGAGCATATATAAAAACAAAAGTGGACACTGATGTCAACACCAAGCAGTGACAGTCCGTTTCATGCTTCAATGCAATCTTCAGGCCATGTGTGCTGTGTTTTGGCTCGACTATATATGCTGGTCAGTGGTGCATTATGGGTAGTAAGGTCTTTTGTATTATCCTGATGGTTGTTGGATAGGCATTAATGGTTATAGTTCAAATTATTCTAGAGACTATTGAGTAGAAATTTGGATACCAGTGTGGTTATTTAACTTTTTACTCATTATTTATTATTGATTACATAATTATTTGTTATTATTATTATAATTAATTGTGTTTATGAGTTCATTCATAGTGTATTAATTTGTTTATTATTTACTTAATTTTTTTATTTATTTAGATTTTCTGTTTTATTTTTTTTGTTGGGGTGGTCTTATTTTTTTAGTTAAAAATTTTAGCTTTGTATAA
The DNA here is from genome assembly GCA_964036315.1 of Acanthosepion esculentum. NCBI lineage: Eukaryota > Metazoa > Mollusca > Cephalopoda > Sepiida > Sepiidae > Acanthosepion > Acanthosepion esculentum. The sequence continues at coordinate 94,914,627 of OZ038494.1, read as the reverse complement.
AGTATGCTACAGAATGCAATATAATGTATAATACAATAGACCTTACTTTTCATAATGCACCACTGACCAATATGTATGAATAGCTGAGCTAAAACACTTAGCTAGGGCACGGATGGTCATTGGCCCCTTTATTTTTGCCCCTTTTATTTTCCTTCCCCTTCCTATTTAGGTGATAGGGATTGCAGTTCTTTGGTGTGAATGTACTAGATTTTATAAAAGCAATTGGAATGTACTCAGAAATATGAGTGGCCAAATAGTAGTAGTTTTTTTCTCTAAGCATTGAACTCCAAGCAAGGTGGGAAGCCACCAGCACGCAAGGGGTTACAGAGAGTTGGAGTGAGAGCAAAGAGGAGTGATAGAGGAAAGGATGAAGAGAAGGTTAGGGGATAGATCAGGGTGTCTGGAGATGTCGAGTGACGTTACATTTGAATAGTTGGAGATTATAGCTATCAGGAAAACAAGAAATGGGGAAGGAGTTCCACAGGCGAGAAGTGTGAAACATGAAGGTATTGGAGTAGAAGAGATGGCTACATTTAACAGTTTCGACAGTGAAAGGGTGAGAGCGAGATGCCAGCCTAGTTGAACGCTTAAATTCATGAAGTCTGGGAACCAGCGAAAGCAGCTCATCAGAGCAGTTGCTGTGAAAATATTTGTTAAAAAGACAGAGGGAAGCAACGACACGTCTGTGAGAGAGTGGCAGCAGGTGAGATGCTAGATTTGGGCCAATTACATTGCATATCCGTCTTTGGATTTTATCAAGAACCTTGAGACAAACAGAAGGGGCTCCAGACCATATAAGGTAGCAATACTCCATGCAAGGGCGAATGATTGATTTGAAGGATTGACTCCGGTGAGAAAAATTTCCTGGTGCGACACAGAGAGCCGACTTTCCTAGCGGTGGACGAAGCTATTGACTCGATGTATTCATTCCATCTCAGGTCAGCGGACAATGTGAGACCGAGCAGTCACACAAAGAGGAGCTCTCGTGGAGTTGAGCGTCAGACATTCTAATGGGAGTCAGGGATGGCTCTCTCTGGTGAGTAATAGAGAGCAGTTTTGTTTTTGAGGCATTAAAGTTAACCAGCCAATTCCTGCCCCAGTCCACAACCGATTGGAGGTCATTTTCGAGACAAACGGCCAGGTGAGTTTTGTCGGCGATACTAGATTTGTTTTTGAGGCAGGAGTAAATAGTAGTGTCATCCGCGTAGATGCCTACTTGGGAACATATGACATCAGGAAGATTGTTAATGAAGTCAAGGAACAGAGTAGGGCTTTGGGGAACACCTGTATTTGTGGGATAGGAGCTGGAGGAGAATTCGTTGAGAATGACCTTCAATGCATGGTTTGACAGGAATGCATGGTACAGTGGATAAAGGCATTGATTAGTTCCAGTGACAGGACCCAAAGAATGTGAGTTCAATACCCAGTTAAGGCAGTGGAGAACTTTCAGAGAGAAAAATTAACAGGAGATAACTGATAACGGACATCCATTAAACATGGCACGTGGAACTAGAACAGTCTACCCCAGTGAGCGAAATAAAGGGTTCAGTTTGGCATTCCAACCACCTGAAGAAGGCCGGAGCGTACAACGGCCAAAACGTTGTAATAAATATGGCGACAAATATGAGGACAATAGTCCAAATAATGTAAATAGTGTACATAATACCTTGTCTCAGAAATATAGACAGATACTGTTTTGTTTAGTTGTGTAAATATGAACATTGAGGATTTTATCAACCCAGCCCTCCACAAAGACTGTACATAAGGGTTTAGGTAGGGATTCTTAGAGCAAGTGTGGCATCATGGTGTTTGTGTAAGGCAGTGTCGTGTAAATGAGGTGTTTTGGTGAAAGGAACAATATACGAATGACTGGGTCAGTGATTGAAGTTAGCTTATCGATAGGACAAGTGAGGACCAGCCTCCCCCTTCCCCATTTTGTCCTTGTGGTGTATTTGTACATTTGTGCAATAAATATTAAGATTGTGTTGAAGCATGAAACAGACTGTCACTGCTTGATGTTGATTTCAGTGTCCACTTATATATATATATATATATATATATATATATATATATATATATATATGCAAAAGATGTAACCTTACAAAGGTGTTTTCCTTTTATTCAAACTTAATGATTATCCATTGTTTTCATTGTTACTATTAGATAATTCTTTGGATCTATTTAATTTAAAATGTTTTGGAATGGTATATTTAGTGTCTTCAAAAACAATTCTTTAATTTATTATCACATACAGACTATGTATTTCAGACCTATAAAAATAATCTGCTGTTTGTTTAGACCAGCCGAGATTGATTTATTCTGATTTGATGAGTACTCAATAGGATTTTATTGCTTACTTTTAGGTTCAGGCTTGAGTCAATTGATTAGAGAAATGTTATCTCAAGTGGAATGGTCACAATGCCCAGCAGGCCACACTGTATTATATTCAGCTGACGGAGGCTTCAGGTTTATTATGTTAAAGATGGGAAAGATTGAAATACACCAGTAAAATTGGTACATTTAAGATAAATGAAGTAATTGTTAACTTTATTGGATAATTTCATCTTGTCTGGATTTTATCCATATCGACTTGTATCAAAGAAACTACTTCCTTTCCAAAAATAAATCTCCTAAATTGGTATCTGTCTATATCTCTGAAATGAGGTATTATAATTACTTGCATTATTTACATTATTCGGACAGTTATCCTCATCTTCATTACCATATTCACAATGTTTCGGCTGTGGTACACTCTGGCCTTCTTCAGGTAATTGGAATTTTGAACCAAACCCTTTATTTCATTCACCGAGGTAGATTGTTCTAGTTCCACGTGCTATGCCTCTTCTGGATGTCTTCAGTGGCCTGGTATTGAACTCATAACTCTTTGGGTCTATTATCTACTGGGACATGTGTCCTTGAAGACATCTGTGTATGCATTTTTGGGACTTATAAACCTAATGTCTCCGCAACCTTTTTTACCAGTGCTCATATTGCAATTTTTGTTAGTATTGAATTTTTTACCAGAGCTTATATTGCAATTTTTTGTCGTTATTCATTGCTTTTTTCTAGCACTCCTTATTACTGGTTCCCATATTGTATTAATTTCGATGCTTGGTCAGCTTTCTTTTTGTGGCCCAGGATATCTACTGATTCTTTAAGTTTTTGTATTTTCCTTTGATACTCTCTGTCTATTATTTCAACGTCTCTATGATAACAGGTCAATTTAGAAGCCTTATTTACGTTATTCAGACTGTTATCCTCATCTTCATTGCCATAGTCACGTTTCAGCCATTGTATGCTCCAGCCTTCTTCAGATGATTGGAATTTCGAACCAAACCCTTTATTTCACACACACACACACACACACACACACACACACACATCTCATTATATAAACATAATTTTTAATAGGTACACATGTTGAAGTTGCTGTTCTTGTTTTTTTAATTTTCTTAAAATGTGAAATTAATAACAAGTGGCCTAGATTTGTAGGACATTACAATCTATGCCAATTAGTAATTTCACTATTTAAAAAAGAATAGGGATAGCAATTTATATATGAGTACCCACTAAAAATAATGACAAATTAAAAAATTCATCCATCCATCCATCCATATATATATATATATATATATATTTATTTAGGTAGCAACCTGTCTTTTTAAACATTTTCATTAAATATGTCAGGGAAGGAAGATTTAATTTTTTAATCAGTTTTTCCAGCATCCTTGTGTTTTCCTGTATTCCCTTACTCCTACAAAATGAAAAAATATAAAGATGCTTGAAAAACTGAACAAAAAATTAAATCTTTGTCTGCCATATTTAATGAAGTAGATAGAAAATGTAGTTCCAGATTCTGGAAAGTCATGTTGATATTGCCTTGCAGATCATTAATTTTCATAATTCCTTAACAACCCTCCCACACGTAACTAAATGGTTATATAAACGTGCTTTACATTGATTTCTACACTTTGTGCACTGTAATACTAATAGCAAACAGGCAACTGACGGCTCTGAAAATAGATACCTGATGGCATTTTTAACTTATCCTCTATATGTCATGTTGGGGATATATATCAAAACCTTTTTTGCGTCATCGCCCACTTTCACACAGAATCATTTTGTACTTCCCACCTGTATAGTAAATATTCAAAAGCATACCAAAATTGTCTATATTTCTGAGATGAGGTATTGTAAATATTTACACGGTTTACATTGATCAGACTGTTGTCTTCATCTTTACTGTCACATTCACAACGTTTTTGTCGATCCAAAGCCATTTAGTCGACAGGGAGAAATTGTTCTAATTCCACATACCATGCCTTTGAATATCTCTGTTTTAGTTAATTCACCTTGATAACTCTCCAGGTTTTGTTCTCTCCATTGAAGCCAGGAATTGAACTCAAAACTCTTTAGATCAAGTCAGTTTTTGGGTCAATCATCCTACGCTTTTATCCATTGAGCTATGTTATAAAATGTCTTTGTTGGCAGCTGAACATATAGTTTAAGGAGATTCTATTTGGCCAGAAAGTTGTTATTGCTGTCATATCCAAAATGAATATTATAAAAACAAGGGAAACTCTTCCTGATGTGAAAATAATTCTTTGTGTAAGTTTTTGTTTTGAATCTTGAGACAACATGAAATTAGATTTAGATTTTCCAATGTAATATAATTTATTTACTTCAATAGAATTTTTTTCCTTTAGGAATGTTTCTCGAGCAATGTACCTTCTAAAATTGAAATGGTTGTCTAGCAGTGTGTATTTTTTTTTTTTTTTTCCACAATTATGGTTACTTTTTGGGCTCCTATCTTTTATGAAGTCAAGAGATAAACTGTTATATTTTGAAAAATTTGAATATTTTATAGTTGATAAATATAGTGTATTTTCAATTCTGACTTGGCAATTAAGAGAGAAAGGATTTAGTTTTGTACGGGATATTTTTTTTGGTTTGTTTCTGGGCTATACCATTTATGAAAAATCATAGCATTCAATGAAGCTGAGGTCATTTTCTTGCCATCTCTCTCTCTCTCTGGCCACTCTGATTGGTTGTGATCAATGAATCATTCTTTTGCTTCAAGCTAATTCCTAGGAAATCCAAATTAAATCTGAGAATTATTTCTTTTCCCACTGTGGCCTCAATTTCCTTCTCTTTTAATGATGACGGACAACTCACATTAACCTGTGACAGAATACCTACAAGAAGAATGGTTCTGTCTTGACAGTTGCTCTTTGCTATGATAAAGTAACCTCCATTGTTTTGTGCCATCTCTCTCTCTCGGGTTTAATATTGTTAAAAATTAACTACCCTAAGGTGTAAAATACCTGGCTGAATTTAATACAAAACCTTTGCAACTTTGCCGACAATGATCAAATATTCAAATCGATATTAAACCCTGATGACCCTTTTCTAACATTGGCTTTTAATCTTGCCATGTGTAATTACTGATATTTATAAGCTATATCATCTTATTTTATGTCTGAAATGTCAGTTCTCTTTTCATACCAAGTTAAATAAACATCTGAATAGAAAAGCATTTTTATTTATCACCTTGTAAAATAGCTTGTTTGTAATATAAAGAAATAAAACTTTAAAGTGTTACCATTGTATGCTTTGTCCAGATGAATTTTGCCAAAAGCATCATTTTTTTTGTATTTGGATGAAGCCTGACGGATTAAGTACTTTCCTTTGTAAAATTTGGATATGACTTTGTGTACCAATATTTGGATGAGTTTGCAGCTTTTATAAATCAAATTAATAGAGTGGTGCAGCAAAAAAATAGAAATCTTCATTTAACCTTCCTCTCCCCACAGTTGTTGCAATATATTGTCATCTACTGACATCAATCAGTTGTTTGCAAATTTATTGTATTAATCATCTGACATCCACAGATTTTTAATAAATGCATATTTCTGATCTGTTGTTAGTGCTTTGTGAATATTTTGCAACAAAAAGCTGTTGGTATTTTGGTTTGGTTCTCATTGAGAATTTAGCAGGAAGCATGAAACTTTTCATTTCTAAGTGGTTGAAATGTAACTGGCTCAAGAATAGTCATACAGTGCTAAATATTTCTAGACTCTTTTTTGCTCTCTCTTTGTGTCTCTCTCTCTCTTTCTCTCTCTCTCTCTCTTTGTGTGTGTGTCTCTCTTTGTGTGTGTGTGTCTCTCTTTGTGTGTGTGTGTCTCTCTTTGTGTGTGTGTGTCTCTCTTTGTGTGTGTGTGTGTCTCTCTTTGTGTGTGTGTGTCTCTCTTTGTGTGTGTGTCTCTCTCTTTGTGTGTGTGTGTCTCTCTTTGTGTGTGTGTGTGTGTCTCTCTCTCTTTGTGTGTGTGTGTGTGTCTCTCTCTCTTTGTGTGTGTGTGTGTGTCTCTCTTTGTGTGTGTGTCTCTCTCTTTGTGTGTGTGTGTCTCTGTCTCTTTGTGTGTGTGTGTGTGTGTCTCTCTTTGTGTGTGTGTGTGTCTCTCTTTGTGTGTGTGTCTCTCTTTGTGTGTGTGTCTCTCTTTGTGTGTGTGTCTCTCTTTGTGTGTGTGTGTCTCTCTTTGTGTGTGTGTGTCTCTCTTTGTGTGTGTGTCTCTCTTTGTGTGTGTGTCTCTCTTTGTGTGTGTGTCTCTCTTTGTGTGTGTGTCTCTCTTTGTGTGTGTGTCTCTCTTTGTGTGTGTGTCTCTCTTTGTGTGTGTGTCTCTCTTTGTGTGTGTGTCTCTCTTTGTGTGTGTGTCTCTCTTTGTGTGTGTGTCTCTCTTTGTGTGTGTGTGTGTCTCTCTCTCTCTTTGTGTGTGTGTGTGTCTCTCTCTCTCTCTTTGTGTGTGTGTGTCTCTCTCTCTCTTTGTGTGTGTGTGTCTCTCTCTCTCTTTGTGTGTGTGTGTCTCTCTCTCTCTTTGTGTGTGTGTGTCTCTCTCTCTCTTTGTGTGTGTGTGTCTCTCTCTCTTTGTGTGTGTGTGTCTCTCTCTCTTTGTGTGTGTGTCTCTCTCTCTTTGTGTGTGTGTCTCTCTCTCTTTGTGTGTGTGTGTCTCTCTCTCTTTGTGTGTGTGTGTCTCTCTCTCTTTGTGTGTGTGTGTCTCTCTCTCTTTGTGTGTGTGTGTGTCTCTCTCTCTTTGTGTGTGTGTGTGTCTCTCTCTCTCTCTCTCTCTTTGTGTGTGTGTGTGTCTCTCTCTCTCTCTCTTTGTGTGTGTGTGTGTCTCTCTCTCTCTCTCTTTGTGTGTGTGTGTGTCTCTCTCTCTCTTTGTGTGTGTGTCTCTCTCTCTTTGTGTGTGTGTCTCTCTCTCTCTTTGTGTGTGTGTCTCTCTCTCTTTGTGTGTGTGTGTGTCTCTCTCTC
>OZ038494.1:94812318-94897318 GCA_964036315.1 Acanthosepion esculentum | reverse complement strand
ATAGAATTATCTTTTTAAACTTTAAATATTTAAAAGAATTATATCATTTAAAAACATTGGTAGTGGGTGGGGGTGACAGAAATTTATGGGAGAAAAAGCAATAAGTTCATTTTTAACCATTTTTTTTTCATGTTGACACAATTCCAACCTACAGTAGTTAGATTTTACTAGATTTTTATTTTTATTTTACTTTACATTTTTTTTTTTTTAAACTAATTCCTCTAAATGATCTCAGTATTGTCATAAGCATTATAGCATCTATTCTTTGGTGTATTGTCTTCATTTTTGTTGTTTCAATACAATGTTTTAGACAATGTTTAATTTTCCTCGGATTTTACACCTGGTTATCTTTAAAACTTGATTATTATGTTTTTTTTTTCTTCCTTTTTATTTTTTCATTTCTTAAGCTTTCCATTATTTTTTCATGATGTTAAAAGTATTTATTGTGCCTAATAAATGTTTTCAATACATCGAATTCACTAGTGAATGTTAATCACATTATTTGAACATTATTTGGTAAGAATTCCAGATCAGAATTCAGCTAATCTGTCAGGCTGTAGGATTTTTAATGTACTTGCTATCATTCCAAATGTAAATTTAGGAGGTTTGTCTGGTAAATAAAATGGCAGATATTGTGTGTCGTCATGTAAGGACAATTGATCATATTTGTATACTTGTGATGTCGATCATTTTAATAAGTGGCATTAACATATTCAAATCTTGTTTAAACTCTTCACATTCGTGAAAACACTGTTTTTTGATCTTTGTAGAATCTGTAACAGAAGAGGAAGAAGAATTAGATTGACCAAAAAACATGGTGACAATGCCAAGAACATGAAAGGACTTCTGTTATCTGAACAAAGATTTGCAAAGTGCAATTGTATTTGAAATTGTAGAGAAGAAAAGCTGTAAAGATTTAAAAAAAAATGTCTAATGAAGTCAAGGTGTTGATTAAATGTTAACTGGTGTCGACAAGGCTTGAATCTTACATTATTTGACTTTACATTTTACTAATTCCAGTGCCTCATCAGTTACTCTCAGTCAGTCTGTATGAAGTGGCATCATTGCTCAATGATCTTAAATTCTGCCTGTGTTATGTGAGAGATTGCCTACCTCTTCTCTCGGGTGGGTGTCTATATAACTGCATGTATTAAAAATCTTTGGTATGCTTGCAAAACCGAATCCAGGTGTGAGTGCATGTAATTCTGCATTTGAATGGCTGGGAGTCAACTCAAGTAAACTCTGTCCATATGGGCCCCCTTAGTCTGGTTGAGTGCAATGTCTATTCTGGGGTTTGAATTGGGATTCATAAGAGAATTTAGGTGAAAAAAAAATGTTTGATTACTTTTTAAAGTTTATAAATTGGACAAACTATTTTTTTTATAAGTTGCAAATAAATGCACTTCCTGCTTTTTCCTTCTGGTTGGTGCAGCAGTCTTCAAAGGATATACCCCCCCCCCAAAAAAAAACAAAAAAACAAAAACAGAATGACAAATTTATGAAGGTTGAGGGTACAATAAAGAAAGGAAGTTAGCAGCCAGTTTTACTTTTGAGTAAGCATAAATCATTCAACAAGTGACCTTCAGTCGTAGGATGGGGGGAGGAGATGAGCATGAAGTGCCTTGACCAACCACTTAAAGGCAACAATGAATGCTCTATCTGGCCATATTAAACAAAGATGGAGTCAAAAGTTACATCAGTCATGTTGCCCCACCAAACCACTTGGGCTTTGATTGGTTGCATAGGTCTACATTTTTCATTCTTCTTTTTGTTGATAAATTATTTCAAGATCAACAAATGAATAAAGGGAGAAATAAATGTTTTTTTTTTTTTTTAATGTATTACCTGTCAAAAATTTGAACTTAGTGACATTTGTACATTTAAATAATTTGTCTGCTTTCTTGGTTCAAACTAGATGTCTGTCTCTCATTTAACAGATTAAAAGAAATTTTATTTTAAACATTAAATCAAGACGAAAAGATTTGATATTGAGATCATATTTTCCATCTTTAAGTAATTGTTTGATTTTTCTTTTAATTAATTGACAATTTAAAAAAAGTGAGTAGAAGGATCCTTGTCTTGAGTTTTTTTTTTTAAGTGTAAACTGTCATGCTGAAATATATTGTCTTCTGAACAGATGTTTTCATTCAAAGGTGAAATCTTAGGTTATCATGAAGATTTTACATATCTTTTAAGAGAAAAGTTTATAAATAAGGTTTACATTTTTTTTTGTCATTTTTTTTTTTGTTTATTTTTTTTGTTTATTTTTTTTGTCATTTTTTTCATTGTAAAGTGGAAAGGAAGAGTGTCAAATTTCTTATTGTTAACTTAATAGGAATTTGTGAAACTCATTGGATTTTTTTATATTTTTCAGCTCATTAACTTTTGTCCATATTCAGCTCCCAGTTATGAATTGAATATTTGTTTATATGAAAAACTTCATTTTGTTATATTGTTGATGGCTAATATTAATGCAAATGGATATTGAAAAATTCATAAGTAGCAGTCGGATAACCATATGACATTTGCTCTTCTTAAAATGATTTTTATTGATGAGATCTCTGAATATTTTGGGTTATAGCCTAACCTCAGATATTTGCCATTGTTATTCTTTTCCAACCACTGAAGCAGTTCGTCTGCAGATTAAAGAATATTTTTAGCATTGGTATTTTCTTGAGTATATGCAGTAGACCATTTTTGCTTCTTTTTGTGTGTGTGTGTGTGTGTGTGTGTGTGTGTGTGTGTGTGTGTGTGTGTGTATGTATGTGTGTGTGTGTGTACTTCTTTTATATAACTCTGAAACTTCACACACACACACACACGCACACACACACTAAAAAAAAGTAGATCATTAAAATTTTAATGCCTTGCTTAGTTCTAATGATTCCAAATTCTTAATACTTTGCACGTCTCATTTTTTAATTTATTACATTCATTATCTTTTTCTTTTGTGAGACCCATTAACAAATATCTTTTAAACTCTGTTCAGTGAGCCCACCATCTCATATAACAGGCCACTTATCCTCACTCACTTCATTTCTACAAAGAAAGAACATTTCTTCGTTGTAATGGGTGGATATAATGAAAATTTATATAGCATGAAACTATATTGACCAAAATAAAAATATTTAATCTTGAAGGAAAGGTTTTAATGATACCAAAATTACGAACTTTAAAATCACATCTGTACTTACCACCTTTCCATGTCATTTTTTGTATGATTGTCTGAATAGAAGCACTTGCTTGTTTGTACCATGTTTATACAAAGGAATGAATCAAATAATTTTATTGCGACTGGGTTGATTTAAATTTATAAATATCTAAAAAGACAGATATTTGCAATATTTCAGACTAAGAATCTCATATTGCCAAGTGAGAATACAGAAAGCAGTGTTATTGATTGTCATTACTTGTGTCAAAATATTAAAAAAAAATTATTAATCCAAATAACAAAACTTTCCACAGAAGCTTTCTTTTTACATTTCTAATTCAAAGCATTTTACACTCTTCTAACTAAGTTCCATATATTTTTTATTCTTGTGCTTGATTTTGTGATCTTTTCTTATTTTGAAGATGATTGCTTTGTTTGCAGGGTAATCGGTACCATTGGCTTTCATTCATAGTTATTCACATCACTCACACCACTGTCACAAATGTGTAAACACATTTCAACTTGTCACCCATGGTCAGTTAATTATTTTGTTCATCATTTTGACTTATCTTTTTCACTTAAGCAGGGTAATTTTGAGTCTGGTCATGCAGATTCTGGACTAGACAATTTTTATAAAATAAGAGAAAAACATTCTATGGAAATCATTGCTAATGAATTTATTAAGTACTAGCATGACCCATGGAATTTCCATGAACCAACTAATAGAAGTTTGAGTAAACAAACTTGTATGTCTGTATGCATAAAAATAACACATTGAAGAAGGAGCAATTAAAATCTCTACAGAAATAATAGAATGAGATACTTAGGCAGCAAATAGTAAAATTGCATATATTTGTACAGGTATATTTACAAATACATAAAGTTTAGCTATTAAATCTATAATTTTTTTAACATACAATACTCATAGGCTGGGAAAATAAACAACACATAGAGATACTTGGGAGTGTCCACCATGTGTGCAAAGATTACCAATGCCAATCGGTCTGTGGTACTCCCCACTCCCAACATAAATCCATACTAGTTTCCTTCAATATGAATACAGAAAACAATAGACGTATATATGTACAAAACTATATAATACATGCCACATATAAATAGTTTCCTCTTTTGAAAGATATTCATCATATATATATATATATATATATATATATATATATATATATATATATATAAATTCGTCGAGCTTAGAATCCTCAGCAGAATGCAGAAAGCACTGGACGGCTGTTTCATTCTATCTGGGACTCATCAGCAGTGCGCATCCACTACCGAGAATAGAACCTAGATTGCTTTGATACACCGTGAACATCATACCAACTGTACCACGGGTACGAAGAAGACATAAACTAGACTCAATATAACGCCGCTACTCACTCAGTTCTGTTCACCGATACCCATCCAAGTATACAGAGTTATCCAAAGTCCTCGAATAACCTCGGAACCTGTGCCCCAAGAGCCACGACTACTATTTTGACCCTTAGCCGCTCTATCACGGAGCTTAGCTGGATCTAGCAAGATATACAAGTAATTGATTTGGGGATTTGGGGCACAGGTTCCGAGGTTATTCGGGGGCTCTGGACAACTCTGTATACTTGGATGGGTATTGGTGAACGGAAATGAGTGAGTAGCGGTGCTATATCGAGTCTAGTTTGTCTTTTTTGTCACCGAGTACCGTGGTACAGTTGGTATCACGTTCGCGTTGTATCGAAGCGATCCGGGTTCGATTCTCGGTAGTGGATGCGCACTGCTGATGAGTCCCAGATAGGATGAAATGGCCATCCGATGCTTTCTGCATTCTGCTGAGGATTCTAAGCTCGATGAATTACTATAAAATTAGCCTATCCCCAAATCAATTACTCATATATATATATATATATATATATATATATATATATATATATATATAATATCTGGATAAAATAAATGAAACAAAATCGGGTGTTTCACAGAAATAAATACTTAAAAAAAAAAACACCCGATTTTGTTTCATTTATTTTATCCAGATATTATATACATATCAAGAAAGTATACGTGGCCTCTCATTATGCTATATATATATATATATATATATATATATATATATATATATATATATATCAAGGACACATACCTAATGTAATCAAGGGTCTCCAGAATTTCTGAAAACACTCCACTCCTTGAAGTCAGAACCTCTCAGCAGACAATGTTCTTAGTAACAGTTTGCTCTCTTCTACTTCCTTGTCTGTCTGTATGTCTCCATCACCTTAACCCTTACATCTGAGAGTTTATGAGCTCTAGAGTATGCTGCATATAATTGGCCATGACTGAACACTGTCTGAGGTAAGAACAATCCCACCTTCTCAAATGTCTGCCCTTGTGACTTGTTAATAGTCATGGCATTTGACAAATGGACAGGAAACTGGGTTCTCTCCAAGGTGAATGGCAAGTTGTTTGGAGCCAGCTTTATTCTGGGGATGAGGACAAGTCTGCCAATTAGTGAGCCACTAATCAAGGAATCCTTAATTGAATGTTGATGCATGGCCACCACTTCCAGTCTTGTACCATTGCAGAGTCCATTATGGATAGAAATGTTATGAAGAAGCATTACTATTGAGCTGGGTTTTAAACTCAGTTTATGAGGAGGCATTCCTGATGGTGTCAGAGAGTTAAGAAATTTAAGTGGGTAGTGCTCAGCCAGGTCATCTGTCAAAACTTTATCTGTACTATAATAGGTGCAGCAGTCACCTGGAATTTGTCTCAAAACTTCTTCATTTGAGAAGATTTTATCGCCTTTTCCAACGAAGGTGTCTTCTCGTCAACGTTACCAGAGAAAGAAAGAAAACAGAAAAGGAAAACAACAAACAAAGGAGATGAAAGAAGAAAGGCCTATATAGACAATTCAACTTTATTAGAGAGAAACAAGAAGTATAAAAAAAAAGATGAAAAAAAAAAAGGGAAGTTCACAACTGCACTGCTAAAAAAGTCCTCTTAGCTCATAAGAATTCAATCTTATGTAGGTAACAAAGAAAGAGTTAGAGAGAAAATAGAGAAAGAAAGAAGAGTCAAGATTCCACTTACGATATTGTGTCACAAAGTCGTTTTAAAACTCTTTCTCGACCCGTTTCTTTTTTGTCGAGTAAAGGGGAAAAGAAAGGGAAAGGGTTAACTCCCTTACATTCGAATATTGTAGATAACAGTCCTTTGGCTAGGGACAAAAATGGTCTATTTCCCTTCTTTTGGTAGTTCGAGTAGATCCTCACAAAACACTTCAAAATGGCTGCCTCCTTCCCACGTGTAGCAATATTCAGAGGTTAGATGAACCAAATGTCCTTTTCTATCTTCGAAGGTTTCCTTTTCCTTTAGCCGCAGATAAATTCTACCTTGTTGGTTTATTCTACCACGCCAAGGTATCTACCAATCCTTTCAATTATTGAGAGTGTCCTCAAAATTCCATTTATCCAGTACTTAGGATAAATAAACAGTCCTGGGAGAATCCTGCCCTACATCTGTCTTCACCCGGAGACTATAACTAAACACGCCTAGCCTTTTAGGCGAATTTTTTCTCTCCTCGCAACTTGAATACTTGCGACTAATTCTGTCTTTGTCTTAGTCGACTTGCTGGACAACTTTAACGTCTTATTTCGAAGGAGGAGAAGATAGCTCGTCCTTTCACTGTCGTCGCGAATCTCCCACTTACTTTCCACTTTGAATTTCTTCTGGCAAGGCGGGAACTGTCATCAGGACCAATCAGGAGACAATATCTGATCACGTGACATATTCATTGAAAGGGAGAGGAACAATATATAGAGAGGAGAGAGAAAGAAAGGGAAAAGAAAGAGATAGGAATATAACAAAGTGTGCCAAAATAAAATTTCAACACATTGATCAGGAGGCAGTGTGAGTTCTTTGGCGAAAGAATGACTACTGTTTCTTCCTGCTTCAGATTTATTGTTGAAGATACCATCCACCAGAGAACCATCAACGTATGAAATTTGAGGCACTGCTATATCATCAACAGCAAGATTAGGGTCTTGTGAAGTTGTTGATATTCCATTGCCAAGATGCTACAAATTCCCTTTTGATCTGCTGTTGTCCTGTTGATTTGCCTTAATCTGTATTGGATGAAAATCAGCCATAGAGGAGAATTTTTAATACATATTTCAATGATTGCCTCACAGCTTCCTCTTGGCAATATGGGTAGGACTTGCCTAAAGTCTCCCCACAAGAGTACAACTTTACCACTAAAAACAGAAGCAATACCAGTGATATATCACAAGGCTTTATCAATAGCATGAAGAGCAAATGAAGGGATCATTGAAGCCTTATTTAATATGATCAAATCCAGTTTTGTTTGTGTAGTCTGAAGTGGCTGATGCATTGCATGTAAACACTGGCCTCCGTGATTGGGACAGGCAATTTGAACAAAGTACGGATAGTCTTTCCACCTGACAGTAGTGTAGGTGCGTTGCCTGTCCATGCACCACTGCAGACATTGAAGTTGTTTCTATGCAAATATGAAATTATGGTATTAAGCATAAGTTTTACCATGGCCTCCTACTGCATCTACAAAGAAACAGGCGTGGCTGGGCATCTCACCTCTCCTGTTTTTATCTCCAGATTCAAGCACAGCATTAGCAATCAGTCTCTGTTCATCAGTAAGTGTTGCAATGCCTGGGCATCGAGGTCTTCATGATGGTCAAGCTGTGGTACTCCAGTAGGTTCAGGCAGCCCAATTGCTAAACAGTTAATGCCATTCTCTATCAGAATTGCATCAATTAAGTGTGGTGTCATGTTTTGTGCATGGTCTGCATTAAAACCTTGGCGTAAGAAATTTTCAATCTTGGATTCCTTGTGAGTGGCCCACAGGTGAAGAGCATTTGCAGGGTTCATAAACATGCACAGGACAGCAAACATAACATGCAACTCTAAGGGCATCTGACAGCAGCAGCGTCTAGCAATGCATGTGTTATCATTTGAGAGAAGATTGTATCTCAGGCATACTGCCTTAAATGTTGGCAAGATTTCTCCTTCTACAGTGTGCAGATTATGGAAGCTCACAGTACCTGAAATATGCAGCAGCAACATTTGCAAATGAAATTATTCTGTGTCTCTAGGGCTCACTGTATACATTCTACTGATGATATTCATATTACTTTGCCTTGGTGTCCATCTTCTAGAGTGCTTATTAAACACAATGTAGCGGAATGTCAGGTTACAAATGGTTCCTTGCATCATCATCATCATGCTTTTTCAGTTTAAATCATGCAGTTGTGGTCGTGTCACAGTCCCTCTGTTCCTGAACAGTTTACTCAGTGTTGCCTCTGAAAGTAACTCTTTGCTGGTCTCCAAGATGTACAGCAAGTCTGTAGACATTGTGAGATATGATGTAGCTTGAACTCTGTCAGTCTCCACATAGCTTCTGGAGGAGAAACATATTGGCAAGCAAGATAATTAGTTATTTCATCGTGAGCTTGATTCTGCTCACGATCTGCCACTAGGTTGTCTCTTACTTCAATAGAAGCTCAGTCATGTCCCTTGTACTTGAAGATATATTTAATACTTTTCACTGATGAACAGATTTCTACATTAATGTGAGCTCTCTACTTTTTCAGCAGGTCGGCATTGTACAGCACAACGTTCCTATTGTCAACTGAGTGACGTCCAACGCGAACTGTGACTCCACTATTGCTTCTTCTGTACTCTGGATAGCCATTCAAATTCAGAAGCATTTCATCTCTGTAGTTCTTTGGGAATTTCTTTTGGCATGAGCCATTTTCCATGCAAGAGGAGAAAAGACCATGTATCATCCATTTTTTTTTTTCTTTACTAAATCATGCAAGACTGGATCATAACTGGCATCAGGAATTTCAGCTGTTATGATCCTATCTTTGTCATCGCTACCTTATACTCTGTCTGTAGAGCCTCATTCTCATGCGACCAGCTTCCAGTTTTTGTTGCCAGTTCATGATGAATGCAGTTTATAAGCATAAAAGTAGGAACCTCTACTTTTTTGCAATATTTAAGTTTTAAAATGAATTTTTATGAATAGAAAGGCTTTGTTGAAGCTTTCATTTTATCTTTGAAAGCTAAAGGATTAAATTTACTATTTCCAGTAAACATATGCTGGTGTATTTCAAATAGAACTTATAGTAATTTGAATCAATTTTTTTTTTGTCACTTGTAAAATTGTTTTTTTTGTTTTTTTTTTTCTTACATATTGACAAATTTGTAAGCAAAAGTTAATTCTCAGGTTTTTAAAAATCTTGAAAAAAATATTACTAAAATTGTGAACACTGTTGAAGACCATTGACAATAAAATGAGAAAACTAATTTCAAATGCGAATGAAATAAAGTTTAAAAATAATTAAATTAAATATTAGATTTCAAATTAAATTCAAGGTTTCAAAACGACTCTAACAAAAAAAAAAAAAATAATAAAAAAGAAAAAGCAAATTAAAAACAAAAATTTTATGAAATAAGTTAAATATAAAACAATTTGAAAGGGAATTGCAAAATGGCATGCAAATTAAAAAATATTAGAATTTCAAATAGAAATTTAATTAGAAAGATAAGTTAAAGTAAAAATTATTTTTTCTACTAAAATAAAATAAATTCATTAAATAAAAATACTTAGTGAAACCAGAATTCAAAAAAGGAAAATTTGAAAATTTTGAAGGGATAATTTTTCAAAGCCTGTTGAGACGGGATGAAACACAAAAATGAAATGAATGAATTCGTTTTCTAAAAAGTCGAGTGAGTTTTCCCCAGTAAGGAAATTCAAGGTTTTAAAATAACTCTAAGTTAGATTAAAAATTATTTTTTTCTAGAATTAGTTTCTAATTAGTAAGGGGAAGACAACCCTTAAAACATGTGACCTTTTAACAATACTGTCATTTAGAGGCCACCCTAAAAAATTTTCTGAGGCCAATTTAATTTTTCGAAATTTCAAGGAATGTTATGTTTCTTTGAAAATCACCAGTATTTGTTGACGGCAAGAGTGAGATGGAGTGGGTAAAGGTGTTTCTTTGAAAATCGCCACCAGTGAGATCCTGAATACAGATCGGTTCTGAAGAGTTTAACAGATGGGCAAAGTAACTAAGGAAGGAACAAGCAGAATTATAATAAGATATTGAACATGGCAACACGTTGATCATATTTTCTGTTTTGTAATGAAATCTCAAAATATCTATGAAGGGTTTTATTTGCATATATATCCATGCACCACTAGGAGAACCTACTCCTATCATATTTCAAACCAAATGGATGACTCCAGAAAACATCTCGACTTGGGATAGCCTAATGATAGGAGGGGGGGGGGGGGAGCATTTATTTTGCGCAGTAAATATTTTTTCAACATAATATCCTTTGTCAATGCACTTAATCCAACACTTCCTCATAGATCAAACATTATATGTTGTGAAAATTCCAGGTTAATATTCAACTATGTCTAGGGCTATAGATTTATTGATCCATCTTCTGTATGTGTGGTGGTGGTGGTGGGGTAATTGGTGATGATGAAAATATCTCATCCAAACCAAGAAGCCCATCCGGGGTTGGGTTGGGGTGGTTTTGGGAAAAATTCTGATACCTGGTTAGATTTTTCAGCACCTCCCTCTTTTTATATATATATATATATATATATATATATATATATATATATAAAAGTGGACATGGAAGTCAGCACTTAGAGGCAACAGTCTGTTTCATGCTAGTGCAATTGTCAGGCGACTAGTCGCCTGACAATTGCACTAGCATGAAACACTGTTGCCTCTAAGTGCTGACTTCCATGTCCACTTTTATATTTACACACGCTCTCTCTGATATTGAGCACTTTATCCCATAAATATAGCACACTTTAAGACTATATTTCTTCACACACACACACACACACATATATATATATATATATATATATATATATATATATATATATATATATATAGTCATCCACAGACTGTTTCACTGTATAACAACTCTTCAGTGCGGCTAGATGTCCGATTGCTTCAAGTCACGATCGAAACCTGACTGATTTGACATCAGTCAGATATCTTACCTCTAGGCTGTCGTCACATGGCAGAAAGGAAGGGAATTTTAATGTTTTTCTCTATACAAAATACGCCAGTGGCTCAGAGAACTCAATTTACTTGAAGAGTAATGCTTATATATGTCTGCACAATATACATGTATGTTTTCCCATGCCCTAACGTTAATGAATTACTATAGTGCATTATCCTCCAAATGTACAGTCACTCAGTTTCTAACATGCTTTGTAGTTGAAAGGTAACTTTAGCAGAAATGATGCAGTAATGGAATCATATCTTGCCAAAGGAATTCAAGTGCACCAAATCTCTGCTTAGGCAATGCTAATGTCTGAACACACCAAATCTATTGACAGAATTGTCATTTGTGTGTGTGTGTGTATAATATATATATATATATATATATATATATATATATATATATATATATATATATATATATATATGTGTGTGTGTGTATAAATTTAGAAAACCTCCACTTTGACATGTCTCGCCAATGAACTAGTGTCATTGATGAGACGTGTCAAAGTGAAAGTCTTCAAAATTGTCTTATATTTACTGTTTTGTCAGATTCTCCTTCAAACTTTTCTCATTCATTTATATATATATATATATATATATATATATATATATATACACACATTTTGAATTGGACATAGTCTGACAATTTATTAAAGACATTTTTGATATGTTTAACGTTCTTTTTATAGATACAAGTATTTTTAAGTAAATGCTCTGTTTATAATAAACAGTATTAAATATTCTTAAATATTAAGTATTCTCGGACATTCAGGCCGGTAAATGTTATTTAATACTGTTTATTATAAACAGAGCATTTACTTAAAAATACTTGTATCTATAAAAAGAACGTTAAACATATCAAAAATGTCTTTAATATATATATATATATATATATATATATATATATAATGTTAAAATATCTTTACAATTTACAACTGACTAAATCTTGCACGTTTATTTTTAATTTGTCAGTAGGTAATTGCCTACTTTCATTAAAAAAACAAAAAAAACAGTGAGTAGAATTGAATTGAGTCATGAGTGGTCATGCAGAGGATGAATTGGCTTTGGTTTATTGTCCTAACTATATTATATTATTATATTATATTATTATATTATATTTTATTATATTATTATATTATTATATTATATTATTATATTTATATTTTTTATTATTATATTTTATTATATTATTATATTTTATTATATTATTATATTTTATTATATTTTATTATATTATATTATTATATTTTATTATATTTTATTTTATTATTATATTTTATTTTATTATATTTTATATTATTATATTTTATTTTATTATATTATATTATATTTTATTATATTATTTATTGTGGATTATTTTCTTTTTAGCTTTTTTCTTGACACTTTTCTTCAACCTCAAGTGAAAACATTTTTTTTAGTTTTTCTTTTACCGAAAAGAATTTGTTTTGCCAAGAAAATAGAAGACATTTTTCTTTCTTTGGTCAGTCATTTCATGTCTAGCACTGGTTTTAAAGTGAAATAATAGAGAATTGAACATTTGTCCTAAGAGTTTATATTTCCGAAATGTCTATTAAAAGGGGTGGGATGGGGGTGCTTCAATTTTTTTTTAGGGACCATCAATCTTTAATTGTATCAGTCTTAAAACATACATGTGTGTGCACACATACACACCACACACACAAAATTTAAGTTTAAAAAAAAAGTGAAGTAGAAGATAACATTAATCATGATACAGTTATAAGAACAATGTACCATATTTGATGACATGCAGAACTTTACTTTAAAAAAAAAAAATAATTAAAAAAAGTATTTACTAGGTCTTATATGACTACTTTACGCAGATGCTGTAAATCACTGATACTTGTTTTGTTTAGTGCCATTATGCTGTACTATTAATTTTAAATGGTAGTCTTGTATACTATCAAAACTTCAAAAATATTCTTAAATGAAAGGAAACAATTGAAAAATCGGTAAAGTACTTTTTCATTATTTCCACAAATTAATAGTAATCATAATATTAGTTGTTTCCTTTATAAGGAAACATTTAGCATTAATTGATTGAGCAGTTTGTACTAGTACTACTGCTGGTTGAAATTTATATAATCTTTCTCTTAAAACTATTTTTCAGGAAAATAGGTTTCTCACTTCCAGTAGCTGTTATTGCTCTTTTCCAGTATTGATGAGGGTTTCCTTTCTAACCTTTTATTTGAAGTAGTCTGCAATATCAATGATTATGCCATTAATTTCTCTTAGTTACATGTTATCTATTTTAGCTGTTGCTGCTGTTGAAAGTTGTCAAGTGATGTAATTTCTATTATTTGGTACAGTTTTTATTTTTTTTCTGGTGTCATAGGAATGCCTCAAGCTGACTCTGTTATTTAAGGACATGACTCAAGTTTTCAGTTTAATGTTTTGGTTTTGTAGCAGTCTGTGGTATTGGGTGAAACTACGTCATGTACATCATATTTTATGTTCGGTTTGCTTATCTCCTGTACTAAATTTGTTATAACTGATCCATATACTGATGTATTTAGTTCTTCAAATTTGATAGTCATATTTGTCTGTAAAAAAACTTTTTTTAAAGTATCTGGTTATTCATGTTGCTTACATTGGTGGATGGCAATATTTTCTCTAATTTTTGAGATTAAACTGAAAATTTATTTACTTTTCCTTTTTTATAAATTTATCTTAAAAAAACAAAAAACAAAACTGGATACATTTTATAAAAAAATAAAATAAAACCTTGTATATATATATATGTATTAAGCTAGCTCCTGTAAATGGCTCTTGATTCAGCCCATATCACAATAGGTAGAGTGCAGTAGATGTGTTAGGCAAAATCAAACTACAGAAGTTGTCACACCACTAATATTATATTTATTTATTTTTTTATTATTTGAAAATGGGGATCAAACTTTTTTCCCTGCAAAGGGAAGAAAAAGAAAAAAAGGGGAGAAGAAAGAAAAAGAAAGGGAGAAGAAAAAATGGTGGGGAGGAAAGAAAAAGGAGATAAAGGTTAATATCATAGCAATGATGAGCGACAAATTAAACCTAAGCTCCTCATTGGTTGAAATAAACAAAAGCAGGAAAGCATCTTAATTTGCTGATTGGTAGAAAATCCAGCTACTACTCCATAAAAACCCATTTATGGAGGTTATACACAGAACTTGATACATAAAGTACCCAGAATGCGAGCTGGGATTGTAATAGTTCATGGCTGGGAGAGGAAGTTTGTTGTCCAGAAGGCCCGAAACTTTCGACAACCTCATGAGACAACACTGTGGAGGCATTCTGGGGAGCGCTTACCGCATATTGCTCAATCAAATATTTTGAAACACTGTAATTTGAAAACAGTAATTTTTTCATTTGAACATGAGCTATTGAAAGTTAGAGAGTTATGGCCCTTTAAGTTGAAAGTGTGATACAGTAACACACTGACATTTGCATTTATTATATAAATTTTTAGCTTTGAATTGTATGTTTCAGGCTTTAAAAAAAATCTACATGTCTGTAAAAGGCTTTGAAGCTCTACATTGGCTAAATTTTGGCTTCATTAGACTTTCTCAGTTTGTCAATTATGTACAGAGAATTTCAGTCTTAGTTGTAAATTGTATAATAAGGATTGAATGATTTCTTGTTTTATATTGTTATTATTTAGTAGTCTGTTCATTTATACAATTTGTAAATATCTGCTTAGCTACAAAAATTAAAATATGTACCAGAGTTGAAAATCAGAAACTTCATAGAATTTAAGCCAGGAATTTCATTCATCTCAGAAAGATAGCAAAAGGATGTTCTTGGAATTTGGCCAGGATGGACACAAATCTGAAATAATTACTGGATTTCATATTTCAGCTGAAAAGAATGTATGTGTTTTTTTTTTCTGTAAAAATATTGACTTGTTCATTAGTGTGTATCTCATTAGTGTGTATCTCATCTGCTTAATCTGTAACAGCCAAAGAATAGCTTTTGATATTCGGGCAGATATAAGATATAATTACAGTAAAAGTGTATTTGGTTAAGTGAAATTCTAGTATCTCTTGATATTTTTTTTCTGGATTTTAAAATTCTCTGGTTCAATCTTTTGTAAAATATTTTGATAATTTGAAGAACCACCTTGAAATTTTAGTATTTCAGTGTTTTCTCTTGAGAGAGAGATGGATGCTAATGTATTCAATCAAAGTTAGTTTCTTTAATAGGGATTATTAATATTTACTTTCAGAAGGCAGGAATCAAAGAAAACGACTGGAGAAATGGTGGGAAAGTGCATGTGTTTTATTCACATAGTGCTGTACAACATAATCTTTTGAAGCTTTGTGTATGGGAATCAAGCAAAGTATCTCTCATTTAAAAAAAAAAATGAAAATGACTTTTAAAGACATTTCGGTTATGAAGTCTGATTTTTTTTTCCTGTTAGACTAAAGAACACACATGCATGTGTGTATTTTTCTTCCTTTTCTCTTACACAAACATAAACACCTTCTTCCTTCCTTTCCTATTCTCTTTTATTGTACACAGACACTCACATTGTATTATTCCCTTTTATTTTATAAACAATGTATTTGTTCTTTTTATTGTCTTGCCAGTATTTGTCTCCCGACTTCCTGAGCAACATTTGATTTGATCTCTTCAGTTTCTGGTCTTAGAAAGTGAGAAAACATTTCAAATATGTTCCTTTTTTTCTTTTCTTTCTTTTTTTCTTTTCTTCTCTTCTTTCTTTTTTCTCTTCTTTCTTTTTTTCTCTTCTTTCTTTTTTCTCTTCTTTCTTTTTTCTCTTCTTTCTTTTTTCTCTTCTTTCTTTTTTCTCTTCTTTCTTTTTTCTCTTCTTTCTTTTTTTCTCTTCTTTCTTTTTTTCTCTTCTTTCTTTTTTTCTCTTCTTTCTTTTTTTCTCTTCTTTCTTTTTTTCTCTTCTTTCTTTTTTTCTCTTCTTTCTTTTTTTCTCTTCTTTCTTTTTTTCTCTTCTTTCTTTTTTTCTCTTCTTTCTTTTTTTCTCTTCTTTCTTTTTTTCTCTTCTTTCTTTTTTTCTCTTCTTTCTTTTTTTCTCTTCTTTCTTTTTTTCTCTTCTTTCTTTTTTTCTCTTCTTTCTTTTTTTCTCTTCTTTCTTTTTTTCTCTTCTTTCTTTTTTTCTCTTCTTTCTTTTTTTCTCTTCTTTCTTTTTTTCTCTTCTTTCTTTTTTTCTCTTCTTTCTTTTTTTCTCTTCTTTCTTTTTTTCTCTTCTTTCTTTTTTTCTCTTCTTTCTTTTTTTCTCTTCTTTCTTTTTTTCTCTTCTTTCTTTTTTTCTCTTCTTTCTTTTTTTCTCTTCTTTCTTTTTTTCTCTTCTTTCTTTTTTTCTCTTCTTTCTTTTTTTCTCTTCTTTCTTTTTTTCTCTTCTTTCTTTTTTTCTCTTCTTTCTTTTTTTCTCTTCTTTCTTTTTTTCTCTTCTTTCTTTTTTTCTCTTCTTTCTTTTTTTCTCTTCTTTCTTTTTTTCTCTTCTTTCTTTTTTTCTCTTCTTTCTTTTTTTCTCTTCTTTCTTTTTTCTTCCTTTCGTTTATGATATTTAATTTCCAGCTTTTACTTCTTTGCAGCCTGCTTTGTAATGTTTAATGACGTTGGTCAGTTTTTGACTGACAGTGTTTGCCAATTTAATCTTTTAAATATTGACTGCCTCCATGGTCCACCTATTCTGTTTGGTTCCTCTTTGCTTTTCTTGAGACTTAATTTTAAAACAGAAATTTATTCCTAAAAAAACTAAAAAAAAAAAATGTCTATTTGTTTATTTTTATTTATTTCTTGCTTTGTTTGCTTTCTGTAATCATTTTTGTATTTTTCCTTTTCATGTAAACTTTTTTGCTGATCTCCTGTAGCTGGTGAGTTTATTTTATCCCCTGTTATTATTGATTTCCTGTGTTTTATTCGTATATGAACACAAATTTTAAGTACATTGTTTTGTTGTTGTTGGTTGTTGTTGTTGTTGTTTTTTTCTGCTTTGCCAATTCTGTTTCCTTTTCTTCAAAAGTTTCAGATAAATTCAGCCATCATAAACCTTTCTCTCATTTCTCAATTACTTTGCCAGTTTTTTTACTTATTTTATTTCTTCTTCTTTGACGACCGTTTCCTTAATCTAAGCAACACAAAGCCATTATTCTTGCAGTCATTTGATTCAATTCTGATGGTAACTTGGAATAGGGAGTTTTGAAATCATCTGTAGACGATTTCTGTAATTTTTTTAAGTTTGTTTGAATGATGCTGTGTGGCTGAAGACCAAATACTGTTCAGCTCATTAATCAATACTGTATTTTATCATTAAGAACCAAAATTATATGACTTGATATAGTTTTCCTCATATTATCAATATGTCTCTTGGAACCTTTACAGATTTTTTTTTTTTAATTTTATATAGAATTATTTCCTGATGACTTGATTGCTTCAGTGTATATCCATATTGGCATAAAATAGGCTAAAATCCTGCCTTTGGTATGCTTTTATGCCTATCACTAGGCTCTGCCACCCAGTTCAGATATATTTAATGTTTTATTTATTTTAACTCTTTAAAATGTAACATTTAAGTAGGGACCTCTACAAAAAACATGACACCTAAGGTTTAAAAATTAATTTTTAAAAATTAAAATCTTTCTTGAAGCTTTTATTTTAGTTTTAATTTCAAGCTAATAGATTAAATTTAATATTTACAATAAGCAACATACTTTGCTGTATTTCAAAAACTAATTTAAATTGAGTTTTTACTACATTTTTTGCTAAAATACTTGATTAGCACACCTTTTTTCGTTCTTTGTTGCTATGTAGTTTTTTTTTATTAGAAAGTCTTCCAAAAATAAAATATTCTTTTGTGAAATTTTATTTCAGGAATATTAACTGATTTAAAGTATAATTAATCTGATTTGAAACAAATATTTTTTACTTTGTTTAGAATATTGCAGAAATGCAATTTTTAACATGACAGTAGCTGTTTTGATCACCTGGTGACAGATCTAATGTTGTTCTATGGAGACTTTATCTGTAAAACATAATTGAAGAAAAAGATGTGAGCACCTTTTTTATATAATTTTTAACCTCTCAGTAAGATTAACAATTTAGGAAAATGATCTCTGTAATCTAATGTTTATTGATTTTTAGAAATGTTGGCTTTACTATAGTTATTGCTTTTATCTTGTGTATAGTTGCCTGTATTTACAAAAATCAGCACATTTATACACATAAAAAAAAAATTCAAAATTCTTTTAAAAAAAATTTTGGTCTTTGATTTGTATTAAGATTTTTCATTTATGATTAGTAAATACAGTTTTCACAATCCAAAAATTTATATAAGTGAATGATCAGGACTTCTCTCTATAAAAATTTATTCATCTTTTTAAAAACATTTCTTTGCATCATGTGATTTGTTTTGTTTTGTTTTTTTTTTCTTTTTCTTTCTTGAAATAATTAATTGCATTTAGAGCCTTTTCAGGATTTGAAAAAAAAAAAAAGCAAATAAAACATTGGCAAAACAGTTTTTAAAATATTAGACAATGAAGGCTATAGTTTTTTTCTTCTTAAATTTGTTTGTATATATGTTTTATGATGAGAACTTATGCATGGTTTGGCTTGTGCATGCAACCTCCATTATAATGTCTGCATGCTTTCAATTACTGTGTAAATACAAATCAGAACTAGAAGAATAATATCAAAAAGAAAAAGGCTCAAGTTAATCTTCTCAAGCCTTTCTATATTCTTTCATTAAAAACACCTGCTCTTAAAATAGTATGTTGCACATTGGCTTTCTTCCCACAGATGCACACAATGTGGACTTCCCCAAAACCGCTCCCCCTGCCAACTCCTACAAGACAGAATCAATCTTCAGCCACCTTACAACACAATGTTTCATTCTTGGTTGCTTATCCCACTGACCCCAGGACACCTATTACAGACTTTGAGCAGTGCCATGAACAAATTCCTTGGCTTTGGGAAGGTAGAAGGCAATACCATCAAATGCAACCCAATTTGCATTCTTTTGATTCCCTACCTGCTGTCTCCCCGGTCAATTTCAAGATGAGTAAACTTCCAAAACAGGTTTCTCCTCAGCACTCTGCCTACCAAAGACTGAGTCTTATGCCAACCAGTTATTCCCGTGAATCTATTCCTGCCTCAACACCTAGCAAATCCAGGCACAAGGTTAAAGCTGGGCAAAACCCATCACCTTGGAAACCCCCTATGAAAAGAAAAAGTAAAATATCTAAGGTAAGGCCCCTCTTTTTTTTTTTTTTCTCTCTTTTTCCTTTTTTTATGATAGGAACCAAGTTTTGGCTGCAATAAAGTTGCATCCCAAGTGACTCATGTCTTTGTACCTGTTCAGTGCAGAATCCAGAGTTGCATGTTTTTAAGGTGCTCTCTCAGACTGAACTGCTTATGAGAAACCTCAAAGCATGTTGGAAAATCTACTGTCTTGCAAACAATGCAACGAAACATTAAAACCATGTTGCCTTAATAGTATTTGTAGATCTGGATTTACTTACAATTTAAAATCACACAATCAAAAATCTTATATATTTATAGAAATTAGTCAAAAATTGATAGATTATGCAAAAACAGCCTATTTTTTTTTTTGTTTTCAAATGAGATGAAGTGTTAAATATTGTTCATGTTGATAATGTTATCAAAAACATTTTACTGTTACATTGTTTATTTTGTGTGTGAGTTTTGTAAATTGTCTTAAAATTTTCATTTAATCTCAAAGCCTTTTATGCACATGTCTTCTTGTATCTTGTATTATATTTTTCTTTTCTTTATATTATATCCAATTAGTAAAAACAAAAAACAAACTTTTCTAATTATTGTATTGTAATTGATTACATTGGAATGATGTATTAATCGTAAAAATGGAAAAGATTAAAACTAGATAAGTAGTTCCTATTCCACCAGGCAAGAATTGATACTTTTTGTATTTTGTCAATATTTTGACAAATCCAAAGACCAGGCTCTTTTGTTAAATCCAAATAAAGATAATTTGCTTTACATAAATTTTTGAGTTAGGTTCAAAAGTGGAAACAAATGTACAGATTTAAGTTAACTACACAATATAGTCTAATTGGAAAGACTATAAAGAAAGAAGAGGGCTAATCAGTGTAATTGTGTTCTTTCCATACATGGAATAATTTAAGATCTTTGCATGGTATAGAGACATATTCCCATATCACATTGAAACATGGGTTCTTGTTTGATGACTGATCTTTAGCTTGTTCAGTACCTAGATGGGTGATGGCTCAAGAATATCAGGTACTTTAAGTTTGTATAAGCGGCTGGTGTAATGGATAATGTCTCAGAAGAATAAGTCAGAATGCAGAGTTCCACTTCCCATTGGGTTCATTATATTCACTTATGTGCAAAGACTGTTGGGAATGGTATGAATTCATCTCTTCTCACCCCAGCCATAGGTTAAATAATAGGACTTTTATTAGGAAACCATTATATATATATATATATATATATATATATAAACAAACTCAAAAAACAAAATCTCAAAGTTTTAGCTTTAAATAACCTCAAAAAGATTGATCAGCCATAAAAAAAAAATTGATTAAACCTTGCATAGTATGATGAATAAAAAGTTATGTTCTCATTTTTGTCTGTCTTCATTTAGTGTAGCACATAATTGGGATCATATTTTCATTATATTTATATTATATATATATTATATTATATATATATTTATATTATATATATATTATATTATATATATATTATATTATATATATATTATATTATATATATATATTTATATTATATATATATATATTTATATTATATATATTTATATTATATATATATATATATATATATATATATATATTATATAATTTATATATTATATAATTTATATATTATATATATATGGATTTTTTTCATTTATTAATCAGACAGATTGCTTAAACATTATTTTTAATGGATACCCATATTTGAATAGATGCTCTGTTTTTATTTATTAAACAGTATATTTATTTACATCTAGCCTGAATACTGGAGAAATCTTATTAGAAAAATATATGATCACCTGCAGGTCTGTCATTAGATCTGATGTGCTTTGATCTCTTGGCCACAAAGAACCTCCTGGTCAAACAAAGCCGAAATAGTGCTTTTGAATATGGGTATCCATTAAAAATGATGTTAAAATAATAAATTACAAGATTATATAGGGTACGATGGGTAAATTGTCACCATTTTATATTTTTAATTTTGCGCATGCACATTGTTTTGATTTTGTTGACTGCACAGAAGAGTAGGGTCCGTTGGGCAGCATCTCTGAGAAAAAAGAGCACTATGATGCAATTCACTTGGCCAGTAATTTGGAGATGTCATTCTGTACTGCTTAGCATTTGGGCTAGAAGTTCCAATACAAACATTTCAGAGAGTTTAGGTGTCAATCTGAGAACAGTGCAGAGGATTTGGAAAGTGTTGGATGATTCTAATAGTGATCATGAAGGTGTTTGGAGTAGTCACTAGTGATGGCAATGTAATGGCTCCATTCATCCATAGTCTAACGGTGATTATGAAGGTTTAGCAGCTTGGAAAATTCATTCTGATAAGAAAAGAACTCCCGAATTTGTTGGTGAGGGCCTCAGACTCTACACGGAGGCTTACTGGCTGCTGGAAGACCCTATATCTGCCAACAGGATTCTGCACCATGCCACACAAGCAGGAGAACACAGTCATGGCAGTCAGACAATATCTCCAACTACATCACCTAACTCACCAGACTGCAACCCCTTTGATTATTATGTGTCGGGCGCTGTTGAGCAAGAGACCAGCAAAACTCCTTCTAACAACAAAGATGAACTCAAGGCAAGCATTCACCAACTTAAACAAGGAGACCGTCCAGATAAGTTGTAGGAGATTCTGGAGGCCATGGAGTTTTTATTTTTTTTATTTTTTTATGGAATAAATTTACTCTTTATTATTTCAAGATATTTTGTGTAATCTGTACACCAGTACAAGATATAGTGCTATGATTGAGTGAGTGTGAATTGCAGGGCACAGGCAAAGTTAACCACTTTAAGCAATACACTTGTACAGTGAAAACTTAAGAGTTTACTGAACTTTTATCCATCGTTCCAAATGGGAGAATCTATCTATCTATCTATCTATCTATCTATCTATCTATTTATCTATTTATCTATCTATCTATTTATCTATCTATCTATTTATCTATCTATCTATTTATCTATCTATCTATTTATCTATCTATCTATTTATCTATCTATCTATCTATCTATCTATCTACACAAACACACACATACAATTTATTTGTTTAAATGTTAAATGGATACTCATATTTTTAATAATAAAAACAGAACATCTACTGAAATATGAGTATTCATTAAATGAAACAAAACATTTAAACAGATAAATTAAAAATGTCGGATTTAAAAATTCCTATTATATATAATATATATAATATATATATATTAATTACTAGATGTTATTTTCATTGATATGCATATTTGAATAGATGCCCTGTTTTTGTTTTTTTTTCTTTTTTTTTCTTTTAATGTCTACAAGCCTGTTCCTTCAAGAGACTTAAAAATCTCTTGAAGACTTAGTTTGTACTTAACAAAACAGGGTGTTTACTCGAATGTGTATCCATTAAAATAATGTTTAGAGTAATATGTACGTGTGTGTTAGAATTTTTTTTCTTTTACCTTTTTTCTTTTTTAGGTATTTGGAGTGGGTGGGAAGATATTATAATCAGTTGCAATTGCAGTTCCATTTTGTGAATACAATGTAATGTATATCTCCCAAATATAAGGAATTACTTTTAAAATATACATTAATAAAATTTATTTTTGAATTTATTTTGAAGGTTAAAATGTTTTGTAGGCAATGAATGATATGACTTTTTTTTTGTTTTGTTACCCCCAGCAAGGTTTCAGATATTTTGTACAGTTTATTAAAATTGCTTAGAAAATGCTGAAAATGGACTTCATTGTGGATTTGATTGGATGTAATGCTTCCAATGAAATTAAAGATCTCTTATTCTGGCTTACAATTATATTTTTTGTTGTTGTTAGGAGAAACAAATCTCAGTTAAATCCAAACTCATAGGCTTTTGTAACTTGTTTTTAAATGGCTTTGATTTTATTATACAAAGAATAAACTGATGCATTATCCATATATCATTTCCAGGTTTGTTCAATTCCAAAATTTCTGTCTATAGGATTTGATAATCATATAAAATTCATTCATTCCCAGAATCTTATTTTGTTTTTCTTTGAGCATTCACATGTCTTTCTATCTCTTACAAAAACTGTTTTTCCACCAATATATCCAAATTATAAAGTGAGTAATTAACCTATTGAGTTCATTTTCTCTGATAGATCATATAAATTCCTTAAGGATTATCATATATGTAAAACTTCTTCAGTAAAGATAAGTTATGTGTTACCAATAAGATGCATTTTTAAATTTAATTTCTTTTTAATGGTGTTCACACAATTTATTTAAATAAAGCTAGTCCCAATAATTAATCTTGAGTAAAGGAAATAAGCAGAATTATTGGTCAGAAAAATAAAGTTTCTCTAAACAACAATTTTAATATAATTCTGAAAGTGGCTTTTTAACGAGAAGAGTTGCTGGATGTGATTGTAGGCAAATTATTTTTAGGAATTGAAGATGAAAGCTTATTTTCTAGGAGTTGTAATATAAAATGATGTTTCTTAATGAAACAACTTTTGGTACAAAACTATATTTGTAAAGCACTCGATGAGAAACCAACTTATTCCCCAACTAATGCAGTGCCCAGCTACACAACATTTATTTTTAAAATATTGGAGAAATTTTCATTGATTTTGCGATCAGGAATTATATTTACAGTTATTGTAATATTTGAAATCAGGCAGATAGTTGGTTCTTCATTAAAAACAAATTCTTTAATCTTCAAATGTTATGGTATTTTCTGAATTTTTAATTGTACCTCAATTTTTTAAGACTATTGAAGTTTTAAAACATATATACATAAAATATAGGAAAATAAAATCAAATAAAATGAATTTCAATGATTTTTTTTTTTTTTTTTTTTTTTTTTTTTTTAAGTTTATCACCCCAAGCAAGGCTGGAAGCCACTAGCACGCAAGGGGTTACAGAAGGTTTGGAGGAAGAGCAGATAGGAGTGGTAAAGGAGAGGATGTGGAGAAAGATAGTGGATCGATCAAGGCAAGGGGGTTACAGAAGATTTGGAGCGAGAGCAGATAGGAATGAAAGATGAAAGGATGTGGAGAAGGGAAGTGGATAGATCAAGGCAACTGGAGATGTCAATTGACGTTACACTTAAATAGTTGGAGATTATATTTGTCAGGCAAACAGGAATAAGGAAGGGAGTTCCACAGGCGTGATGTGCGAGACATGAAGCTATTGGAGTAGAAGAGACGTCTACATCTAACAGTTTCAACGGTGAAGGGGTGGGAAGGGGATGCCAGCCTCGTAGGACGTTTAAATTCATGAGGCCTAGGAACCAGCGAAATTATATTTTGTAATATTTAAAAAAAAAACAAACCTTAAGTGTAGATGTAAAATATAATTGAACATGATCCAGCCATCGGAGCCTGCAGTGTCTGTGTAGAGTGAACATTGTTGTTAGGCTGGCGTAAGACAGAATTTCAGGGTTGGGAACTTTGTCCATCCATGATATGCCCAGGATGCAGCAGATACACTTCAAATTCAATCTCTTCTCCTGCTTCACATACGTCATCCATCTATGTAAATCATGACTTTTGTACCCTTCCACCTTCCTGGGGTGTCTGTTGTTGTGTTCCACAAGTACATACCAAAGATTTTGTACAGAAGCAAACAAAAAGGAGGAAATTAGTCTAAAGAATAAACACAATGATTTAAAAAAAACAATCTAGCAAAATTTAGGCAAATGAATTTTCTTTTAAATAATAGACACCAAATAATTTAAATTTTGCTAGTTTTTAATTTAAAAAAAAAAAAAAAAAAATCATTGACCACGTCAAAACAGTAACTTTCTTTTTGTATACATGTATAAAACTGAAATGTATGGGAAGTTTGAAGTTGTAATGTGGTTTTTATATAAAATTTTTTTTTCTTTTTCTTTTTTAACTTGATCCATTTTATTAAAATTAGATCATTTTTTTACCACCTATAAGACCTTAAATAACTGGATTGTTGGGCCAGCTTGGTGGGTGAGATAGTGAGCAGTATTTGAATCAAGGTAGAAATAAAAAAATTTGAATGTTGATTTTCAATGCAGGTTAATCTACTTTCTTGAAAGATTGGCTGATTGGTTTGTTTTGTTTCACGGCATATCAACCTCAATGGGTTATTTAATGCCAATAATTTTTATTGCTGGTAATATTTTGTTTTGTCAAAAATCTTTCTGGTAATAATTTTCTTCCTTCAAAACTGTATTGCTGGTAAATTTTTTTTTTTTTTTTTTTTTTTTTTTTTTAAACGTATTGTTGGTAATATATATTTTTTCAAAAATGTATTGCTAAGATTTTTTTTTTTTTTTTTTTTTTCTTCAAAAATTTATTGCTGATAATTGTTTACAAAGTATTTCTGGTATTAAAACCTATTTTTACACTTTGATAGTGTTTTAACCCCACTTTTTGGGTTAACTATTTGCACAAAGCTGGGACTCTAACAGGTGTTACCACCCTGGGTCATGGTGAACCTGGGAACACCAGCAATTAAGAGGTGGTTCCACGCTCCTCAAAACCTCCTGATCAGAGGCCTTACTGTTGGACGTAGTTTATCGTTTTACCTAGGATGCCCCATTGAGAGGGGTCTTACCCCTCTGCAGAAGTGCAGTTGGCGTATTCTACAGCCCCAGCCGACAGGGCAAAAGATTGGTTGAGTTCCTAAATTCAATTTTCTACAATTTGACCTTGTACGTCATGAAGATAAGCTTAGAAAGAAGAAATGTGCATATGGATATGCATAACTAATAAATTCTATTTTAGAAATTAAAATTGTGGATCATGGCTATTGTTTTGAATGAAAGATTATAATGTAATGTTATCAAAAACAGGTCTGGTTTCATTGTTTTCTAAGATTTGCTGGAATTATATATTTTTTTTTTTTATAGATTTCCAACTCATGTTTTGGCCTGTGCCTTTTCCATTTTCCCCTCACAATGCGGATGTGTCAAGTCTTTCATTGAACAGTGACATTTAGGAAAATATTGCTTGATTGTACTGTAAACTGATGCCTTTTGCTTTGGGTAACAAAGGTGCTAATGAGAAAAATGGAACCAAAGTGTCATACTGTGAATTGGTATATGAATATCAGAAAAGAGAAAAAAATCATTGGTGCTTGCACCTTCAGGCGTTTTATATGAGAAAACAACTTAAATATTTTTCCATATCAATTATCTTAAAATATTATGTTGGGGATAATTTAATTACTTGATGAGTTGAACTGATTTTGAATATATTGGTCCTGAGTTCAATTTCAGCTACAGGCAGCTCTAGATTCATTTTCCTTGATTCTACACTGAGTACAAAAAGTGTTTTGTATATTTAATTTGGCATCTACTACAATCAATAAACAGGTAGAATATTGATATCTGTATTTCTTTTGTAATTCTTTCTACATTTTCATTCTTTCTTGATCTCTGATTATATTTCCTTTACAAATATGAATAACTGAAATGTTTTTTGTTTTTCCTTTCGCTTGAATCTTCTGCTCAAGTTGTTGTTTTCTTGTTTTTCATTTCTGCATGTCCGTTTCTTAAATGTTGGCTTTGATAATTAGGTTAGCAGTGTTGAAATGGTTTCTGTATTCAGAATGTTAGCAACTTTATATTACAATCACCAATTTTAGTATTTTTATGTGTTGATGATTTTATCATGTGAATTCTTGTTCTCATTTAATAAGCATTGAAGTGTTTTCATTGTAGGGAATTTGATTGCGATGATGATAGAGGCAGATATTTATTTTAGGGTTTCCATTTTGATAAAAGAATTGATACTCTGTTTGGAACAGTTGGTTTCTTTTGATAACTTAAATTAGAACGATGAAATTGAAAATCTGTCTCTGGGATAAGGGATTATGGTTATTTATATTATTTACATTATTAGGACTGTTATCCTCACCTTCATTGCCATATTCACATTTTGGTTGTTGTACACTTTGGCCTTCTTCAGGTGAATGGAATTTTGAACTGAACCCTTTGTTGTCCACCAGGGTAAATCTTTCCAGTTCCACATGGCATGCCTCTTCCAAATATCTCAGTTATTTCCCTTTGACTCAACTCTCAAGTTAAGTTAAAGGGAAATAACTGAGATATAAGGAAGAGGCATTGCACGTGGAACTAGAAAAATCTATCTTGGTGGATGAAATAAAGTGTTCAGTTTGAAATTTTGATCACCTGAAGAAGCCAGAGCATACAATGGCCGAAACTTTGTGAATCTGGCAATGAAGATAAGTCTGAACAATGTAAATAAAATAGCAAATATTTTTAAAGTGTAAGAAATTTTTTTGAGATAATGATATTTACAGATACAATTTCTACTAATTAAGCCATAGCTGGCGATAGCTAAGTTAGTGAGGTGGAAGAAGTGAATTCTTACCTTTCTCCAAGGATATTTGTGCATAAGTGAATATAATGAATCTGACTGCTTGTGACTACATCATGTTGAAATACTGGTTCCCATATGATCACCAAAGTTAAGCATTGTCTCGCATGGTCAGTACTTAAATGGGTGACTGCTATGGTGCTGTAAGTTTGGATGTACAGGTGTTGTAATGGAGACTGGCTCAGAATTACTAATTGGAGAGCCAAGTTCTAATTCAAGTTGGGTTTGTTTTATTCATTTATGTCCACAAATACTCTTGGCAAAGGTATGAATTGTATCACTAAATCTAAAAAAAAAATTCTTACACTATAAATATATTTTCTGGCTTTAATTAACCAGGAAAGGGTTATTAGGCTGTAGAAAACAAATCAATCAACAATGTACCTGACTGGAATTGGAATTTTGTACCATTACACCTCTTGCATTTCCAAGCTTACAGCATGTGGTATTCCAATTTAGCTACACACCGGGCTTGGCATTGCTTAACTTTGGTGATCATATGAGACTGAGTGTTTGAATGTGATATGGCTGTAAGCTTCCTACTCTTGTAATTTATGGTAAGGACATATATGTAAACGTTTACTACACTTTGTTTAGTTTAATACAAGGCCACATTTATAGAGAAATACACAGTTGCCTTTGCAATGGTGTGCACCCCCACAAAATCTCGTCTCACCTTTTTGGTAAACATTATCAATTCTTATTGCTGTGAACTTACATAAATTTGTCTTAAACTCTTCTGTTGCTGTTCTTGATATATCCTTTTTTTTTTTTTTTTTTTTTTAAACAATTGAAATAGAAATGGAAAACCAGTAATCCTTGGGATCTGTTCCTCGACAGTAATTTCTCATTTACACTATTTACATTTTTTGGACTGTTATCCTCCTCTTTGTTGCTATATTCATGACATTTTGGCCATTGCACACTCTGGCCTCCTTTAGTTGATTGGAATTTCAAACTGAACCCATTATTTCGTCCACCAGGGTAGATTGTTCAGGTTCCACATGCCAGGCCTCTTCCAGATGTCTCGGTTATCTCCCTTTAACTCAGCTCTCCAAGTTTTTGTTCACCACATAACCAGTAGCCAAATCTTTGGGTCAAGTCACTGGATACAACAAACAATTTTATCCACTGGGCCATGTGTCCTTGAAGACATCAGTGTATGAATTTTTAATACTTATAAAGTTAATGTCTCATTATCAT
Source organism: Acanthosepion esculentum (assembly GCA_964036315.1). NCBI lineage: Eukaryota > Metazoa > Mollusca > Cephalopoda > Sepiida > Sepiidae > Acanthosepion > Acanthosepion esculentum. The sequence continues at coordinate 94,868,342 of OZ038494.1, read as the reverse complement.
TTTTTACTAGAGCTCATATTGCAATTTTGTTATTATTGCTTTTCTCTAGCATTCCGTATTACTGGCTCCCATATTGTATTCATTTCTATGCTTGGCCGACTTAGGAGATTTTTGTGGCCTAGCATATATGCTGGTTCCTTAAGTTTCCATATTTTCCAGTGATGTTCTCTGTCTATTATTTCAACCTCATCCCACAGGGGGCAGTGATCTCCCTTTTTCCCTCCATATGTGGTCAGCTCTGCTTGAATTTCTATTTCCCTTCATGTTATGGCTTTATGATGTTCCTGCACTCTTATCTTAAGGAGGCTGCATGTTTCTCCTTTATATTTCTTACCACTGCTGCACCAGATGGAATACACACAGTCCTTAGTCATGCTCTCCTCTATGAGGTGGTGGTGGAGTCTTACTCAGAGGTGTCTACAAAGTGTTGAACCACTTTTGAAGGTTGTCTTGATGTTATTTTTTTGTATTTTTTCTGATAATCCCTTCACATATGTCAACAAAGATGAGGACAACAGTTCGAACAATGTAAATAGTGTAAATAATTACAATACCTCTTCTCAGAAATATAGACAAATAATAATTTCTCATTACATTAAGATGGGTAGGGCCAGGGATGTATGTTTTGATGTTTAAGGTAATGGTCAAGTAAACTAAACAGTTTCTGGATAATCCATTAAAGAAATACAACTTTCTGCAGATTGGAAATAAGTAATTACCATGTGTCACATTCTGCCATTGTATGGGATGGTAAATTTCTGGGACAGTCCATTCCCTGCACATCTTATATGAAATCTTTGCTTTGAAGTTTTTAGTAAATAGGATGTAATTTAGAAATTCTACACAATGTGACTAATTTGTATTTGCAATAATTTTTGATGTTTTCTTGCTTTTCACAATGTCTTCATCCTATTCTGAATATGTACAGCAATTAATATCACTGGACATGAACTGTAGCTTGTTAATTTCAACTGCTAAAAGATTTTTTTTGTTTGTTATAAGGAGACTATTCAGAGATAAAACATTGTTCAATCATGCTAATCAAGTCCCCTGTCAGTTTTTAGGTAAATATGTCAATTCAGCGTAAAGTTTAGATTTCAATTAATTTCTAGACATGTTGTTATATTGGGTTGGAAACAAAATACCTGCACAACTTTGTATATCATTGTGAATAAAAGTTGTGCGGGAACATTTTTTTTCCATTCCAATAACTTGGGAGAAAACTTAAGTGAAAGAATATAGTATCATATAAAGTATTATCTCTTTCCAGATTTTCTGGGATAAGGAGTTATCAAGTTAGCATTATACTTACACTATTTACATTTCTGGATAAATTTTCTAAATTACACAAACATGAAAATAACACTGATACCTCATTTTAACAGATATTTTTGAGTAATTTTTTGGTAAATATATCTTGAAATACTAAAGAGTAAATCTATTCAATAAAATCATCATTGGCTTCAACCAGAGCCTCCAGATAACTTTGGAATCTCCTACATCTCTTATGGGCAGTCCCCTTGTTTAAGTTGGTGAATGCTGCCATAATGCTTGCTTTCAGCTCATATTTGGTGTTTCAAAGAGTTTTGCTGGTCTCTTGCTCAACTGCGCTCCAGACATAATCAAGGGGGTTGCAGTCTAGGGAGTTAGGTGGCCAGATATAAGGGGTGATGTGGTTGCAGAAATTGTCTGACAGCCACGACTGGGTTCTCCTACTTGTGTGGCATGGTGCAGAGTCCTGTTGGCAGACATAGGGACTTTTAGCAGCCATCCTCTTGATCCTGGGAAGCACTACTTCCACAAGGTACTTGATGTAGGCCTCTGTGTTGAGTTTAAGGCCCTGTGGGAAACTGAATTGAGTCATATCATCACCATCACTAGTGATTACTTCAAACACCTTTGTAATCAACATTAGACTAGTCCAACTCTTTCCAAATTCTCTCCAATATTCTCAGATTGATACCTAAATATTCTGAAATGTTCCTATTAGAGGTTCTGGCACAAATGCCAAGCAATACAGCATGCTGTTTCTAAATTTCTAGCTTAGTGAATTGTGTTATAGATCTCTTTTTCTCACAGGCAGTAAGTACCCTACTATACTGTGCATATGCAAAATTAAAAATATAAAATGGCAACAATTTACCCATCGCACTCTGTACATGTTGACTATCATCCTCATCTTTGTTATTGCTATCACAATGTTTTAGCTGTTGTATTCTCCAGCCTTGAATGTGCAATGGCCAAAAGAACAAGAAAGAGGAGAATAATAATCTGCATATAAATAATGCAAATAAAGTATTATCTCTGTCTAATAATAGTTGATACATTTACAGTATTAAATGTGTATAGAAATGTAATAGTTACTAGGGGATACAGGCAATTTGCTTTAATAAAAGATGTACAATAAAACTTTATAAGCATAGAATTGTGGGTAAATTTTTAAAAAAATGTCCTAAGATGTTTTGCATGATGAATAGCAATCTATTAAAAGATTGCTAGGGTGGCTCTAATTAACCTGAACTGAAGAGTTGTTTTGTTCTCATAAACTTTTCAAATTGCATTGATGTCTTCTGATAAAATATGGATTTTTTTTTTTGTTTGACGAATGTAAAATAATTGCTTAAATTTTTCTTTTTTACTAAACTTTCAAACTTAACATACTCTGCAGATCTTTGGCTAATGATAGAATGAAGAAATGAATTAGATGTGTGTTGAGCATTATAGATATATGTTACTGAATAAATGAGGTTTATGGGCAGTTTCTATCTTTTATGGGCAGGTATGACCATCTGAAATTAAAGACTCAAAACTGCTACCAAGATAGGCATGGTTATAAATTTGCTTTATTTCTTTTTGTTAATGTGGTCATTTAGTGCCAACCGATAAATAAAAAGATAAAGATGTATAGATATATAGCTTGACAAGTGTCTGTGTTGGTGCATAGGTAATTACCTGCATTTACATGCAGGTAATTACTTGTAAAGCTACAGAGGGTAACAAGCACAAATGTTGTTTTTTTGTTTTTTGTCTATATTTCTTCTGCCTTAAAAGGTTAATTGGCACTGCTAAAATTGAACTGTTCATTTTTTTTATTTTTGATAATTAAACTCAGAAGATTAAAATCTGTTAACAAATTTTAATATAAATGTTACTCTAGTGCCTTTCTTTTCTTATTTATTCCTTGCCCTGTAAATGTCCTCTTTCTTACACTGACACTCCCAAAGATGATGGTGAAAGATACATCATTTTAATTTTCTAGGAAATCACTATTTTGCATGTTTTCTAGCAGAATATAAACAAGTATTATCAACTTTGAAAAAATATATTTTATTTGCTATATCTGTTAATAAATATAATAATAAAATTATTAAAAAAAACAATAAAAACACCCAATTTTGTTTCATTTATTTTATCCAGATATTATATGTTAATAAATATCATATAGGAGTTATGGTATCTGTTTACTTTCTCAGTATACTAATCAATATTTTTCATGGCACTGTTTCTCTCTCTGTGTCTTATATAATCATGAGACTAAAATCCTACCTGTGATATCATGAGTTACAAATAAAATAAAACTAGTATGGTTAATATTTCATGAAAAATTCCATAGATGTTAACAACTAAGATTATTGTTTCATGTCTTTAATTTCCACTCACCTTTTCCTGTATCTTTACATTCTCTTCCATATGAATTCAAATCTCTGTTGTGTTCCGTGTTTTTTTTTGTTTTTTTTATCTAAATACATAGTTGTAACTGTTTATATTTCTGTGGAGAAGTATTGTAATTATTTACATTGTTTGGACTGTTGTCCTCATCTTTGTTGAAATATTCACAATTTTTCGGCTATTGTAGGCTCTGGCCTTCAGGTGATTGGAATTTCAAACTGAACCCTTTATTTCATTCACAGGGGTAGATTGTTCTAGTTTCACATGCCATGCCTCTTCCAGATATCTCAGTCATCTCCCTCTAACTTAACTCTCCATTTTTTTGCTTATCACTGCAGTAGCCATGTATTGAATTCACAACTCTTTGGGTTAAGTCACTGAGCCAACCAATGCTTTTATCCACTGGGCCATGAGTCAAAAATCTTGACAACATTTTTTGCCTTAAGGCAATTTGTAACTTGTTACACAAATCATTTGATGCCTCTTGCAAGAGAACTTACTTGAATATATGGTGATGCCAAAACATTCACAAAGATTGTACTGCATTTACCACATCTTGTCTTTCCTTTGTTTTCTGCCATAACACTGAATTAGATTGAACATAATTTTGCCACTAAAATACATGCTAGCTGATTGCTAGTTTGACAAGTCAACATGTAGTCGAACTATCTCAACTTTCGGTTTTAGCACATTTGATTGGTTTAGTTACTGAAATGTGCGCATTTATTTTAACTCGGATTACATGGTGCGAAACAGTTTTTTTGCAAGGTTTTCATGCGAAATCTTGAAACTGTGTTTTCAGACCATTACTGTTTGAATTAATCCGTGGTGTTAACTTTGATGACTTAATTAGTAGTGTTAACTTTGAAGATTACATTGTCTGGATATCTTGTTGGTTTTAGTTATCACTTGGTCTTTTTCATCTTTTATTTACACCTTTATTTTGTTGAAAGCTTTGAACACTTTTAAGCAGCCTCTCTTAGCTGCAGTCACCCCCCAAATTTCTTCCTTGTGATTTTATTTTCATCATTACTCAATAAGATTTGGCAATGTAGTCAATCTCCATATTAGTATTTAAATAGTAGTAGTCCTGTTGTTTTTTTTTATTTTTAAAGCATCACTCTATGCAACGCAGTAAAGCCACTAAGACGTAAAGGGTTACAGGATGTGGAAGAATTAGGAACAGAAACATTAATAAGGAGTGGAAAGAGAAAATTGTAATCAGGAGGGCAGTAGATAGCAATTGACATTGCATTTAAATGTTTGCAGATTAAAGTTGGCTGAAAAGCAAGGAGCTGGAAAGGAGTTCCACAAGTTAGGAGTGTGAGAAAACACTGTTAGCATAGAACTTACGGCTACATCTAGCTAGTTTATCTGCAGTTTGATGAGATCTCAATGCTAGTCTAGTACTGCGCTTAAATTTTAAAAAATAGTCTAGGCACCATAAAGAGCTCATCTGAACAATTACAATGAAAATATTTATAGAAAAGACACAGGGTGGCAACCTTACGGTGGTGGGCAAGTGACTGAAGCTGAGCTGCCAGATCAGGAATCAGATATTGTTGATTCTTCTTTGGATTTTATCAAGGAGCTCCAGGAAATAGCAGTGGCACCAGACCATATATGGCAGCAATATTCGAAGCATGGATGAATGGTAGGCTTATAGATATACGAGATAGATTCTGGAGTGAAACATTTGTCTCGTATAATACGTGTCATTTATACAAATCTGAAAAGTAATAAATTACTGGTATGCACTTTACTTGTATACAGCTTTTAAAGTGAATATTAAAAAGATAAATTGTGATATTTTACTTTATTATTTATCAGAATCAATTCAAATTGATCTTGTCTAAAAAGGAGGGCATCTGAAGTGAAAACAGGTTGCAAAATATTACAAAAATATTCTTTGTTCTAAAAATGTTGGAAGCTATTATCTGTGTATGAATATAAATGAGTGTATAAGTTTCTGTATTGGATGGTGGCAGGAATGTGGTAAATGCTCATATATTTGATCACATTCAAAGCTATTTTAAGCCATCATTAGAAATATTTTCTGCTCTGAAGGAAGCCAATTCTCATTTTTATGTAAGATGTACAACCTCTTGCAAATCTTTCTTAACATTTTTGTTTCTTTAACAGATATCATCTGAAAAATTGTCTGGAATTTTTTTTTTTTTTTTAAGTAAATATTAAATAAAATGTTAACATTTGTTAGATTAATCCAACTTTAGCATGAAGTTAAGTTTGTGAAATATCCAAAGAGGATTGACTTCACTAGTATTGGCTAGCTAGATGAACTAGCCAAGCATTCACTTATAGCAGGTATTTGAATATAATAATGAGAAATATATATATATATATATATATATATATATATATATATATATATATATATATATATATAAGCTTACGGCCATATCACATTGAAACACTGATTCTTGTATGATCATTGAAGTTAAGCAATGTCAATCCTGGTCAGTACCTAGATGGGTAACCACTTGAGAATGGTGTAATGGATAACGGCTCAGAATTGAAAGTCAGTGTTGAGTTCCAATTCCAGTCAGGTTTGTTATATTCACTTATGTGCAAATACTCTTTGGAAAGTTATGAGTTCACCTATTCTTCCCCCCAGCAATGGGTTAATTAGTAGAACTTGTATCGGTAAAAATTATTATCGCCAAAAAATTCTTACAATCTAAAAATATTTTCTGGTTTAAAAAAACATCTACAAAAGGTTAAGTCATAAAAAATTGATCAGTATGTATGTTTAAATTTGCATTTGCTTAGTTGTAGCTACCAAAAGGGTAAGTGCTAAAAATGGGAAATTTTTTATTTTTACATTAATAATTTCCTATAATTTTGTTTTGATTCCAATTTCCACAGAGATTGATACTGGATAGCTTAAAGTCTTACATGTTTTTATGTTAATAAATAGTATTACTTGCATTATATACATTATTTGGACTGTTATCCTAATCTTCATTTCCATATTCACAACATTTCGGCTGTTGTACACACCGGCCTTCTCCAGATGACTGGAATTTTGAACTGAACCCTTTATTTCATCCACCAGGTAGATAGTTCTAGTTCCAGATGCCATGCCTCTTCCAGATGTCTCAATTTAACTCAACTCTCCTAGTTTTGGTTCACCACTGCTGTGGCCTGGTATTGAACTCACAACACTTTGGGTCTAGTCACTGGATCTAACCAATGTCTGGGCCATGTGTCCTTGAGGCTAGAGTGTACAATGGCTGAATCGTTGTGAATATAGCAATGAGGATAACAGTCTAAATAATGTAAATAATGCAAGTAATCATAATACCTCATCTCAGAGATATCGACAGATAAATAGTATTAGTATTTACTTTTAACCAGCTTTTATAAAAAAAAAACATTGCTTTTGATTGTACAAGTTTTACATACTTCCTCAAATTTGATCAAATCCTCAAACATCCTTGTATTTTGACAGATATCCTATCAGCATGTATTTAAAAAAAAAAAAAAATTATTTAATGATTTGATTGTTGAAGATAGAAAAATGTAAACAACAGTTTGGCATATGCTTTCTTATTTCAAAGTTAAAAATATGACCAAAACATTAAAAAAAAAAATTGTGCAGTTTTTGGAGAAGGTACTGTATGTGATTTAATGATCCAAAAGTAGTTTGTAAATTTTTCTGCTGGAGATCTCTTGTGGAACAATTATCAATGCTTTGGTAGACAATTTGAGGTTGATAGAAATCAAAGACATAACTTGAGAATATTGAACATTATATGACCCAGGAACTGGTCAACATACTTGAGATATTCATGCATTGAAAATCATTTGCACCAATTAAGTTAGTCAATTTAATGTGTGGTTTCTACATAAGTTAAAAAAAAAAGGCTCTACTAGGCCCTATATGAGGTTTTATTATTAAATTATAATTAATGATAAAAGTGGATGCTTGACAACATGAGATTATGGACAAGTTAAATCAACCACTACTAAATATACAAAAGTCCAATCATTATCCAAAATTGGTGATACTATGAATATTTGAAATAGTGTCCTTTTAGTATATGCTGTTCCTGAAAACAGATGTTTAGTATATGCGGTTTCCAGAAAACAGATGTTTGATTCAAGCAAGTGAAACTAAATGACGGCAGCAATTGATTAAAAAAAATATCCGAAAGATAAGAGAAAATATGCAGTATTTAACCAGGAACTATAGAGTAATGGATTGTGGTTTGGATTGAGGAATTGGAGAGCAGAGTTCATTATATTCACTTACATGCTAATACTCTTGTGAAAGGTATGAATCCATCTCTTCTCTCCTCCACTATGGGTTAAATAGCAGGACAGACTGGATTATATTACCTTGGATGACAACCAAAGAGAGGGAAACAACTGAATTCAAAACTGTATGTAGCTCTGGTGAAGCACATACTGTGTACCTAAGGAAAGGATTGTTCACATTGACTCTATCCCGGCTACAATCAGCTACTTTTTTTATGCTTGATTGCAGTTTTCTTTTTTAATCTATTTGTGAAAATTGTAGTTTTGTTCATTCATCTGCTTTTTTTTTTTCTTTTTTTTTTTTAATACTTTGCATATGTAGAGGTAACTAGTTAGGTGCTCACTTGTGCAATGATCCTGTGACCACATTTGGTCATGGGATTGATGATAATGTACTTTTGGTTTATCACTTATTCTGACCTTTACAGACATCTCTTGATGAAAAAAAAAAGCAAGTTCTTTGAGGGATTGCAAAAGCTATCTGGAGCATTTCTGTTGTTGGGGACAATGAATAATTTTGGAAGGATGGAATTCTCACGTTACCTCAAGGATGGCAGAGGATATTGAAAGAAAAGTGTAAATATGTTGTTTGTTAATGTCAAAAAAGCAAAGAGAAAGAAAAAAAAAAACTCTTGAAATTGAAGGTTACGAAAGAAACGTTAAATTAAGCAGTGAAATTTCCCTTTATAAAATTGACATATCTTGTTTATTTTTCCCAATAAGATGTTTTTAAACCTACATTTTGAAGAAAGGAATATAGCATGTCATGGCTCTTTAAAGTTTCCTTTTCTTTGTCTGTGAATTGCCATGATTCTTTGGAATTGAGAGTTATCCTTCACCAAGACTAGTTGCTACCCAATGCTAAAGTGCTCTATTTGCTCTACTATTTAACTTATAGCTAGGAGAAGAAGAGATTAATTCTTGCATTTTTCAACAGTATCATGATGAAAATGAATACAATAGACTAGGCTGCAATTTGAACTCAGCTTTCTGATTTCACTTACTATATTGATAACCGTTATGCTATTTGCACATCCACAAGATTTGATTAGATGTTAATATCTGATAAGATTACTTATCTTCATATACTTACCTGGCACAGGTCAGATAGTGTAATCATCTCTCAGTTGCACCTCTGTCTTTGTGCAGAGTGCGACTCTATTGTGTCTGTCTGCAGACAGATGCATCCGAAAAAAAAAATACTGAGAGGTGCCTTGTCCTGCGGGAATAGCTGCCTGCAGCAGTACCCCCTTCATTGCACTAGAGAGGAGGGATTGGTAGTCATAGCGATGCCAGTTCACATTGATGGCAACTTTTGCTCCACATTAAACCCGACCTTGTGTCACATCATGTCGCCGAACTTGCATTGTGAGGACAAGAATGATTTGTATTTTTATTAGCCTCAGCCTTACAAAATCAATGAAGAACAGGTTCACAGGTTTCAATTTACATGGACTCTTTTATACTTGCTATGTTAGGCTACTTTTAATATATAAAAAATATTGTAGTAAATTTACTTATGAATCAAGTAAAGATTTGTAAACCATAACTTAAACTGGAATAAACTTGAAAAGGAAACAAAAAAAAATTATTCTTGATCAATTGTGCTCAGACGAATAATGTAAGTTACATACATACATACACACACACACACACACACACACATATATATATATATATATATATATGATGATCATTAATAGTGTGAAACCCAGGGTTACAAACTCACATCAATCCAACTAAATATGTTAGCTCTATCACTGATATTGAGCGACTTTTCAATAAGTACCATGCATATATAATATATATATACACACACACATTTTACATTCCATTTATTTATTTTTTATAGATATAATTTCTTGAAGTAAATATTCTGTTTGTTTTTATTTTTTTCTCTTTTAATTAAACAGTATTAATTACATTTACCCGCCTGAATGGTTGAGAAATTTCATAGAAAATATGTGCTTTTTTGTGGCTGAGTGGTTAACTGTATATCAGATGAAATGATGGTTCCATTAAGGGTTACAGGTTTGATTCTTGTCAGAAAAGCACATATTTTGTATGAAATTTCTCAAACATTCAGGCAGGTAAATGTAATTAATACTGTTTAATTAAAAAAAACAGCAATTACTTAAATTGATAAAAATAATAATAAATGGAAAATACATTAAATTAATTGGACTTAATCCATTTATATATATATATATATATATATATATATATATATAGTTTTTTTTTTCTGTTTATACAGTGCTGTTTGATAAAAGTGACTCACCTGATTGTTTTTTACTCAAAATTTTTTTCACCTATTGTTTTTGGGGTCAAACTAATTTTTAATCTTACTAATATAAAGACCCCTTCCCGACCACCTAGTAAAAAAGTTTACTTACCCTAAGGTATTCTATTGATAATTATAATTTTGGATATAAATGAGATTTAGGGAAAAACTCTGTGCAAAAAAAGGGACTCACTTATTTCCTGCAACTCGTAATCAATAGAAACATAACCGAACAGCTTTAAATAAAGAATAATAGAGGTATAATTTATTTATAATAGGTAATATAGTTTGAAATATTTAATAATCTATGGGTCCTCCTTTATTTTGAATAACCTTTTCAACCCCTTTTGGCATTGACTTGATTAAGTTCTGGCAAATCTCATCTCCAAGCATTGAATTCCATTCGGATATGAAATTCACAATCAAATCCTCTTTGTTGCTCAACTGCTTTCTCGAGAGCCTGTACTTTATAATGCTCCATAAGTTTTCTATGGGGTTGAGGTCAGGAGATTGGGGCAGCCATGTCATAACACTCACCTGCTTCTCATCAAAGTATTCCTTCATTAATTTTTATTTGTGACGGGGAGCATTATCCTGCATAAAAATGATCTTGGTGGGGTCGATTTGCACCCTTTCAGCAGAAGGGAGCAGACAAGACTCTAAAATTCTCTTGTACTGCTCGCTCCTGAGGGTCTTTTCAATAGGTTTTAAGAAACCAGTTCCATGAAAAGAAAAGCATCCCCAGAACATTATACTGAACGGATGCTTGACAGTACTTACTGCTAAATTCAAAGAGCTTTCAAAGCTTCTTCGGATTTTAGATCGCTTATCCTTGGAATTTAGCTCAACTTTCATTTCATCAGAGAAGAGAACATTTAGTAAAAAAAAATCGGGTGAGTCACTTTTATCGAACAGCACTGTATGTTATTTTAATAGATACAATTTATTTAAGTAAATGCTCCATTTATTAAATAAACTGTATTAATTACGTTTACCAGCCTGGATGTTTATTACTAATAATTAATACTGTTTTTTTAAAAAACTGAGCATTTACTTAAATAAATTGTATCTGCTAAAATAATGTATAAACAGAATATATTAAATAATTGTTGGACTTAGTCCATTTTATTATATGTATGTATGCAAGCCTCTCCAAAAAAGCAATACCTGAGGGTTAAAATCCATTTTAAAAATGAAGTCTTCCATGAAGCTTTTATTTTAGTTTTAAATTCCATGCTAATAGATTAAATTTAATATTTTCAGTAAGCAAAATACTTTAGTGTATTTCAACCCAAATTTAAATTTATTGGAATGATTTTCTTTTTTCTCTGATTATCAGTAAAATCTGTCAATGTAACTTAATTCTCTTTATTAAAAAAATCTTTCAAAATTTAGATATACCTTTCTGAAACATTAATTGAGAAAAAATAGCTGATTTGAAGTTTAATTAATCTGAATTGTAAGAAATATTACTTTAAGTTTAAAATATTGCAAAAAAATCATTTTTTTTTTTTTTTTTAACAGGAGGAATTGAACCTGATGTTTGGCTAATTTATATAAAGGGGAGATAACTGTAATAAAATTACATGACAAATTCAACATAAAATAATTTTTTTTTGTAAACTACCAAATAATACTAAATTTTAAAAAATATTTTAGGCATTCTAATATTTTATTTTATGTACTTTGGCTTTACTTATAAACACGCTTTTGGGGAAATGTTAGAAAGTTTCTAATTTTAAATTTATTATAGTTACCGCTCTTATTTTCTGATAAATACATTCATATTTACAAAAATGGTATGTTTCTACACACACAAAAAAAAATTCAAAATTATTTTTAAAATACTGGGGTTGCTGAATTCTAGTAAGCTTTTCCATTTATGATTAGTAAATAATGTTTTAGTTTTATTGCATTTTTTATTTTATAATATTTTTTACCAAGGCTTTCTAAAAAAAAAAAAACAGGTTTAAAAAATAATTTAATTTCTGAATAAGTCCTGAAAGTTTCATGAAAATATGACAATTATCTGAAGAATTTTCAAATCAGTATGTTTTTTCATTACAAAAATGACACTCAAATTTCCTTTTCAAATTTATGTTACCATGTTGATGCCAGAGAAATGAGATTTTTAACCAAAATTTCGATGGTTCTAAAAAGGATTAAACATTTTTTTTTTTACATAAAATATCCTTTGATCTTTGCTCTTAACACAAAGATTTTAATGATAAAACTTTGTTTTAAATTTTGGGCTTTTTTTTTTTTCATGTATGCTCATTTTTTTGTGAATTTTTGGAGGCACACACACACACACACACACAACTTTTAAGCATCAATTTCATAATGAATGATTAGAATATCTGATGGCAGGTCTCTTAAAAATTACAAAGCTCTATAAATAATCTTTGTTTTTTTTTTATTTATTAATTTCATCTTCAGGTAAATCTTCAAAAAATTTCCTTGCAGGTTATTTTTATGACTCTTTCATGTTTTTAGCTAAAAATCTTTTTCTCATGTAAATAACACTTTTTATGTTGGGATGAAGAATTATATTTATTACATTTTTTTTTTTTTCCCCGTGCAAAGGTAGTTCAAGGTGAGAAGGTGCATTCTCTACCTTTCTTTCTGCCTTTGAGTGCTTGTATCTTATTTTATGTTAGAAATAATGATCTTTTGAATCCATTGTTTGATTTTGTTTTTTAGGAAAAAAAACAACAGAGAAAACAGTGTCACATGTTTGTGTGTGTGTGTGCACATACACACACGGTTTCAGGGTGACACATTGATTATCAACTTGGAAAATGGAATCTGTTCAGATTTCCATTCTTAGCTTACACTGTTTTACATTCATTACATAGTAATGTTCTTGGGGAAATGAATGAATGAATCTACTTTGAACTCCATTCCATTACCTGGTATCTTAGCAAAATGCCTATCACTTTAGTGATTGATAGAGAAAAAGTAACTAAATGAGCATTTGACCAAATGTCTCTTACAAAGGTAATGACCTGAGCTGTCCTTGCAGTAGTAACAATAAAAGAAAATGTTACTCTTATGGCCATATTTGACCAAGTTAATTGAACTTAACATCTAAGAAAAGTGCATTCAGAACGACAGTAGATAGCAATTGGCATTGCATTTAAATTTTTGCAGATTAAGGTTTGTTCCACAAGCAAGAAGTGTGGGATAAGAAACCGTTAGCATAGAACTTAAAGCTACATTTGGCTAGCTCAACTGTAAGTTGATGAGATCTCGCCAGCAGTATAGTATTGCACTTGAATTCATACAGTCTGCGTACTAAAGTGTAGAGCTCATCTGAACAATTAACATGAAAGTATTCATAAAAAGGCACAGAGAGGCAACCTTATGGCAGTAGGCCAGTGACTGAAGCCAAGCCGACAGTTCAGCACCGGTAATATTGCCGATTCTTCTTTTGATTCTTCTTTTGATCTTATCGAGGAACCCCAGGAAAATAGCAGTGGCACCAAACCATATATGGCAGCAATATCCTAAGCATGGATGAATGGTAGACCTATAGATATGCAAGATAAATTCTGGGGAGAAAAATTGTCTCACTCAACACGGTGAACTGACTCCATTACCAGATCAGTAGCTATGTAATCTTTCCACCTCATGTCAGCTAAGAACGTTAGCCTGAAAAGGTGCAATGAGTCACTTTCTTGGAGAATAGCATCAGCCGTGCTGATAGACGATGATTAATGGAGAGCAGTTTAGTTTTGGAGGCATTAAAATTAACAAGCTTACCCCCCCCCCCCCAGTTAACAATGGTCTTGAGGTCATTTTGTAAATCAGCTGCCATTTTGACCTTGTCTGACTGATCAGCCTTACTATCAAGACAGGAGTAAATGGTAGTATTGTCAGTGTAGATGCCAAGTTGAGAGATGATGTCATCAGGAAGGCTGTTAATGAAGATTAAAAACCTGGGGGACGCTCATGTTGATATGAAAGATGTAGACAAGTGACAGTTCAGGATAACTTTCATTTCACAATTTGATAGCAACAACTGGATCAGCTCAAAAATGTACCTGGAGATACTGTAGCTTTCAAGCTTGTGGAGAAGACCTGAATGCCAGACACTGTCAAAGGCTGTTGACATGTCCAGTGCTTCTGCCAGGGCTTCACTGTTTTTATCTAAAGCATGATAGATTCTTTCAACAATATATTGTTAGCACATCAGCAGTTGATCTGGAGAAATGGAAGCTGTATTGCTTGTCTGAGAAAAGGCCCTACAAGGAGAAATGATCACCCAATTCAATATCAATTAGGGCCTCTAGAAGTTTCCTAAAAAGAGATAGAACGCTAATAGACCAATAGTTGGAAGGGTAGGAGAGTTCACCAGAGTTCTTAAAAACTGGAACAGACAATGACTTGCAAGAGGCAGTGAGGCATTTATTATACAGTTTAGAGAGAACAGGAGCCAGTTTGTGAAAGTTGCTTTTCTGCTGCCAGAACACAAACAAGGAGGGATGGAACAAACTGCAGCACCGGAGACCAACAAAACCAAACCAGAGACACAACAATGGTAGAGGCAATGAAAAATTCCACACAGGAATGGTGCAAACGAAGGTTGAACGTAGCTGGGACACAGCAAAGACAAACAAACAGGAAATCAGAATCACGATGTCCCATATGCTTGTGATGCTGGTGACTCAGTATCTTGAAACAGAACATCATTTGCTTATGCAAATTGTAGGCACTACTCAGCTCATTGCTGCGACCATATTTTTTGCAAGTGGGTGTTCTCATCTTCGCGCCAGCCATCCTCTCCTGCATACACAAGTGTTGTCTTTTTGATTGACGGGGACAGGCAGCCTCATCCAAGGTAACTGGCAGTTCATCCTACCTTTCATTCCCGCTACAGTTTGAGAGCACAGTTCTCAATAACTATTACAAGGATACCATTGAGCCCACATGCTTTGTGGGGGTCATGGTTAGAGATGATAACATAAATCATGAAAAGTGTTTTATGCACATATCACTCAACAGAAAATAGGTTCTAAGTGGGAAGTTAGGCAGGGATACTCCAAATGAGTCAAGAGTGGAGTTGGAGGTGAATTTACGGGCAAATCATTCAGCTTTATTTGCAGAGAATGATAACACCTCAAATCGATTGAATAGGGGATGGAATAGACCTTGCACTTATTTAGTACCCTATTACAGAGACGTCGGTAGTCACAAGAGCCAAGGTTTTTAGAGGCTATGCAGTGCGTCATTCTCTCAGCAAACAGAGACATAGCTTCTTCAAGGACTCTCTTACATTTGTTATGGGCATTAGCAAATAGGTACCTCTTATGATGAGAGCTGTCCTGCTGGTATAGCCGGAAAGAGTGTGGTTCTTGTATGCTATGGTGACCAAGCATGCTGGTGTGAACCATGGAGAGCATTGTGGTTTCAGCTGGTATTATCAAGCGATGAAAGCATCCATGCCGGTTTTGACTTAAGAAACCTCAGTGGTGCATTCTTGTGTTTTCAGACATAGGCTTTCCTGCAAAATAAAATTTATATTTTTAAAGAAAGTTCTGTTATCAAAATGATTTTGACAATAATGACTTTTGTCAATAACTGGTCACCTTTATTTTTTTATTATTTTATTTGGTGGGGTAGGTAGATTTAAATGCAAATTATTCACATCGACTTGAAATCCAGGTACCAACTTTCTTGAAAAGAATTTTTTTTTTTTTTTTTTTTTTAAATTTAGTTGACACACTGATCATCCTGTTTTTTCTTTTCTTGAAACTCTTAATGATTCTTCACAATAAAACACCTCTCACCTTTTGGACCTGATGTCTGCCCTCACTCATTTTTTTTCTTCTTCCCAGAATTAATCCGAATGCTAATTCACCAAATCTAATTAAATCTCGAGAATCCTTGGGCACTTGAGAAGTCCAGTATAATTTATTTATGTTCTTAAGGGGAGTAGGGAGGCTTGTAATATAAACTTTATTTTGCAATTTTCTCTTCCTCACACCATTGCACCATTTCTCTTGGAATCCTTTGCATTCTTTTATTCTCTATCTCTCTTGTGCTTGTTCTTTCGTTCTCTCTAACTCTCTGGTTTTCATTCTTTCATCCATTCTGGTTCTCGACTTCTCCATCTCTTAACATCTGAAGAAATGACAGCTGCAAATTAAGAAAATGATCACAGGCCTGTGTTTTTCATTGCATAATGTTTTTCTTTTCCTTCATCCACATATTTGAAGCATGTTTCCGGAGTCATCAGTTCATTCTTAGTGTCTTTTCCAATTGTAGAGTTTGAATCCTCTTTTATTTAATTTCTTTCTCTTCTCTTTTTGCACTGCTTATTTCATGTGCCCCTCTTATGAAAAATTCTGCTGTTATAAATTATATACTTTCTATCTTGAATAATTCATTTTTATCTGCCCCTTGTTTCTTGGTAAAGGAACTATAAGACCAAGAGTCTGTGAAAGGAAAGGAAGAGTGTTCAAAGACTTGCACACAATTGTTTAACTCTGCTACCATGTAGCTAAGAAACAAAGAAATAAAAACCTCCACCTCTCAAAAAAGCAGGACCGTATATAGCCTCAAAATGTTCCCAATTGGTCAAAGAAAACTATGAAAGAAAGTGATAGAGAATTTGTGTTTGCTTGTTTGGTAGATATTACAGACATGTGGGCATTTTATTTGTTGAGTAAGCCAGTATTCTTTTCTGGACATTTGTCATTTATTTCCAGCAATTAAGTTTATGTCTTGGGACAGGATTTGTATTTTGCTTATTTTTTTTTTTTAAAAAAAATATTATAAAACTAAATGAAGAGGGGGATGCATATTTTCCAATGATAGTGAAGCCTAGTGAAAAAAAGGCTAGGATTTCAAATGCTGATTTTTAAAGCAACCAGCCATTTCCACTTGGATGATTGGCACAACAGTCTTTTATCTTCATTTTCTCACTATTTGGCCTTCTCTATGATAAAGCTATGTATAGTAAATATCTAAAAATAAAATTGTTTCTCAATGAAGCTCTAAAATGTATATATCCTTACAAGCACCACAAGGACAGTACAAAATAAACTGCAACATATTTATGATTATATCAAACATTTGAATGAACTCGTCAATGTCTCCGTAAACAATTTTTTAGGTTGGTGCAAAATTAATGTTGTTTTCTCACATGAAGTTGAATGTCAAAAAACGACATTATTTTTGCACCAACCTAATACATTCATAACTATTCTGGTTGTCATGTTGAGGAATATTGTTTGAAAGTCTGGTTGAAACAGTTATCGTTAAATAATGTTATTTTTATATTACTGCCTAGGCTGGGTAGGTGATAACTAAATCTCGTAAGTGATTAAGAAATTTCTGTTACCACAGATGAGGAAATATGTGAGTGAGTTTTAATTAAAAAGCAGCATGATGCCAAAATTGTCCTCAGACCCATTGTTTTAACCATTAAGCCATGTGACACTGGGAAAATATTTTGGCCATTGATCACTACTTGTTCAATTATTATTCATCATTTGATGATTACGTTTGTAAAAATGCTAGGAAATAAATCCAATGTGATTTTAAAAAAATTTTTTTATTTATTTTATTTTATTTTTTTAATTTTTTTTTTTGACTCATCTCTTAGTGACACTCACATGAGACTTGAAAGCAAACAAAGACTATTTATAGTGTTGATAGAATATAGAATCGCTTGCATAATGCAGCTATTCTCTTTTTAAAAGAAATTCATTACCTCAAACTAATCCAAGATTTGGGTTAGATTTTCTTACAATGTTATGGTCACTAGAACATTCTTTGAATATGTAATATATATGGTGTAGCACATATACTTCCCAGAAATACCTCCCACATAATAGTAAACATCAGCTCGAGGAAGACACCATTGACACTAATGTCTTACCATTATGTCATTATGTGGCATGTGTTTCTGCAGCATCATATAGACACACTCACATACACACTTTTTAAAATTTGTTATCGTCTTCATTTTTTATCAACAGATCATTTTGAAAAGCATTATTTTTTTACATTTTTTAATTACTTACTGCCACAGTACCTCTAAAAATGACACTTCTGTTAATTATCAGTTAATGATTTGTGTACCCTGCCTAGGGTCAGAATTGTTCACTGATACTTCGACTTGGAATCAAATGTATTGCACAGACACAAATAGACAAAGAGGTGCTGAAATGTTCTTGACCTGATTCAATTCACAGAATCTGATCACATAACCAAATATGAGATTTCTGGAAGAGCTTCTTGCATGGACAAGAAAAATTTTCAGCACCCTCTCGTGTGTTCTTGGTTCCTCTTTTTCGTTTCTCCCTCCAATTTTGGACCTCCCTTTATTTTAAATTCTCATCTTTTAGTGAGCCCCCCTTTTTTTTTTTTCATAATTATATTTACATTCTTTGCCCATTTTCAATTATCCTCTTATACATTTTTTTCAATATCCTTTCTTCCGCTGCCTGTTGCCTTTCTGTATATTATGTCTTTGACTGGAATTTTCCCTTTTTTTCATTTAATTTCCCATCATGCATCTGTCAATATTAATGCAGCCTTGTCATTATTCATTTCTATCCTCTCAACATTTGACAAGTCCTCATCACTTAGCCTTTTAATTGCAGTTTAACAGTAGCAATTGTGCCAAATAATTTTCTAATTTCTGACAGTCTGCTGCACGACCAAAGCAGAAAACTGTGTCAGAAGAATTTTCCACAAAAATAATTTTTCTTTCTCATTTACTTATATATTACAAATGTATTAAACGCTGTTAAAGAAACTTGAGCTATTTTCTTTGAAGCCATGATGGAATTAAATTTCAAAAAGTATTGAATATACAAATTACAAGTGTTGTTCAAGTCATTTTTTAGTTTCCACTGTTTTTATTGTTTCATCAAACACTGAAGCATATTTATATACCAGTACATGCTTTGAAAATTGAATGGTTATAGTTATTCTGACAAGAATATGCAAAATTGACACCTGTGATGACTAAAAAAAAACAACTTAAACAGCTGATAAAACTCAATTTTTATAAACTTTATGCCATGAAAATGAATAGTTTATTTTTGACCAATATATATTTATTATATAAACTTATTTTGAAATTGATTTAAATATGAAAAATAAATGAAAATAAGAATTTTAAAATCTGATACATGGCTTTACAAAACTATGGAAATCTGATTATTTTTCTTTAAAGCTTACGGCTACATGTTAAAATACCTATTTCCTCACTTAAGTTAAGCAACGTTGAGCCTAGTCAGTACCGATATGGGATACCACTTGGGAATAACAGGTGCTGCAAGGTTGATGTAGAGGTGGTGCAATGGATAATGGTTCGGAATTGTTAATTGGAGAGCCAAGTTCCAATTCCAGTTGGGTTTGTTATATTCACTTAGGCACAAATACATTTGGGAAAGGTATGAATCCAACTCTTCTCCACCCAGCTGTGGGTTAATTAGTAAAACTTGTCACTAAATCATTATCTTAAAAATAAAAAAACAATCCAAAAATATATTCTGACTTAAAGTAATCTGTAGGAAACAAACTTTATTCATTATTGCCTCATTTCTCTTCTTTAATGCTCCCTTCCCATACCATTCGGTCATAAATATGGTTTGCATATACAAAGCTGAACTTGCCTTACATACAGCTTTTATGATGCTCATAAATTATTTTGTGCTAAAATCTTTTATTCATGTCTAGCATGCATTTCATATTTTGTATAGGTTAAATTGCTTGATGATGTATTTGTTCTCTAAATGGTTTGATTTTATCATTAGGATTTGCAACCTTTCAGGATTTCTAATTCTGCTCATAGCCATGTACCGTTGACCAGGTGAGAAGTCTTCTCACACTCTCCAGTTTGTTCCAGTAATTGTTTCCAGTCATTCGAAAACAGTCTTGAATTTGAAGCTGCTTCTGTTGCATGCCAAAATAGCTCGTCACTGAATTCAGTGGGAATTCTTAGGATTGATTTGCCTGCATATGATCCAGTGACCATTTTTGTATCGGTTAAATGATCCTGGAGATTCATGAATATGTAATGATTTCCATTAGCCACTGGAAGGATAAAGAAACATTGTTTAGCAGCATGATGAGATAACCTGTTTTTTTTAGTACCAGTTGATAAATTAGTATTCCAGATGCACAGATTTTATTGTGGCATATACCCAGAAGGTACATGTCAACTTCTGTATGTATTCTTATCACCTCAGTAAAACAGCTGGCCTCATCTGACAGGTCATTTGTGGGACAGAATATGGCTCGGCTAAAGAGTCATTTATGATCAGTGCATTGGGTAACAATTACTGTATGCTATATTATTATAGCAATTCAACTGCAAAGCATGTCTATTCTGAGCTAACTTTCAGGTTTGTTGTTTATGACTTTGACTTACTCATACAGTTTGGAGTGACAAAAGCAAGCATTCATTTGGGCTTGATTACCGCTAAATACCGCAAACAAGATTTATTGCTAGCCACGAGCAATGACCCTCATGATTCCTCCGAATGGTGTAATATTCTCTCTGATGTCTTTAAATGTGTGATAAATGACTTCAGTAATTATTCTCTGGCACATCTTATCAATGACCATGAAGGAACACTTTTTAATCAGCCGCCTCTTGTGGCTTGCCTTTTGGTGGTGTAGCATGTTACAATCTCCTTTTATATCCAAAGACACGTTGCAGCAAAAGTGGAAGGTACAACCAGTAACAAGGGAAGTTGTTTCTATTCTACTTGTGACTGTGTATTGTTCTACCTTATTTTCTGACTGTACTTTTGATATCAGCAGATGTAGAATAAAGGTTTTCACCACTTGACATGTAACATCAATGGCAACTGTAACTGCCTTCGCAAAATAGAGATCCTCCTAGTCATGTTGTTGTATAATGAACTGGATGTGAAGGAAAGCCTTAACTATTTGCTCATTCTGAGTGCCAGTTTCAGAAAGGCCATCAGATGATGATAATCATGACAAAGATGTCTTGTGGAGATTGGCTGAAACTATATATCAGAGATTTTATCATGCAAGTCAACAATTTCATGACAGAAAGGTATTAACCAACTCATGAAATATTTATATGAATCATATATCGTATGAGTTTCAGTTATAATATCTAAAAATATTACTCATAATTTCTCTTGTGGGTTTCAGGTTTTATTATGCAATATAAATTGAAAAGATCTAGACCAGAGGAATGTATATTTGTGTATAGTGAGTGGCTATGGTTAAATATAAATAAGTGACAGAACTGTCTATATTTCTGAGATGAGGTATTATGTACACTATTTACATTATTCGAACTATTGTCCTCATTGTCACCATATTTATTACGTTTCAACCGTTGTATACTCCGGCCTTCTTTAGGTGGTTGGAATGTGGAACTGAACCCTTTATTTCGCTCACTGGGGTAGACTGTTCTTGTTCCACATGCCATGTCAGTGCTCATATTGCAATTTTTGCTGTTATCATTTAATATTTTTACCAGAGCTTATATTGCAATTTTTGTTATTATTGCTTTTCTCTGGCACTCCTTATTACTGGTTCCCATATTGTATTCATTTCTATTCTTAGTCGGCTGAGGAGATTTTTGTGGCCTAGCATATGTGCTGATTCCTTAAGTTTAAGAATTTTCCAATGGCGTTCTTTGTCTGTGATCTCAACTTGATCCCACAGAGGCCGGTGATCTCCCCTTTTCTTTCCATATGTGGTCAGCCATGCCTGATTTTTCCATTTCCTCTCATGTTATAGCTTTCTGGTGTTCTTGAAGCCTTACCTTAAGGGGCAACCTGTCTCCCCTTTATATTTCTGCAATGATAACAGCAAAAATTGCAATATGAGCTCTGGCAAAAAGTGGTAGCTGAAGACATTAGGTTTATAATACCCAGAAATTCATACACAGATGTTCTCAAGGACACATGGCACAGTGGATAAAGGTGTTGGTTAGATCCAGTGACAGGACCCAAAGAGTGTGAGTTCAGTACCTGGTTAAGACAGTGGAGAACTTGGAGAGGGGAATTAACAGGAGATATCTGATAACTGACATCCATTAAACATGGCATGTGGAACTAGAACAGTCTACCTCAGTGAGCGAAATTCCAACCACCTGAAGAAGGCCGGAGCATACAACAGCCAAAATGTTGTAATAAATATGGCGACAAAGATGAGGACAAGTGACAGAACTACCCAACAAACAGAATTGACAAAGTTTGTAATAAGCAAAAAAAAAAAAAAAAAACAGGGCAAAAATAATATAAAGCAAGAAAAACAATATATAAGGCAAGAAAACAATATATGCAAGGCAAAGCAACAGAATATGGTAAAAAGTTCACAAACTAAGTATTGGGGTTGACACACCTGAGCAAATTCAGATAAATGAACATAGCATTTTGACTTAAAGGCAAAACAGACTGGGACTGAGTAATATGAAACAGAATTGACATATTTTATTGGCTAGGAAGAAATTCCAGCATGCATTTGTGTGCTTCTGCCTATAAATTGGAGAGGGGAAAGTGTTTTGCAGTCATTCCCCATGGGTATTCAAACCAACAATTTGATTAGCACAATATCCTATGTAAGTGAATAAATGTCATTATTTCATGTTAATACAGGGTTTTTGTTTTATAACCTTCATTAGTTTCAATCCATTGATTTTGTTAATTTTTCTACCATTTTGACTTTAACATTGCAGCACTTTAAATTTCTTTTTTGGCAAAAATCAGTGTTGAAGGATCTGAAAGAGAATTGTCTTGCATGAATATATTCTTTAGTTTAAAGTCTTTTGAATGTGTAGCACTAAAAAAAGGTCTTGTCAAAGAACTTATAATAATTCTCTGCATTTGTCTTGATACCATCATCGGTTTTGAAGGGGCTTATAATATTACTCAGTTGGTGACAACTTGTTTCTTTCTCTTGCATGAATCCTGTCAA
This sequence comes from Acanthosepion esculentum, assembly GCA_964036315.1. Taxonomy (NCBI): domain Eukaryota; kingdom Metazoa; phylum Mollusca; class Cephalopoda; order Sepiida; family Sepiidae; genus Acanthosepion; species Acanthosepion esculentum. The sequence goes on along the minus strand of OZ038494.1, from coordinate 94,845,184 downwards.
GCATGAAGTTATCTTAAAAGAGAAACAGGAAGACACAGTGGAGAGGCTTATACCTGCAATGCATTTCACGGATTCTCTTGAAGCTAACCTTGCATTCATGCAGAATGATTATTAATATTTAATTAGAACATTGCTAATTAGATTTATACATAGTTCTTCAATAAGCTGCAGATGCAAAATAATTATATATCATTGTAAGGATACAAAAGGCACTTGGAGATAAATCATGTCATCTGACACAGTGACAAAAGTGGAAGTCACATTCACTTTTGAAGTAGTTTTTTTCTTTAGCTCAGGAGCCCCCAATACCTGGGCAGAGGCTAAACCTGTCTCCCCAGCAGCTTACAAGTCCATGGTGCTATTTTCCCTTTCCCAGATAGAGAATGAAACTCCAGCTCGCTGCCCTCTATTTGAGAAAACACAAGACAATGTTTCTCATTCAGGGAATATGTCCTCCCCTGGGACATAGATGAATCCATCCTGTTTGAACTCGGAGTCCTAAACATGGCTTCTCCGGACACAGGAGTATCTCCATATTTTATGTAAGACCCTTCCTTTTTGTTTTCCCTTACTTGCCTTTGCTGTATAGATATGTATGATATATTGTTCTTCGTGTGGGACATGTATATATGTCAGTCTGTCTATATTTCTATGGAGAGAAAGAGAGAAGGGAGATCAACGTCCCCTGTGGGATCATGTTGAGATCATAGACAGGGAACACCATTGGAAAATTCGGAAACTTAAGGAATCAGCACATATGCTAGGCCACAAAAATCTCCTGAGTCGACCAAGCATAGAAATAAATACAATATGGGAACCAGTAATAAGGAGTGCCAGAGAAAAGCAATGATAACAAAGTTGCAATATGAGCTCTGGTAAAAACATGTAATGATAACAGCAAAAATTGCAATATGAGCACTTTTTAAAAAATGGTTGCTGAAAACATTAGGTTTATAATAGCCAGAAATTCATACCCAGATGTCCTCAAGGCACAGTGGATAAAGACGTTGGTTAGATCCAGTGACAGACCCAAAGAGTGTGAGTTCAATACTCGGTTAAGGCAGTGGAGAACTTTCAGAGGGAAAATTAGCAGGAGATAACTGATAACTGACATCCATCAAACATGGCACGTGGTGATCGAAATAAAGGGTTCAGTTCGAAATTCCAACCACCTGAAGAAGGCTGGAGCGTACAACGGCCGAAACATTGTGACAAATATGGCGACAAAGATGAGGACAATAGTCCGACTAATGTAAATAATGTATATATAATTTTGTGTATGTCTTAATAGTATAAAAGTCTCTCTGAGAATAAAGCATGTTTGTCATTCCTTTTCCTTTCAGCTGTTTTGTTACTACAGTGTTATTATATAACAGACATAATAATGCCCATAATGGGGGAAATGCAAATGGGAGAATAAATATTTCGTCCATAGTTCTCTCTTGTTATACTATTATTACTTAGAACTAACAATGTGGACCAAAACAAGAATGTTTAAATTAATAAATATCTTAATGTTCTTAAATTGAACAATATCAACTTCATCTGGAGTTGGGCATAGCTGTGTGGCAAGTCTTGTTAGTTATCTATCAGAATCTAAGTGCAATACAGGCTCTCACTGATATTGTAGCTTCTTGATATACAGTGTGCTCCAAAATTTACGTAGGTATTTTTTTTTATATATCTATTTCTTTTTTTATTCTCACAACATAGATTAGCAAAGTGAAATTACCCATCTTATGTTGTGAATATTTAATCTAATTTCTGAAAAAAAAAAGGACGGGGAAGAAATGTATGAAAAATACCAAGTTGACTTTTGGGACACTATATTTTCTGTTTTCTTGACTTGAACCAGGTATATTAAATTCGAATTAGCAATATTCTTTTAATTACCTCCCTTACAAATCCTGGTGTAATATAAGACTTTGTTTTATTAGCAACAGAATCAATTTCATTTTGGTGAGGAAAAAAATTGGAGCCCATTAGATTTCTTTCTCATTTAAGAAAGTTAAGAAGACAATGAAAAGGAATTTAGCAAATTCATTTAAAAAGTTCTTAAAAAGTGTATTAAAAGCTACTATTTTAAAAATCTGAAAAATTCCATATAATAAAATAGAATATAAATGAGCTGATGAATTATTTTTTTGATGTTAGATCTCTTCAGGATGTAAGCAATCATTGCTCTCTGAGAATTACTCTAACCATAACTGAAAGTTTGGTTGGAGTTGAGTCAAAAATGGTTGTTATGGATTACTTTAAAATTTGTAAATTATACTCGGATTAAAAGAGAATTAAAACCAGTTTCTTTCCTTTATTTATTAATTTATATTGCAGAGTATGTAAAAAGAAAAATATTAATTCAAAATTTAAAAGGTAAACTTTTTTTTTTTTTTTATTTTTTTTTTTTTTTTTTTTTAGGATTTGAATAAAATTTAGAATAATGCTTCAGAATTTTATTCTTCTTACTTTTGATGGATTTTATTTTTTTGATCAGTCTTTTAAGAATCTAGAATTATTATCCAGTTTAATTTTAGTATCTGTTTTTTTTTTTTTTTATTATTATCTTAAGCAGCTATTAGCATCTATAGAAACCCCATTTTGCCACAATCAGATAATTTTGATTTTCAGATTTGCAGTATGACAAGTCTCAGATAATTTTCTAGTGTTGGAAGATATTTGTAATTTTTTGTCTCTCTGAACAACTGTACTACAGAATGGAGAAATGTTATCTTTAACTATCATCACTTATCCTCTGTAAAATTACTTTGGAAGTATCTACAATGAACTAAAGAATCTTTTGCGTTGAATTGAGACTTTGTAGCTATGAAGAATAATAAGAGAAAAGATAAATAACCAATCTTTCTCTCTCTTTTTTGTTTAAATAGATACCTTTCACTTTGAAAAAATAAAGTTTCACATCTGTTTTTGTTTCAGTTTCATATAAAGACTAATCTTTTGGTTCCATCTATGCTGATGTTACTGTACAGAATCAATTTCATTTTAGCAGGGAAAATATTAAATAATCCGAGAGAATCATTAGAGTTTAAAACCTTCCCAAGGATGACCGTAACCATTAGTGAAAGTTTGGTTGGATTTGAGCCAAAAATGTTTGATTGCTTTAAAATTAGTAAGTTATACTGGGATTAAAAGATAATTCTCAGGAGAATAAAACCCAGTATGTTTATCTAAAAAAAAAAAAAAAAAATCTGAAAATGTAAAAACTTCAAAATAAAACTTATTTACTTATTTATATTGTATAGTTATGTAAAATGCAAAATTTAAAAATGTTATTTTTTTTATTTTTAAAAATTTTTTAAATTTAGAATATTTTGGAATTCTATTCTTCCTCCATGCTGAAGAACTATTTCTTTTAGAGTTTGCTATGTTGCAATGGGTTTATCTGATAGTAAGTGCTGAGGGGCTTCATATGAAAATAGACAAAATATCCCTAGACATGGGCAGTGGAACAAGAACAGTCTGTCCCCATAGATTAAATAATGAATTCTGTTCAGAATTCCCTGTAGGTCACCCAGACTGATATACACCTGATGAAGGTTGGAGGGATGTTGAAAATAGTTTCCTCAAATACTTTCCTCATCAGTCTATCGACTTTATCCTTCAACTTATTCTACAGAACTTATTGTCTGGCATTAAAAGCAATGTGATACTGCTGTCTTTCTTTCTTTGGTAGAACGACGACTATTCTGTGTCAAGTCTATTGGGACTTTCTAACTGTCAAATTCTGTTCATTAGATCAATCAGGCATGCAAACTATAGCTCCGCAGATCTCATTTTGTTTGGGAGCCTCATTGTTTTTCCGACATTACACTTGACAACCTTACATACTTCACCAGTTGTCATATTGGATATATATTATAAAATACCTAAGCCAAGAAACCAATAGTCAGTGGTCATAAATTTCATAGACTTCAAGTAAGCTAGTATTTACTGGCCAACATTATGAAAATTGAGCTATTATGGTTTACTTATTTGTCATATCAGCATCTTCCAATTTCTGTACAACCAATAAAGCTGCAGGGTTCTCCAGCTTAATCATTGAATAAAATACCATGAAAAATTTCCTGATTTTGTGGCATCACCTAACAGACAGTTGTGGGTGTATAGGTGTGCTCCAGCACCGATAAAAAAGATGAACGGACAAAGAATCAACATGAAAACAGAATATGCATTCTTCTTTCATAAGTTTATGAAGTATGTAAAAGAAAGATGCATGCTTTTAACCATCCTATTTTATCACTTGTATGGACTATACTAAATAGAACAATCAGATCCAGCAATACAATATTGCTTGGAGCAGCCAACAGTCAAACAACCTGGACTTAGTAGACTACATTTCAATACTGACTGACAGTGATAGTAAGTTCTAGTAAATAGACATCTCTCTGGCTAAAGAGGACTATAAAGGAAATAGAACAATAACTTAACAATACTGCTCAGTTATTGTTCACCTGTTTCCACTAAGTTCACGTACATACTGCCCAACCCAGTCACAATCACTGTCACCAAATTCAGAAACCAATTTTTTAATCCACTAGCATAGTGAATTAAAGCATTAGTTAAACCTATGCCAGGCAGTGTGTATTTGGACTTGGTGGAAACAGTCAAGCCAATAGCTGAGCAGTACTAAAAATAAGAACTAGGCATGATATCCCAAGACCTGGATAGCAGAATGAAAACTGTCTACCCCTATGGATTAAATAAAGAATCCAGTTAGAAATTCCCTGTAGGTTACCTGGATTGATATACACCTGATGAAGCCTGTAGGGCACAATGGCCAAAATGTTGTGATAACAACAACAAAGATGAGGAGAATAGTCTGAATGTCAATAATATAACTCCTCATCCCAGATATTTAGGCAGAAATGATACTCATGTATTAGAAACTGTTTTAATATGGAGAAAAACATTAGGGATAATATTCTTTAGTCTTTAATAAATTTAAAAAAAAATGAGTAGGGAAGAGAGAATAATTCTTTGAGGGTGCATTTTTAGTTCATCCTCATCTTCTAGAGTTTTGATGTTGTAGTTTTGTTTAACACCACAAATTGTTAAAAAGATGTAGCCTAAAATCTTGAGTCATATTCTTAAAAACCTCATCAGATCGAGTCTTTTGTATGGCTGTCATACATGGTACCAAAATCATTCAGAAATATCTAAACAGTCGGCTGTATACAGCCACTTTCTCAGATCAATGGTTAAAAATGACTTTGAGCAAAATGAACTCTGTACATATCAGCTAGTCATCCTTCTTAGAACCTTGTGGACTGGCACTAGATAATCACAAAGAACTGCACCAAATAACAGAGACCACCTTACTTGAGGACTTTCAGCAGAAGCATCAACTAAAATGGATAGTATATATAATTCGAAGAGGAAATGACATAATCAATATTTTGACATTCCACAATACTTGAAACAAAAGATTAGGAAGGAAGTCCTCATCAGTATTGGAAAAAGCAATAACAGATACTGGATTTGAGAAACCCATTTTCTTGAAAAATTGTTTTAATGGAAAGATTTTATAAATTTCAATTGAAATTAGCACTGGCTGCTCGGTCAATGAATATTGAATGTTTCCTTATAAGGAAACAGCTAATATTATCATTACATTGAAGAAAGAAATATCCTTTTTTTTCCTTTTTTTTTCTTTCTTCTGCAAAGGCAGGTTTTACCACTGCTGAACTTGCCAACCTGTCCCACATAAAATGTCTTTGAAGGGAAAGCAAAATGTCCAAATTGTTAGACCCAATTTCATGAATGTGATGTGCAATGTGCACTTTCTCTGATGCAATTGTCATCTTCATTGACTGTAAAACTCTGGAGTTATAGAATAAATTAGATTCCATCTGAATGGCTAACCACCTGCAAAAGATTCATTACATTATATGATGGAATTCACATCGGTACATCAAATCCTTTTTTACTTTCTCCTTGTGTTATTTTCCGTAACATTTCTATAAAAAAGAAAAAGGAGGCAACATGTCTTTTGAAGAGCTCACATTCTATTCGCTGTCCTATTTGTATCGTAGCACTGCAATTATGAGAATTGCCTAAATCTTCAGTATTCCTCCTATTTTATTGTTTTCTTTCCTGGTATCATTTTGTGTTTTACCTACTGTAAGACATAGTTTATATGATATTTTGAAATTTTGTGGGCTTCAAATGTTGGTGGCTGTTTGGTCTTCAATCTCTTGGATGTTTTATTAATACAGGCTTACTAGCATTTGGATTATATATATATATATATATATATATATATATATATATATATATATATATAGTATAATCTTAAACAAAATATCAGATTAATAATCATGGCAAGAAAGGAAAATATGGAACAAAAAACGAAGGAAGTGAAATATAACTGTAGCAAACTATTTAAAAAGATAAGTGAAACTTTGATTGTAATTATCATGGAAGAATAAATATAAATCCTGGAGAATATCTCTAAGAACACGATTTATGAAAAATGATCTCCTTCCTGTTAAGAGTATTCAACATGATGTATTCAGTCTAAAGCAGCACACAAGACTACTTGAAAGTGCTGACTGAAATTGGGGTTATATTGAATAAAGAAGTAGGAAATAGAAAAAACAAAATTGATAATATCTGCAGAAAAGGATTTTGAAAATTTGGATATGAATAAAGAAAATAATGTATAAAAACAATTATCCTTTTTGCATATTAATATTTGAGCACAGCCCAATAAAGTTTAAGTTGGGAATATTGTAATGTTTATTCACCTTTTCATAACTGTTCATAAAATTAAGCATACTTAATCAAATATAGCTGAGCGAAAAATATATTTCTTGTTATTGTTTATTTTAAGAGGCTGTCTTTTGATTTATATTTTCACAACATTTTGGTTGTTCCATTCTACAACCTTTTTCGGGTGTATTTGTCTATTTGGAAATAAAGGACATTTTTTCTGGAGCATTATGGAGTTTCTTTGTGATGCCCCTTGGATTGATATTATTAACTTTCTTGTTGAGAATTGTGCCACCGAGGTTCCTTTTTGGGATAAAGCAGCATCGATGCTTTTATACTTTCTCAGAAATACCAGATGAAACCACAATCTTATCATTGGTTCACATCTGACTGTTCAGCCATTATTATTCACAAGAATCCCTTTTTTTTTTTCCACCTGTATCAGCATGATAGTTCCAATCACAGCAGCTGCCACTTTGTATCTACTCATCATAATTATAAACATGTTCTCAAAGAGGCTAAATCTTTGTTTGCTGATAGAACGAGGCATCATATAGCCTCTGACAAGTTTGGCTATTGTAACTACTGGCAGCTCTTTAATAGCATGTTAAATAAGAGTTGTTGTTTTTTATCCCTCCGCTTTTCACTTAATTTGAGGTGATAAAGCAGAATGTTTTGCTCATAAATTCTCTTCCAGTTCTACTTTTCACTCAGCTGGAGATCGTTTGCCTGACTTTCCACTTAGCACTGATCATTATTGAGTGATATCCATATAACATTGTCCATATTTTCTGCTATAATTTCTAAACAGGATGTCTACAATGCATGTGGGCTTGATGGTATCCCTGCAATAGTCCTTAAATCTGTTCTTGAATTGGATCAGCATCCAACCTTGCAAGGGTTATTTTTTCAGATAAGCAATATGGCTTTTGCTTCCCATGGTCAACTGCTGATGTATTAATGTTATTGCTAAAAGGGCCTATCAAGTTTTAGTTAAGAATAGTGAAGCTCAGGCTATTTTCTTATTTATTTCTCTAACACATTTGACTGGCTTTGACATGTTGGTCTTCTTCACAAGTTGAAAGGTTATGGTATTTTTGGATACATTTTTGATCCGATTCAATCTTTGTTATCAAATTGCAAAATGAAACTGGTCTTGCATGACATTTTTTAATTAATACAAGTGTCCCCCAAGTCTCTATCCTTTGCCCTATATTGCTCATAATTTTCATAAACGACCGTCCTGATGCCATCAGTTCTCAACTTGGTATCTATGCTAATGACATAACTATTTACTCCTGTCTAAATGGTAAACCTGATTCCCTCAATAAGGTTAAATTGGCAACTGATTTAAAAAAAAACTCAACCTTTAATTTGTTAACTGGTGCAAGAAATGGCTGGTTAATTTTAACGCCCCAAAATGAAACTGCTCTCTTTCAACCATCGGAGAGAAAGAATTTTGCGTTCCATCAGCAAACAGCCAAGAGATTCTCATTGCACTTTCTCAGGCTAAGTTTTTCTGCTGGCATAAAGTGATTATAGTGAATCAATTTCTAGGCATGCTGCTAGTAAAGTTGCTTCATTTTGTCATTCTAAACAGTTTTTCTTAACAGAATCTATCTTAGACATTTAAAAGTCTAACATTCATCCATTGCTGTCACATCTGATCTGGTACTTTTGCTATGTATTTAGAGATTCTTGATAAAATACAAAATATAATTTTCAATGTTATTAGTCCTGACTTGGCATCTCAGTTTCAGATATTTTCCCACTTCTGTAATATTTCCCAAATCGAACCCGTAGGCCTTGACTGTGGTGATGGAAAGTGGCCGGATGGCATTACCATCTTCCCTTTTAAAATGGGTAAGTCGTTGATTTGGGATGCGACCTGTGCGGATACATTTTCGCCCGGTAATTTGATCAGGTCCGCGGTTGAGCTGGGGTCCGTCGCCCAAGACGCAGATATGGAAAAAATAGTTAAATATTCTTCTCTTGCTGATAGATTTTTTTTTTTTACTCCTGTGGCAGTGGAGACTTCAGGGGTTATTGGCCCTCGTTCGATGACGTTCCTTCGGAGGATTGTCGCGCTTGCGAAACGGAGTGGCTCTTGCAGCGTGTCTCACTGGCGATGGTTCGAGGTAATGCTTTCTCCATCATTGCGGCTGGCAGAGGATAGAAAAAATTGTTTATAGTTACGTTGTTCTGGAATTGTCATCAATGGTCGACTGAACTTGATTTGTTTCAATGACTTTTGTTTTGTTGTTATGGTAATTGTTCTGATGAACTTTTCTATTTGGTATCTAGACTTTATGAATTTAATCCCAGGACTAGATTGGCAGCAAAGTTTCATAATTTTACAGTTGAAATGACTGCTAGATGTAACTGTAAATTCTATTCTAGCAGTTTCTTCTCTTGCACTTCTTGCTTGTGGAACTCTTCCAGCTTTTTGCTTTGCAGTCAACTTTGATCTTCAAAAATTTAAATGCAATGTCAATCATCATCTTTCTTCTTGTTCTTTTATTGTTCTCTTTCCTTTGTAATGTTTTCCTTTTTCTCATTTTCTTTCATATTTAAATATCCCTTGTGTCTTTGCCATCTAACTGCTGGCAAACTGCAAATTGCATGTAAATGCAATGTCAATCATCATCTTTCTTGTTCTTTTATTGTTCTCTTTCCTTTGTAATGTTTTCCTTTTTCTCATTTTCTTTCATATTTAAATATCCCTTGTGTCTTAGCCATCCAACTGCTGGCAAACTGCAAATGCTTTGCCCATAAATCTCAAAGGGATCATATTCTCCAAAGATTTCACTCCACATAGCCTGCAAATGAGTTCCAGCTTCACTATCCTTTCAACCACTGGAAGACCGGACACCGATCTGTCAAACTCTGGAATTAAGTCGAATTTGGTGTCTGCCATTGATCGTCAATCACTGAAATATCTTGTGTTTTGTTTGTCCTGTTTGGTTTTCACACGTCCGCACATTGAGAGTGCTCTCCTGACTGAGAAAAAACTTATATAGCTCTCCCAGTCCCAAACCCACACTGACTATTGGCTAATACCTGCCCGGTATTGTTCATATGAAAATAGTGCCACCTACTCAAAGTAGGTCTTCTCTCAACAGCCCATTATGTAAGAGGACATAATTCCTGGTGCTTACAGCACCATATGCAACCAACTTTGAGTCTCTTATCGGGTTTACCAGATTCTCTGTTACAAGAAAAAACAGTAGTTTTTATAGACCTTGCTGTCCTCAGTAACAATAACACCAAGTTTTTCACTATTATAGCTCTGTTGGGGAAAAGTAAGAATAATAGTGAAAGTGATTAATAAAAGAAGCTGTCTTTTTCCAAAGATGTAACATTGCCTATTTTGATAATCCTAGGGATAGGAAGAAGACTCCAAATCTAAAAGCTCAGGTATTTAAATAGAAACACTTGGAGATATGAATGCTGCAGCTGCATATGAGGGTCTATTGAAAAAGCTGAGAACTCTTCTTCATCCCCATAATATTTAGTTAAGACTTTAGACATGGTAGTTTAACAATTTATTTTAGAAACAAAACAGTCATGTCTGAAGTCTATCATAGACATGGTGGTAGTAGTGGTGGCAGGAGGTACAATTGTCCATTGGTGATGCTGTTTTTTAAAAAAAATTAGGAAAAATAGACTGAGAAAGTATTACCTGTTATTTTGAAGATATTGTTATCTTTCCCTTATTTCTTTTTTCTTCCTTTCATCATTTCTTTATCTTTTTCTTTTACCTTCACTTTTCCACTGTTATTAACATTTCTCAAATTTCTTATTGTTTTTTCCAATATTCTTAAAATTTTTTTTTACCCATTTTTTATTTTTATTATTTACTTTTTATTATTTTTTCTTTCCCTCGCCTCTTTTTTCTTTCTTTCCCTCGCCTCTTTTTTCTTTCTTTCCCTCGCCTCTTTTTTCTTTCTTTCCCTCGCCTCTTTTTTCTTTCTTTCCCTCGCCTCTTTTTTCTTTCTTTCCCTCGCCTCTTTTTTCTTTCTTTCCCTCGCCTCTTTTTTCTTTCTTTCCCTCGCCTCTTTTTTCTTTCTTTCCCTCGCCTCTTTTTTCTTTCTTTCCCTCGCCTCTTTTTTCTTTCTTTCCCTCGCCTCTTTTTTCTTTCTTTCCCTCGCCTCTTTTTTCTTTCTTTCCCTCGCCTCTTTTTTCTTTCTTTCCCTCGCCTCTTTTTTCTTTCTTTCCCTCGCCTCTTTTTTCTTTCTTTCCCTCGCCTCTTTTTTCTTTCTTTCCCTCGCCTCTTTTTTCTTTCTTTCCCTCGCCTCTTTTTTCTTTCTTTCCCTCGCCTCTTTTTTCTTTCTTTCCCTCGCCTCTTTTTTCTTTCTTTCCCTCGCCTCTTTTTTCTTTCTTTCCCTCGCCTCTTTTTTCTTTCTTTCCCTCGCCTCTTTTTTTCTTTCTTTCCCTCGCCTCTTTTTTTCTTTCTTTCCCTCGCCTCTTTTTTTCTTTCTTTCCCTCGCCTCTTTTTTCTTTCTTTCCCTCGCCTCTTTTTTTCTTTCTTTCCCTCGCCTCTTTTTTCTTTCTTTCCCTCGCCTCTTTTTTCTTTCTTTCCCTCGCCTCTTTTTTCTTTCTTTCCCTCGCCTCTTTTTTCTTTCTTTCCCTCGCCTCTTTTTTCTTTCTTTCCCTCGCCTCTTTTTTCTGTCTTTCCCTCGCCTCTTTTTTCTGTCTTTCCCTCGCCTCTTTTTTCTTTCTTTCCCTCGCTCGCCTCTTTTTTCTTTCTTTCCCTCGCTCGCCTCTTTTTTCTTTCTTTCCCTCGCTCGCCTCTTTTTTCTTTCTTTCCCTCGCTCGCCTCTTTTTTCTTTCTTTCCCTCGCTCGCCTCTTTTTTCTTTCTTTCCCTCGCTCGCCTCTTTTTTCTTTCTTTCCCTCGCCTCTTTTTTCTGTCTTTCCCTCGCCTCTTTTTTCTGTCTTTCCCTCGCCTCTTTTTTCTTTCTTTCCCTCGCTCGCCTCTTTTTTCTTTCTTTCCCTCGCTCGCCTCTTTTTTCTTTCTTTCCCTCGCTCGCCTCTTTTTTCTTTCTTTCCCTCGCTCGCCTCTTTTTTCTTTCTTTCCCTCGCTCGCCTCTTTTTTCTTTCTTTCCCTCGCTCGCCTCTTTTTTCTTTCTTTCCCTCGCTCGCCTCTTTTTTCTTTCTTTCCCTCGCTCGCCTCTTTTTTCTTTCTTTCCCTCGCTCGCCTCTTTTTTCTTTCTTTCCCTCGCTCGCCTCTTTTTTCTTTCTTTCCCTCGCTCGCCTCTTTTTTCTTTCTTTCCCTCGCTCGCCTCTTTTTTCTTTCTTTCCCTCGCTCGCCTCTTTTTTCTTTCTTTCCCTCGCTCGCCTCTTTTTTCTTTCTTTCCCTCGCTCGCCTCTTTTTTCTTTCTCTCCCTCGCTCGCCTCTTTTTTCTTTCTCTCCCTCGCTCGCCTCTTTTTTCTTTCTCTCCCTCGCTCGCCTCTTTTTTCTTTCTCTCCCTCTCTCGCCTCTTTTTTCTTTCTCTCCCTCTCTCGCCTCTTTTTTCTTTCTCTCCCTCTCTCGCCTCTTTTTTCTTTCTCTCCCTCTCTCGCCTCTTTTTTCTTTCTCTCTCTCTCTCGCCTCTTTTTTCTTTCTCTCTCTCTCTCGCCTCTTTTTTCTTTCTCTCTCTCTCTCGCCTCTTTTTTCTTTCTCTCTCTCTCTCGCCTCTTTTTTCTTTCTCTCTCTCTCTCGCCTCTTTTTTCTTTCTCTCTCTCTCTCGCCTCTTTTTTCTTTCTCTCTCTCTCTCGCCTCTTTTTTCTTTCTCTCTCTCTCTCGCCTCTTTTTTCTTTCTCTCTCTCTCTCGCCTCTTTTTTCTTTCTCTCTCTCTCTCGCCTCTTTTTTCTTTCTCTCTCTCTCTCGCCTCTTTTTTCTTTCTCTCTCTCTCTCGCCTCTTTTTTCTTTCTCTCTCTCTCTCGCCTCTTTTTTCTTTCTCTCTCTCTCTCGCCTCTTTTTTCTTTCTCTCTCTCTCTCGCCTCTTTTTTCTTTCTCTCTCTCTCTCGCCTCTTTTTTCTTTCTCTCTCTCTCTCGCCTCTTTTTTCTTTCTCTCTCTCTCTCGCCTCTTTTTTTTTCTCTCCCTTTTTCTCTGCTATGCCTGATATTTTCTCTTTCTCGCTCTCTTTCTCTTTCTCGCTCTCTTTCTCGCTCTCTTTCTCGCTCTCTTTCTCGCTCTCTTTCTCGCTCTCTTTCTCGCTCTCTTTCTCGCTCTCTTTCTCGCTCTCTTTCTCGCTCTCTTTCTCGCTCTCTTTCTCGCTCTCTTTCTCGCTCTCTTTCTCGCTCTCTTTCTCGCTCTCTTTCTCGCTCTCTTTCTCGCTCTCTTTCTCGCTCTCTTTCTCGCTCTCTTTCTCGCTCTCTTTCTCGCTCTCTTTCTCGCTCTCTTTCTCGCTCTCTTTCTCGCTCTCTTTCTCGCTCTCTTTCTCGCTCTCTTTCTCGCTCTCTTTCTCGCTCTCTTTCTCGCTCTCTTTCTCGCTCTCTTTCTCGCTCTCTTTCTCGCTCTCTTTCTCGCTCTCTTTCTCGCTCTCTTTCTCGCTCTCTTTCTCGCTCTCTTTCTCGCTCTCTTTCTCGCTCTCTTTCTCGCTCTCTTTCTCGCTCTCTTTCTCGCTCTCTTTCTCGCTCTCTTTCTCGCTCTCTTTCTCGCTCTCTTTCTCGCTCTCTTTCTCGCTCTCTTTCTCGCTCTCTTTCTCGCTCTCTTTCTCGCTCTCTTTCTCGCTCTCTCTCCCCCATTTTCTCTCTCTCCCCTTCTTTTTCTTTCTCTCTCTCCCCTTCTTTTTCTTTCTCTCTCTCCCCTTCTTTTTCTTTCTCTCTCTCCCCTTCTTTTTCTTTCTCTCTCTCCCCTTCTTTTTCTTTCTCTCTCTCCCCTTCTTTTTCTTTCTCTCTCTCCCCTTCTTTTTCTTTCTCTCTCACTTTATCCCCCCCCCCTCCTCCAAAAATTACTGATTATTTTTAGATGTTGTAAAGCAGATTAACTACTGAAAATAATTCTGTGACAAATGGATTCTACAAGGAGTTCACTGCTCATCACCAAAAAGGAAGCTGTTTGATAGCCAATTCATGGAGAAATAAACTTTTTTTTTTTTTTAATAATTCAGCTTTGGCTAATGAAAAGAAATATAAATGCAGAGGAAGAATTATATAAAGTTTCTTTTTAGTGTCAAGCAAGCAATAATCAAGTCATCTGTGGATAAAATTATATCTGCAATAAAATTTACAAATGAAATATAACATATCTAATATATAGCATAATCCCCCCCCTCCCACACTATCCATTATTCACAGAAAATGATTGGTTGCTGGCTATTCCTGGAGTGATAGGGGGAAAAAATAAATTGCACCGCATATACAAATTTATGGAGGCATATATAGATATAAACTGATTCTTTAGCAATAGGAAGTTCTAAATAAAATATCTGAAGGGAATATTTTGCCTACAGAAATGGATGGCAATGACTGACAGTAGTGTAAGGTGAATTGTTAATTCTATACTATTAACACCATTTTTGTAGAATTGGAATTAATAATATCGTCTTAGTAAATTTGAACAGATGTTTTTTTTTTCTAGTAAAACCAAGAAGGCATGCATAAAACTAGTCATCACTGACAAAAAAGCTCTGATCATTTATTCTTTAAAAGAAAACAAAAAAAAACGTTGCTGATGATTTAAAAAAAAAATAAATAAAAAATGAGCATGTATTATCTTTAAGAAAACAGTATTACGCATTCTTGTAGATGTCACTTTTAGGAAGAACTGTTATATTATCACAAACTCTAATCTGGAATTGAAATGAATGCAGTGATGGCACCTACCCAGAATATGTCATAAAAATTCAGGATGTGGAATAAGTACATACTAAACATTTCAAATACCTCTGTGTATAGATCAGTTATAACAAAAAATTAGTATAGGAGATAAGGAAATAAAACATAAAATAAGCTGCTCTAGAAGTCGTCTTTCCTGAACCTCACAAATTGCTACAAAACCAAAATATTAAGCTAAAAACTTCAGTCATGTTCTTAAATAGCCTTGTCAGATCATGACTTTCATATGGATATCATGCATGGTACCAAACTTGTTCAGAAACATCTAGTCAGCTGTATACAGCTGCTTAATTAGATCAATAGTTAAAGATGGCTTTGAATGAATGAAACCTGTAGGTATCAGCAAGGAATTTGAAATAATTAAGTTGCTAATGTTTCACGCCATTTCAAACAAAAAATTAGGAAGGAAGTCCTCATGAATACTGGAAAGAGAAATAACAGTGGACTTTTCTATTCTTTTGAAAAAAAGCAAAAAAAAACAATGCTTGGTCAATGAATGCTAAAGGTTTCCTTATAAGGGAATAGCTAATATTACCATTACCATCTCCTTTTTTCCAAATTGTCTTGGAATAAAGAGAGATGAAGTCAGCATTTGAAATTTAATTGGAACTCTTTTGAATATTTATTAACTGGAATTGGTTGATGATTTTATAAATTTATTAGTACAATTATAAAGCTACTATTTCTACCATATGTATGAATGGTTTGTTTTCTCTATCTTGATTCTTATAAATGATCTTTGAAACAGAAGCTGGATTTTCTTTTTAGCTTTTTGCCATTTCTTTAGTGTCTTTCTGATGACATTAGTTCTTGAGGATGAAGATAAGTGATGCTGAAGAATGGTGCCTATCATCACTCAAGATGGAATTAAACCTATATATATATATATATATATATATATATATATAAAAAGACATTTATATATATTATGTTTAATGTTCTTTTTATAGATACAAGTATTTAAGCAAATGCTCTGTTTTATAATAAACAGTATTAAATAACATTTACCGGCCTGAATGTCCCAAAAATTTTCATAGAAAATTTTCGCTCTCCGACAGGAATCTAACCTGTATCCTATACGGAACCATCATTTCGCGTGATGTGCCTTAACCGTTCGGCCACAGAGGAGCGTCTGGTTAGCAAGGTCGATTTTACTATCTTTAAACTTAAATCTTCCATGAATCTCTTCAAAAATATATGACGTCATTTGTTTACATTTGATACACTAGAGCAGATATGAATAGAAGAGATTCATGGAAGATTTAAGTTTAAAGTTGCTAACTAGACGCTCCTCTGTGGCCGAACGGTTAAGGCACATCACGCGAAATGATGGTTCCGTATAGGATACAGGTTCGATTCCTGTCGGAGAGCGAAAATTTTCTATGAAAATTTCTCGGACATTCAGGCCGGTAAATGTTATTTAATACTGTTTATTATAAAACAGAGCATTTGCTTAAATACTTGTATCTATAAAAAGAACGTTAAACATAATATATATAAATGTCTTTAAATAAATTGTTGGACTATGTCCAATTCAAAAATATATATATATATATATATATATATATATATATATATATAGTGAATTAAAAATTCTCGATGCTTTCTTTATGCACATCTCTCTATTCCATATTTGTGATTATTTTCCCCATTTCATTCTCATCTTTGGAGATGAAAATATAAATACTGTCTAATCTGTTTCCTAAGGACTGTCTTGTTTGCTAATATTTATGTGTGTTAGTCTTTCAACATAGACTGACTTATAATGTTGCCTGTTGTTCATTTGAAAGTCTCATCTTTGTATTTTGCAAGACAATAAGATATTGTCTCTGATATTATTAGTCAAACAATGATGAAGTTTAGGTGTTTTATGGAATTAGCTCTTAAAGAAGTTTACTTTCTTGATTATGCTCAACTTTAAAGAGTTTACTGTCATTTGATTACATTTTAAATTATGATTCCAAAGAATTTTATATTCTTGAGGCAATACCTTATTCCTTGGAAAATATTGGAAATTTCTGGCAAATAGCCACTAAAAAATAATAATTAAGAACATTTTTTTTTAAATTAATTTTTTTTTAATTTTATAGAATTGGTTTCGTGCCAATTCTCTTTTTCATCTTTTTATTGATTGTAATCATGGAAAAAATTTTTTTATTGATAAAATCAGATTAAAATATTCTATAACTTTTTGAACTCTGTAAATTTTGAATCAAGGTTGATCTTTGCAAAATCAAACAAAAATCTTCAGGTCTGCATGATTGATTAGTGTGGAGAAAATTTTTTATGTGGAAATTTATCATTGAAGTTCCTTGTGTTGTTGTTGTGTGGTGAATGAAACGACCTGATTACCTAATTTACTCTATTTGTTTAATGTTACTGTGATTACATTAATAACTACCTTCTTGCATAATGCGTGTGTCACGATTCAAAGAAAAAAACAATAAGCAATTAAAACTTCACCCACTTTAAAATATCAAAGGGGTAAAGGAGTACTAGAATGCAAGAAATAAACCAATGTTTTTCGTTTGTTTCCTCTTTTCTTTCACTTGATTTTCATTTTTCGTTAGCTTTCTCACTTACCCTCTACTTTTCCTCTTTTACACTTCCCCCTCTTTCCCCCCAGTTCTTTTGTCATGTGAAAATGGATAAGCAGTTTATGTTTATATTTGTCTGTAATACTTTTCACTTTGGATACAGTTACAGCACTGATTCTAGGGAGAGCTCACTGATATGCTGGTCTTTAGAAAAAGTGCCGTTCTATACATAGTACCCATCAAAATCTATATAACTATCCTAGTAAATTGTAGGTGGTGCAGTGAATAGCAGCTCTGAATGTAAAATTTGCGAGCTAAGATCAAATTTCAGTTGAAATTCATTAGATTCAATTATGTGCAAACATCCTTGGGAAAGATATGAATCTCTCTTCTCCCTCCAGCTATGGGTTAAATATTTGAGAAGACTGGATTACTTAATTTTTGTGATGTTGGTCAACTTCGCTTGTCACTTGTTTTAAAAATTTTTTTTATTTTGCTATGTTATGTGACAGCTCATTATCACTTCCAAAAATGCTCATTATATTAAAGACTTTGTGGATGCCAGTACTAGTAGTAACGCCTTCCAATAATACCCACACTAGGAATACTTGTTCAAGTAGTAATCGTAATCCATATAGTAACAAAGTAGAGAGACAATGTATTGCAATCGTGAACAGTGATCATATAGTCATCACGCTACTTCCTATTTATTCACTTCCTTTATGATCATGCGATCTACTTAACAATAGAATTGTCCATGTTACTTACTGGCGATCGAGTTTCAAACCACAGTGTCTGCAACAGTCTAAGAGAAAGACAACTCTGGATTCAGAACCTGAAGTGGATCTTTTGTAGACCTTGTGGCACATTGCACCAGTTCTCTGTATTCAGGTCTTTCAAAAAGTATGGTTGGTTCTGCACAAGCCTTCACCCCTATAATCAAATCATATGTGCAGGTAGTCTGGCTGTTCAGTTCTAAGAGCTGAAATGTTGGCCTCTAATATATTAGACTTTGGGGATTTTTTTGTCAGTTTTCTTCACGTTTTGACAGAAATATAAGGATGAAGAAGCAAGCTATAGCTATATATATATATATATATATATATATATATATATATATATATATATATATATATATATATATATATATATATAATGTGTAATTTGGCAGCACCTTTTCTTTTAAATTATAGATAAACATACAGACATTAGACACCTTAAAATCTTAGAAGCATTACATATTAAAAGCAAAAGACCTCTTATTAATTGTATAGATTACAATATTTCTGGAAACATCCTACAATGTTTATAATATATTTAAATTTTATAATGTATTCTTCGATCTTTTGGCTTGTATAATAAAAATCTTTTTCACGCCATCACATGATTAAAAATCTTCGCCATGCATGTGATAACCTCATCGCGTCTTTTGAAATTAAAAGGATTTTAACGTTTATTTAGTTTGTAAAAAAAAAATGTAGCAACATGATTCTGCTACAAGACAATTGGAAAATGTTTTTAAAAAATTTTGAGTAAAAAAAAATTTTGACTCTGAAGATGAACAATGATGTTCGAAAGTACTAGGTTATCGTACGGACAATATTTATTTCTATATCATTTTCAAATAAAAAGTCTCATTGGAAAATATGAGAAAATTCAAAAGAAAATATGCAGGACGATGTTGTCTTTAACATTCAACACAACATGTTTATATATATATATATATATATATATATATATATATATGTATGTATGTTCTGCACAAGAACTACAATGAAATCATAAACGTGAATAACATTCAACACAACATGTTTAAAAGAATATATATATATATATATATATATATATATTCTTGTTCAATGGTTTTTTTTAGGAATTCTATCTCACTGTTAATCTTTCACATTCTCCAGGTAGATATGGCTACTGCAAAATATTATTGGTTTTATTTTGATAAAATCAGTGTAAGTAATATTAGAAATATAAAATCCTTTACATTTATATATTACCCAAAATACATGTGTGTGAATGTGTGTAATATATATTGAAAGACAGGCTAACTAATTTTAAGCTTTCTATTACTCAATAAACTTGGATTTTTTATAATGTTAAATCCTAAGTGGTTAATATTTATGTGTAAAGATAGTTGTAGGTAAGCAACTGCATTACCATGCAACTTGATTATTGAAATAAGCCTATTGCAAATTGTTGGGAGCTGATCCATTTTTGTGTATTTATATTCCAAGCAATTGTAGATTAATCTGATATTTCTTTGCCTGACAGATGTCTATTGCTGTATCTCCCTGGTCATATTCTGTGGGCATAAATTGTGACATTCCATTTCTAAGGTGCTTGGGAGTTTTAGCAATTACTTATTCGGTTATTGATGAGAAAATTTCTCCTCTAATGCGATCTTATCTCATCTCTCATTCTCTCTCATGCTTTTCTCCAATGAAAGAATCTCTCCTCATATATTTTGTAAGAGGATTGGTTCCAATAATGTGGCCCTAGCACTCTGTTCATCATCTTTAATACCTATATCTTATCCTTATTTTATTTTTATCTATCAACTGTAAATGCAATTTGTGTGATGGTGAGAGATTTGTATTTTATTTGTCTCTCTTGCTTCATTTCTCTAACCACCTTTTTACCCACTCTTATCTCACTTGCTATCTCTCTATCTATCTATAATTTTTTTTGGTGCATAATCCATTCTCTCCCACTCTTTCCACTCTCTCTCCAACACACGCTCTCTCCCCCCCCGCATGCTCTCTCCCCCCCCCGCATGCTCTCTCCCCCCCCCCGCGTGCTCTCTCTCCCCCCCGTGTGCTCTCTCTCTCTCCCCCCCGCGTGCTCTCTCTCTCTCCCCCCCGCGTGCTCTCCCCCCCCCGCATGCTCCCCCCCGCATGCCCCCCCCCGCATGCTCACTCTCTCTCTCTCTCCCTCTCTCTCTCTCTCAATATATTTTTGTTTGGATCCTCCTCTTTCTTAATTATTGATTTAAAAAAAAAATTTTTTTGTCCCCCTCACACCTTTTCTTCATCCCCTAATTCTGCTTCATATTTCAACTTGTCTGTCTCAATTCCAATTTTCTCTCCTGCAGCTCACTCATTAACCAACAACATAATTCCTCAAATCTGCCTGTAACTGCTGGTCAAATCAATGTCTTGTTTGATTGGCTTCTCCTATAAACACTGCATTTCGACAAATAGCAATTTATCAAAATCATTTGACACCTGTGGAGCTGAATCATTTTTCAATAAATTTTACCAGTGAACTTATGAAATTGTAATTAAAAGTTGCTTTCAATTGAGCTAAATGTAAATTTGATGTTATTAATATTCTTAAAAGTTATTTGAACTCTACAAAACTTTGTTCACTTAGCAAAAGTCTTAGATTATTGTCCACGTCTTTGATATTCTTTACTGACTTCTTATTCAAATTAGTGTAGATTTAATGCAAGTAAATGTGAATTTAAGATTGAATAATTTCCTTGTCTTTATCATCAAATAACTTTTATTTATTGTATTGGTAAACTTTAAGATTGCTAAAGGAAATTTGAAACACATTTATGCATATCTTATAAATATTCTCATAAACAAGTTTACTTAAAAGTATATATACAATCTTCAAAAGTTTAAATGCTATGACAACTGTCATCATCTTTTGTCTTTCTGAATCCTGTTCTTTTGTCTTTTCTCTTTACTAAAGTCTTTTCATTCTCTCCCCCCCCCCCCAGTAAGCCCTTGCATCTTAGTGGCATTATCACCTTACTTGACGTGAAGTAATTAAAAAAAAAAAGAAGTTAATTCATACTGTAAGGTTAGATATTTTTATGCTAAAATTCTTGATTGAAAATTCTACTCTCTATCACTTTAAGCATTTTGCCAAGTGGAGCAGAAGATTGTTTTGACTGAGAGACCAAACAAATTCAAAGCATCTTTTATTATTATTATTATTGCTTGAAGGATTCAGGACAAAAATCCTCTCTTTAAGAAAAAAATATTTATTTGCTGTTTCCTCCTTTTGTCTCTTGAATATGTTTGAGTTTTATTTTCTCATTGACAGATAACATTATAAAATGTCTGTTAACACAAGAATGGATTCAATTTAGAGAGATTGACAAGAAATTATTTGCTCTGATAGTTGCAGTTTTTTTGAGTTGCTTGAAAGAATATAGCAAGATCATGAATTATAAGGAGTTCTGAAAATTTCTTAGCCCACTTTCTAACTAGATGAATCATCAGAATTTTTTTCTTTTCAATTTACTTTTTTGACTCCCACTTGGTCTGGCTAAAACTTCAGTATCCCCTCCCCGTTGTATTTATATTCATGTCACTAAAATACATGAAATGATGACCCCCCCCCCACAAATCTCCTGCTCCCAAATCAATGACTTTTTGTTGAATCAGCAAAATGTGTTGAAACATCTTTGTTTTTTTTTTCTTTTTAAAATTTCTGCATTATTTATATTTTTTTGTCTCCATTTATTTTAAAACAGTAAATGAATTTTTGTTTATAATAATCCCATCATATACTTAAATATGATGGGCAATTTTAAAAAACATGTTTTAAAATTAAATTTCTAAATTTCATGTAAAAGCACTATTTTCATAATTTCTAGTTGGACTAATGTCCTCATCCTCATGTTTTATTCTCTTTTTAATACTGTTTGTTACTAGCCTTGTTTTCATTGAGCCTGAGCCAGTACAACCTGATTCTGGGATTGAACTCACTTTTACTATTTATAGATTAACTATAAAGGATTCAGTTTGAATTTCCTTGAAGATTATCCAGATCAACACACACCTGAAGAGGTCTAGAGGCACAGCAAAAGCTGAAATGTTGGTGTGATAACAACGAAGATGAGGATGTTAGTCCTCATCTTTGTAAATAATAATTTCTCATTCCAGAAATTTAGACAAAAAAAGATTACACTCATATTCAAGAAACTTTATCAGTTGAGTGAGGAGGGTAAAAAAAAAAAGAAAAAAAGAAGAAAAAAAAAAAACAAGTTATCTACCTTGGTGCACTATCCAGGAAACAAGCTATTTTGTTATTTTTGTATAAATTTTTGAGCATTTTAATAAATTGATTTACTCATGTCCTCATTTGGTTTTTTATTGTCAGAATGTTTCAGCTTTTGTACCCTCTGGCCCCCTTCATGTATCCTTTGTAATTGGTAACTTTAAAATTTCGAATCAAGCTCTTTATTCAGTCTTCAAAGGTCTGTGTGGTGGTGGTGGTGGTGAGGGGGAGGTGTTGATTATTCTCATCCCACTGTCCATACTTGAAGATTTTGTGTGTACTACCCCATCCAGGGATTAAACTCTCAACTGACAAATAACTTCATCCGTTTAACCAACACTTTCATCCATTGAAGTGTAAAAAAGGCATTTACTCCAGTTCAGTGGAATAGATAAGTGACATCGCAAGACCATCTTAACTGATATGATATGTGTCCTCTGGCAGAGATGGCAGATAGTTCTCTATCTGCTCCTGTAGATTGAATAAGTAGTTTGGTTTGACTTGCCGGAAAGTTAATGACAGACACCTGAAGAAAGTCAGAGGGGACAAAAGCTGACCTGTAACAACAATGATAATGATAACTGAATAAGTTAGTAGATAACAATTTTGTTGTTAGTTTGATTTTCCAAATACAGTCTAATCTATAAGTGAGGATTGCTTTGAAATATGAAACACAAAATCTTTTACTTGACTTGGTTACCTATTTAACTCCAATGCTTTTACTTGATATTATGATAGTTGAATTTCTAATTCATGAGCAAGGGTCAGGTTTTACTTAGAAAGTGCTTCTATGAACGTTTGTGTGCTTTCTATCTTGTTTGACATTATAAATCATGTAATAATACACTTATAAAGACTGCCATTACTATTTTAAAAGCTTTATAAAGAAATTACATGGCTAACAACCACAAAGCTATTATTTGTTGATATATAAGACTTTTGGATGATTGTAATGTAATTACGGTATTTTTCTAAATATATAATTTTTTTTTTTTTAAGTATAGGATGTGTGGGTGGTATAATGAGTAGCAGAGAGCTGAGTTTGAATTCCAGTCAGTTTCATTACATTCACTTCTGTGCAAATTTCTTGGAGAAAGGCAGGAATTTATGTCTTCCCTCCATCTGTATGTTAAATAATAGAACTTATATATGTGAAAATCATTGTTATTCTCAAAAAATTATTAATGCATCATTCACTCACAAAAAAAAAAAAATTCTTATTACAATCCGAAATGTTTTGACTTTAACACATTGGCTCCCAAACCTCATTTCTCTTGTCCCAGAGTTCCAATGCTATATCTTAATTTTGGTACAAGCAACTTTGCGTTTTAACACTGTTTCATATATAAACAGAGAATATCATAGGTATTATTTATTACCCATGACTTATTAGTGTGTCATTCCGGACCCAAAATTCTCAATATTCTAGTATTACATTGACACTTAAATTTTCTATATTCAAAATTTTTTTAAAATTGTGTGTGTGTGTGTGTGTGTGTGTGTGTCGGGGGGGGGGAATCTGGTTCTAGTGTATCATGATATCCTAAGCAATCATAGCATCCCACTCCTAATAATCCTCATAGAAAAGAAATTGGAAAACAACCCACCAAAGGGTCATGTGTGCCTTGCTGACACCACCACAACTCTCCATTGGGTTGTGTGGGAGCCAACAAGGGGTTGATAAATCATAAAATAAGCAAATCAATCAATCACTGAAGTATAGTTTGTTTTCAGTATGGATGTAAGTGGTTATTTGAATTCAAAACCAAGGAGCCTTTTTTTGTCAAACATTTACAATGTCAAGATTATTGTTTCAGGATAATGAGACAGTTAAAATAGAGGTTATGGTTTTAGAATTTAAACTTGGGTACCAGAAAACTTTTGAATTGGGTGATGCAAAATAGGCTTTTCTTAGTTATATATTTATATGCATATTCAAGGCTTAAGGGAAGTAGCTGATATAATGACTGTTATCAGGATTGAACTCGGGGACTAAAGTTAACTACCATAGATTCACCAAATACACTTGAATCCTCTTAATCCAAATCAACAACAGGAGCTTTTTTTTTATTAACCTGGAAGCATTCATTTTAATTAGTATTATTACACATACTTGTTACTTGAGTTCCAGAGTTCAATCCTGGTAATATTCATTATTCAATAATAACCTGGCATGAATGATAATTTGTTGAAGAAAAAAATCGGATTGGAATTGTTGGGTGTACATTTTTTTTTTTTTTAATCATGTTCATCCCAAGCAAGGCAGTAAAGCCACTAAAACACAAGGGGTTACTAGGTGTGAAAGAATTACAAACAGAAACATTACTAAGGAGTGAGAACAAAAATATAATCAGGACATTAGATAGCGATTGACATTGCATTTAAATTTTTGAAGATTAAAGTTGGTTGGAAAACATGGAGCCGGAAGGGAGTTCCACAAGCGTGAAGTGCGAGAAAAGAAACTGTTAGCATAGAATTTACTGTTACATCTATCGAACACAACTGTAAATTGATGAGATTTTGATGCCAGTCTAGTATTGCACTTAAATGCAAAAAGTCTAGGTACCATAATGAAGTGCTCATATGAACAATTACCATAAAAGTATTTATAGAAAAGGTAAAAGGAGACAACTTTATGGCGGTGGGAAAGTGACTGAAGCCGAGACACCAGATCATGACCAATAATATTGCTGATTCGTCTTTGGATTTTATCAAGGAGTTCACGGTAAATAGCAAGAGCACTGGACCATATGTGGCAGCAATATTCTAAGCCTGGGTGGATGGTAGACTTATATAAGATTGTAATGAGTCACTTTCCTGTAGGTTAGCATCAACCATGCTGATGGAAGGCAGAGAGGTGTCTCTCAGATGATTAATGGAGCGCAGTTTAGTTTTGGAGGCATTAAAATTAACAAGTCATCCTTTGCTCCAGTTAACAACAGACTGAAGGTCATTTTGGACAGCAGCTACAAGTTTGACCTTATCAAACTGATCAGACTTACTATCAATACAGAAGCAAATGGCAGTATCATCAGCATAGATACCAAGTTGAGAGCTGATAAGCAAATCAAATGAAAATGAAGATTTTGAATTTAGAAATATATGGTTTAATTATTTTATTTATTCTTTTTGTAGTTTTGTGTTTATCGTATGTTATTCTTTTTGCTAAAGATTTAACACATGGATTATTTTCGAATTTATCAAACAGGCTCTACTGATGTATCCTTCATGATTTTTGGTTCACAAAATTAAATACTCAAAAACTACCACAACAGGTTTTCTCTTGATCATTTATGCACACAAACATCCTTTTTTTTTTTTTTTTTTAAAATCTTTTAACAAAAGTCCTATCACTGTGTTGTTAGATTGCCAATTGTGAGTTACAAAAAGATGATCAGAAATATTTTGTGAATGTTTCAAGTGTAAATATTTCTTAATTATCTAGTTTTAATCTGCAGAATCAGCTCTTTGTAAAGTGAAGTAAAACGGTAAAACTATAACCCAAACAAACATGAGGCAATCAAAGGAAAAACTTATACTACACTTTGATCTGGACTGGTTGTTGAAAATTTTACATTGTTGTAAAATGTACAAATATTTGATCTGTCTCTATTTTCATGCATGGAGTTAATTTCACCATGACAATATTGGTAAGCTTACTTGGAATTATCCTTAACATTAGGAAGAGACAGTTGAAATTTCTAGGGTGCATAATGAGAAAAGAGGGCTTTGAAAACTTAATACTCACAGGACAGATTGAAATCAAGAGAGACAAAAGAAAACCATGCATAACCTATCTAGCAAACTTGAGTAAATGGATGATACAGCAAAGTTTTGGAGAAATAAAAAAAAAAAAGACAAAATTTATTAAGAGCAACAAATTGTGGAGAGCCATGATCACCAATGTCTTGAAGGTACACAACACATACAGGGACCAATCTACACTTCTGTCATATGACTATTCAAACAAAAGTTTTGTTGGTCTTGTGACCTTGGAGAAACCTCACATCACCCAACACAAGCTTCATGTAACCTTGAAGTTCTTTCTGGAATTTAATTCTTTTTGTTTGGTGATATAAAGGTTTTCTTTTTTTTTTTTTTTTTTTTTTTTTTTTTTTTTATATATCTTTGTTTTTGTTATCTTATTTTATCTAACCATGTGATGGCTTCTTACTCTCTTAAAAGGTGCATATAACCCCTCACCTCACTACTTTGTTACCAACTTTGTTGATATAAGTTGTTTCGTATTGTTTTCTCTGACTATGCATGTTTGTATTGTTTATGTTGAAGAATTGACCTTGGTTGCATGTGTGCTTGGTGAAAATTGTAATTATATTTCTTTGTATTTGACATTGTGAAAAGACAATTACTTAAACTAAATGACCTCTTCTGGAATGAATGTAACATATTGCAGCATGTCTGATCTCCAGGTGATGGTATTCAGTCTTCTGACTTAGCAGAATATGTCATAATAGATTTTGTCATTCTCTTCTACACTGATGTTGTTAATTATTTTAATGCCCAGCGTTACCACAAATTCAACCTTGATTGGCAGAACATTAATCGTGTGATTTTAAAGAATTTCCATCTGGTCAAAATTAAAAAGAAAATATCTTAATTGCAGCATTATTAAATTTTGTATGTATTTAGTTCTTTTTTTTTTTTTTTTTTTTTTTTTTTTGTATTGTGTGAAATACTTTCAACAAATTTGGTATTGTTATTTTGATAATGAATACAAACTTAATTTAATATTGGGTGGGGGGAATAGATAATTATACACTAATTTACTCAAGGTCTATCTTGAATGTTATAGTCACAATGTTTCAGTTGTTCTACCTTCAAGCCTTCTTCAGGTGAGTGTTAGCACTGACAACCTGCTGGCAATTTTGAACTCGAGCACATTATTCAATCCACTGAGTAGATTTTTCTCATTCTGCTGTCCATTTTAAAGAAAATCTTGTCAGTTAATATTTCCTTGTGATGTTGCTTGTGTGATATTTTTTAAATTTTTTTTTTAATTGTCAATTGGTGCATGATGATAAAAAAAAAATTGAATGTAAACACATTTAAATTGCAAGATGTGAACTAGTTCAAAATTTTAGTACAAAGCCACATTTCTAAAGAGTTGATCGATGGACCTGTTTGCTGCCATGGATGATGGGGCTGAATTTGGACAACTGATGCCATTAGCACATGTGTACTCACCTGATAGCATCTAGGCCCAGGGTTACTTCTTGTGATTTAATAATCATTTTAAAGTATGATTTTAATAATACAGTGTATCCATATAGTTAAAATATCCAACACTTTATGTTGGAAATATAAAGTAATTTAATTAATGAGAAATTTAGGAACTTGTAACTTTATACAATTCACATCAAACCATAAATGCCAAAATGCACATTTCATTGATGCTGCAACCACTTGATGTTCTTAAATGCTTACCAGGCATCTTACTTTTATAAGAAAGAAAGGACAAAAAAGAAAGAAAAAAGCCTAGTACTAATACCCACCTACACCCACTAAGCACAGTGGTTATTTTGTTTAAGGTTTAATATAATTAATTTTACAAGTGTTATTCTTAGAACATAAAAATAAACTTGACAGTGAAGAGTTCAATAGCTTGTGAGTTCAGTGTATTAATGAATGCATTCAGTCAGTTATGTGCCATGCATGATACACTCTTAGGCGATCATGTATCTTTAGATACATGACTGATGAGGTAGATCCCCACCCCCACCTCGCAGTATGTTGCCATTTCTTTCTGCAGTAGACCAGTTGCCATCCAGGGCTATAGGAACCAGTCTGTCCTGCTATTTACCCATAGCTGGTGGGCGAAGAGGATTCATACCTGTCCCAAGGGTATTAGCACATAAATGAATGGAATGGATTTAACTGGAATTTGAACTCTGCTCTCGGATTCCTCAACCCAAGCTGCTATCCATTACTCCACTGAGGCACCCCCTGAATGAATGCATTACTGTATCTTTTTTATTTTGTTTTTAATAAATCAACATTTGGAAGAAGGATTTTTATGCTGCTAGCATTGCCAAAATATCATTGTTTATTTTATTTAATCATTTCATCTCAAGCAAGGTAATAAAATAAAGCCACTAAGATGCAAGGGTTTAATGGGAGTGTGTTGAGAAGAGAGGGCATTAAAACAGCTGGGTTTGAGGAGACAGAAGACGATGACTGACATTGCATTTAAATTTTTGAAGATTGTTAAAAAAACTGGAAGAGAAATAAGTTGAAGAGAAGAAACTATTAACATAGACCTTACAGTTACAAGTAGCTATTTCAACAGTGAAATTATGAGACCTACCTGTCGATCTAGTGCTTAAATACATTAAGTTAAGGTACCAAAGGGGAAAACTCATCAGAACAATTACCATGAAAGTAAAAAGAAAATACTATTGCAATATTATAGCTTTTTGGTACTTCCTTTAATATTAAATCATTGGGCAAAGTATTTGTATATGTTGTATCTCATGTTTTCAAGATGACAGAGAAATAAATAAGGAAAACAAACTCGGAGTTAAGTAATGAAAGAGAAGGTTTACTACATTAAGGTACACTTAGCAATTGACCGAATGCTAACTCTCTTCAACTCCATTTAACTCTGCATATTTACATAAACAGACAATTCCATTCATTTATGTTCTATATGACAGTATATTAGAACTATTTCAAATTTATTTTTACCATTTTTTTTTTTTTTTGTTTTGTTTTTTCTTCAATGTAGAGTTCAGAGAGATTTCTTTATCAATTGGACCAATGATAGATCTTTCATCACTAACAAACAAATTATTGAAAGTTGGTTAATTTTAACAATATGATATTCCCCTATTCTAATGGCTGTTTATGACTTTGCTTCCTCTTAATTCAGCAGAAGACACTGTAATGAATTCTGCTTTGGGGAAATAAATCTTGACAAATGTAAAATGTCGCAATCTTTTTTTTTTTTTTTTTTGTCTTCATAGTCCATTCCTCTGATCAAATTTAAGACTACAAAGATGTCCTGCAAATTCAATAAGTAACTGATCTAAAGAATGCTATCAAAACTGACATTGGTAGAATGTAAGAGAATTGATTTCTATAATATCATAAGTCCTTGAGACTAAGCAATGAGAAAAATGTCTTTGTGGCCAAAAAAATTTGCTAAAAAAACGACTCAAGATGTTGGTTAGCTTTTTTTTTTTTAGTACGATTTGTCAAAACACAAAATTGAATAAATATTTTTTTTCAGTATTTTATTTATACTAAGAGATTATTTATCTGGTACCTCAAAGTTTTAAAGATGATATTTAAGCAACTGTATGGTATTATTAATCATTTCCCTCCAAGGAAACATTTGGCATTTATTGACCAAGCAGCCAGAACTGTTTTCATTTGGAAGTTATAAAATCTTTCTCTTAAAACACATTTTTAGGAAAAAAGTTTTCTCAAGTCCAGTAGCTTTTATTGCTCTTTCCAGTATTGATGGGTGGGGGGGTTCATTCCAAAACTTCTGTTTGAAGTGGTGTAGAATGTTAATATCTTGATTATGTCATCATTATGAAAAAACTGGCAAGTTTTTCTTTGATTTTAGTGAAATTTTCCAAAAAGAAATGTTGTACTACTCTATTTAAGTTCCAAATGCTCATGAACTGATTGTTCCTTGTTTCACTCCTTTATTTTTGATAGCCTATATTCTATTTATAAGTATGTAGTATAGGTAATTATCCATTGACATTAACAAGGTGAAATAGTTGCTTTCTACAGATGGTGCCAATCTTATTGTAGCAACTGATGCTATTACGTCTCATTTTATTCGCACTATAAAAATCAGGATATGTCTGTGTGTTTGTAACTATAAAATCTCATTAACTGTTCTTTAAAAAAAAAAAAAAAAAATTACAGGTGTATTTAATGAAGATACTTTAAGATTTACCTTACTATTAGTACCATGAAAGTTTACTTAACAAATAAAACTACCCATTGTATATAGGAGTAGAAAGAAAACCTGCACCACACTTTATTCTGGACAATTGCAGTTGTCTTGCAACCGTAGAGAATAATGCAGATTTATAGCACATTGATTTTTGCCATAACCTGATAGTGAATCTGTGTTTAAACATCACCTGACTAATGTTGGTTTTTGTATAAAAGATACAATTTTGGTTAAATTATCATGAAATATATTGTAAAAATTTTTTAGATAATTATATTCTTTTTCATTTAAAATGATTAGATTATGACTTTTTACTCATATTCTCTACAGATGTGTACAAAGTGAGTTGAAATCTAATATGACATAAAGG
This sequence comes from Acanthosepion esculentum, assembly GCA_964036315.1. NCBI lineage: Eukaryota > Metazoa > Mollusca > Cephalopoda > Sepiida > Sepiidae > Acanthosepion > Acanthosepion esculentum. Next base: position 94,814,767 of record OZ038494.1, on the reverse strand, counting down.
ACATTTCCCATAATGCATAATTCTGGAAGAAATACAGACTTTGAATGTTGTACATTACCATTTCAGAACAAATCTATTAACTGGATTGAGTCACTTTTTCTTTTCATATTTTTTAGGTTTAATTAACTTTACAAAATTATTATATTTGTATCTAGTAATATTACCTTTTCAGATCAAAATGAAATTTTCATTTGGTAAAGGTCTGTTGTCTATGAAATGAATGTTTTGTTTTATGGACCTTGGGTTGATTATTTATACATGCCTTCTTGTTATATTTTCGATCACCAATCCTTCTATGTCTGAGAAGGAAACTTTTTTTCCTTGAGTAAATGTTATTGTGTTTTTTTTTTTTTTTTTTTTTTTTTTTTTTAGAATGTGATTTTTTTTTTTTTCTTTGAGCCACACCCATCCAAACACATGTTAAAGGATTTTGCTTTGATTAACATGCACATGAAGGCTGATAATTTTGATAAATTTATTTATTTACTATTTATTTAGTTATTGACTATTTAGGTCTTTACCAATTTATTTATTTACTATTTATGTATTTATTTACTTACTATTTATTTTGGAAAAAGAAAAAAAAAACTATTGCACATAGATTTAAACTAAAATTCTTAAAATTATCTCTTTGGTAACTATTATTGTGATTAAAAAAATCTTTTCAACTTAAAATGAACTGGTGTGTTTCAAGAATAGTTTTGACTTAATAATAGATGCCAACTTTATTGTGTCTGTGCTAAAAAGAATTTTTTTTTCTATAATAAGGAAGAGGTTTTTTTTTTTGTTTTTATTATAATTCTTGCTGGCCTAACTGCATAAACAAAATATATGTACACCCTCCCTTCACTCTACTTTTGTACTTAATGATCATTTGGTAGATTTTGGCAAGTAGGATGGACCATGAACTTTTCAGGATCCCCCACCGCCTCATACATACATACATAAAGTCTTCTCTTTCTCATTCTCATGCATATCATGTACATAGACAGTATATATTTATGAGGCATATGATTGTGTGTATATAGGTTGTACAAGATAAAACATTTGATAATAAAAAATCTACTTTTAATGAAAATTTAATTTATTTTTCCTTTGCTATTTTTTATTATTTTACTCACTTTAAAGCCTCTCTGATTTACTTGTCAGCAGCTCTGTACTCTGTGTGTATGTGTGAGTATGTGTGAGTGAGTGACTGTGAGAGAAGGCCCAAGACAGAAGGTCCCCTCCTATTCTTTCCACTTCCTCCTGCCAGAAAGGAGTTTAAAAGGCTATAAGTTTCTTCCCTGCTGTCATGGGTAGAGAAGTTGTGAGGTGAGAGTGATGAAGTAAAGGATGAGGGGTATTAAATTTTACCTGACATAACTTGCCCATCAAGTTAAAGGCACAAGATTAATTGAAAGAATGGCTTCTAGGATGTCGGACATGTCTTTGGTGTGCTCTTCTGACAGTTCTTGTGCGTTCATCTTGTTCTCCTGTCACTAAACCACAACCAACTTTAACTGATTGTGGTAGCGGTACCAGCGATACCGAGTGTTCACCGTCAGTAAGCCTCATCTCTTCATCAGCATCTTTCCAGCAGAGTCTGCTAGTTGTATTCTTTTTCAACAGGTGGCGAGGTCCATTGATATGCTTAAGAAAATCCAGATAGAAAAACATCACTTTGCTTAAGAATCCTTGTCGAGACCACATGCACAAGGTTTCCCGTCTCTCTCTCTCATTTCCCTTCGTCATCTTCTTGCCTTTCTTTCTTTCTTTTACAACATTTCTCCTTCACTTCATTACTTCAACTGTTGCTGCTGCTTCTTCTTTCGACATAGTGCTAACCCAAAGTTCCTGACGGAGCTGTATGTTGTAGGATTAATTTATTGATTTTTCTAGCATCAGATCTATTCCTTGCTTTTCCCCCTCTTCTCTCTCTCTCTCTTTCTCTCTCATTCATTGCTTTTCTGTCGCATCTAGTTACTTGTTGAGAACTTAAAATCTAAGGGGCAGGGGGGGGTTGCATGTTGAAAAAAAAAATCTTTGTTTTGATAAAAGTGTGATCAACAGTAGAATTTTGACTCGTGCCAACTGAATGAAGCTTTGACAAGTTGGGCATGTGGATGCCAGGAAATCTAGCAGCACTTTGTAAAGCTGTAGTAGCAGTATAGAATTGTCCGTACTCACTCTATTATTGACTCTTCTGCTAGAATCACAAGAGGTAGACACGCCGTAATTCCCACACACACCTTTTCGTCTCTATACTTTGCCTGGATGTTTTGTCCATTTTGAGACCAGTTTTAGGAATTGGAATGGTTCCTGTCGACAACTAGAATCCACTCTCACATCATGAGGCACCTGTGCAGGAATCTCCCTTTAATTCTATCGATAATTCTAATAATAATAATAACCAAAAATAGCATTACACTAAGCTGTTGCCTCAGTCAGCAGCAGTCTTGAAACTTCA
>OZ038494.1:94672318-94804818 GCA_964036315.1 Acanthosepion esculentum | reverse complement strand
GGTAACGGTTCAGATATTAGTTTTATTAACGTTAGTTTCTTTTTTCACACTTCACACTTGTGGAACTCTCTTCCAGATTCTTGATTTTTCCAGCCGTCTTTGATCTTCAAAAATTTAAATGCAATGTCAATAGTTATCTTCTGTCTTAATTCCTTTTATTTTATTGCCCTCTCCCCTTCATTCATAATATTTTTTCTCAAATTCTCTCACACTCAGTAATCTCTTGCATCTTAGTAGCTTTATTGCCTTTCTTGCTGTGAAATGATTAACAAAAAAAAAAACAGAAAAAAAATAAAATGCGTTTTTCATTTTTTGCAGTCATACTTGTAAAATCTGTAATTCTCAGAAACCAACCTGCTTTTACAATCTTACTAATCACATTCACTGACTTAAATAGAAGGTTTTTGAGACTGGAATGGTAATATAATTTTCTCTTGGACTCAAAATTTGTACAAGTACAATCTACAATATTTAAGTGGTGTACATAAAACAACTTTTTATTTCTTCTGCCTCTGCTACCTCACCCAATGAAGAATGTTTGTTGCAGTATGCGCACATGTTGAATTGGTGGAGTCACCAATAAAAGACACAAGACTTGTTTCCTGTTGGATGTGTTTAATAACTATAAAGTGTGATTATTGATTTAGTCAACTGACCAGAAAGTATCTCCTCCAAATATTAATCATTTCCTTCAGGTTTCTCCATATGAGTAACAAGGAGTTGCCCTGTTGTGGTTCAAGAACTAGATTCCTCATTCTTGTTAGAACCACCACCCTTAATCTAACTAAATGTTCAATAACTCTCTTATCTGTAGTTAATGGTCAGGTATCATCCATCTGTCTCTGTAGATTTATGTTCGTGTGCAGATACATTATTAAACTTTGGGTTTGTATAATTTAATTTTCTTGTTCTGCATTATATATTTCTGTATAATGTATATTTATATACCCTGTGTATAAGTAAAATAGTTTTTTTTTTTATATATCATTTATATTTGATTTGTCATTTGATTTTAGCATTATTTATTATAAAACACTGAATTTATAGATTATTGGTCACGCAACCTGACCTCCCCTATGTACTAATAAGATATTTCATCATTTTTGTAACATTAGCCACATGAAATTGCCATAACAACAAAACTTAGATGTTATTGAGTTTATCTATTTACTGTTTTGTAAGATTTCCTTGAATAAATCTTTTTGCATTTTAATGATTTAAAAGGCAGAATTCTTTGTGAATTTAAAAAAGTTTTCTATTTGACTAAAAGACTTTGAAAAAAAAAAAAATGCTTTTGTTTTGAAGTCGTTTTTGCTTATGAACAAATCCTTGTCACTGACCTCATCTTTGATTACACTTTGTTTCTTCAGATCTAATGTTTTTATTACTCCCTCAAGGAATCTTTGTAGCAATATCATTTTCTTTTGCTTTACAATTTATTGTATTAATTACAATCTAATGAAGAGTGAACAAATCTGAGTGTTTTTTTCACTTCTTTAATGAAGTGAATGTAAAAAGAACTTTTTTTTTCTTCTTTTTTTAAAGAAGATCATTTCTCAATTACTGCTTTGCAGAATAGACTTACAAAATATATTGCAAAACTGTTTCTCCCTTCATGAACAATCTATTTGGTACTGCACCAAACTGCTAACCATTTTAGAAATCTAGAGGCTAATGACGAAAGGACAACAAAACAAAAAAAACTACAAAGCTTTTTCACAAATTTAAGTTCAGTACTAGATTGGCAGCTAGGTCTGATCATTTTACAGTTGAAATGGCTAGATGTAACTAAGTTCCATGCTAACAGATTCTTCTATTGCACTTCTTGCTTGTGGAATGCTTTTCCATCTTCTTGCTTTCTGGTCAACTTAAATCTTCAAAATCTTTTCTTGTTCTCTCTCCTTTGTTTTCTTTTTTGTCATATTGTTTCACACTCAGTAACCTCTTGTGTCTTAGTGGTTTTATTGCCTTGCTTGGTGAAATGATTAAAAAAAAAAATCAGAGTAGAAGACCTGTAAAATTCCTCATGCACTGAAGGTATACTTCATTAAGGGACGTATTCACTTACTTTTCTTTTCTTTCTATCCTTTTAATATCTACACAAAATCTACAGTATTTGCTAATATTTATTATTAAGCCTAACAAATACAGTATATCTTTGTATACACGTGAAGAGTTTTTTTTTCCAACCCTTTTAACTACTGCTCACTACACTTCATTTTCTTCTCTATATTGGGGGAAATAATGCCGTTGGTTATCAATCTCCTATCCATAATACAACTACCATTTAGTGTAAAGTACTATTTGTTAATATTCATATTGGCTACAAGTACTAGATGACTACTTAAAATATTTCATATGCAAAATACATGAAAATACACAACACGGAAGCAAGCATTCCAGCTCATTTTATACTAAATAGGAAAAGTTATTTTGTAATAACGAGTTAAGTAACATGCTGTGTCCACTTTGCCTCTATTTAATGACACACTCAGTATTTTTATCCAGCTTTTTGTTTTATGAATATTTTCAAATAAAAATTTTAAATTATGCTCTTAAAATTTTTTTATAAAAATACTAATTTGAGAAAAATCAAAACTGTTCCATATTTTCTTGCAGTAATTGAAGTTTGATTTTAACTGTTATTACTTGTTTATATAACTATTTTTCTTACTTCCCAGATTAGCAGGCCAGCTTTTTTTTTGTTTTTGTTTTTGAGTTATCTGAACTTAAATATGTTTTTATGGAACTTTTTTTTTCTTTCTTTTTAGTCAAAAGAGAAAGAAAAATAGAAATCCAGACTTTTGATGCAGTTATTACAAATTTCTGTTTAACTCAAATTTTTCAGTTGGGATTTATTTATTAAATTGTTTTTATTTTAATGGAAATTTGTGGATAATACCATTTTGAATTCATGTTTTAAAGTTATTTTTTTCTCTTTTATATCTGGATGGAGATGAGGAATTGTTAATATTATACACTGATTTATTAAAAAAAAACACTCTCCTAATCTTGTTTATGGTCAGAATGGTTTGGCCATTTTCAGATGCCTATCATATTCAATGATGTTCTTAGAATTTCAAATTAAATCTTTTATTCAATCCACCTCTGAAGAAGACTGAAAGGTATAACAGTTGAAACATTGTGAATATAACAATAGTTTGAATAAATCAGTGTATCATATTTTTTCTATTTCATCTTTTATCTCTGAGTTTTCCTTTTTTAAAATTATTTGGTCTTTTCTTTTGTAGAAGTTTTGGGAATCGCATCTTTAAATTTCAATAAAAAAAATCTACCCCACTACCCACAAAAAACTAACTTTTAATGGAAGTTGCTTTTGTAAGCTTTCAATATAGTTTTAAAATTTGAACTTTGAAAATCTTGTTAGAAATTTTTCATGTAGTTTGTATATTTTTGATATTTTGTTTTCTTTATTTGATTTATTAGATTTCGTTCATGTTTCATTGATTCTTGAAGGAATTTTTGCCTCTTTTACATCTGTTATATTGTTTAGTATAATCTTGTTGGCTGTTCATACCAGCAAAAGAAGTAGTACTTTATGAACCAGGTTGTGACTCAAAGAATTCTGTTTTGAGAAAAAAGTTATCATAAACAAATGCCTTCAGCCAAAATGTGCTGCATGATTACAATTTGAAATCCTTGTAAGTAATTTTAAATTAACAGACCTCATCTTCAGTGCTCTGTGCAATAGATTTTGTCTTGTCTTGAAATCACTATGTGAAAATATTTTTGAAATTATTTTACTATTTTAAATGATTTCATTACTTTCAAATCCATCTCAGTCCTCGAGTGTTTTTTCTTTGTTTTGATTATAGATAGAAAAAAATGTATTTTAGTTAGAAGATAATTTTAGATTTATAATTTTCTCAAATTGCTGCTGTAAAATTTGTGGCAGTTGGGCAGCCATTTTGCAAGTGTTAAAGGATCCACTTTGATAGTCTCAGAAATGAAACTATCATGACTGTAAACATGTACAATTTCTTTTGGCAATGATTCTTGTTTGAATGACTCTGAATTGTTCCATATGTTAATGCTATTCTTGATGATTCTTTTTGTAGATGTTTTCTATATCAAAGGTATTGAAAGATCCTAAATGTCTTTTTTGAATTTTTAACATCTCGCCCACACCAATATTCACTGTAATTTAAGAGAAGTAAATCTGAGAAGTTTAGTGTCTTTTCTAAAGAAATGTCATTTAATGTAACCCCCTACAAAAAAAAAAGACAAGTGTATGAATGAGTGAGTGTTTTTCAGTAGAAGAAAACTGTAATTCCTGCCATAGACAAATGTATCTAGGCAAGGAATATATAGAAAAAAATAAAAATTGTATGGATTCATCGTTCCTTATACACACACACACACACATATATATGAGGCATGGTGGAGTAGTGGATAGCGGCTCCGATTGAGGAATCAGGGAGCCGAGTTTGAATTCTAGTCAAATCCATTACATTCACTTACATGCTAATACTCTTGGGAAAGGTATTAATTCTCTTCTTCTCCCTCCCGCTATGAGTAAACAGCAGGACAAATTGGGTTCTATAGCCTTGGATGGCAACTGGTGTAGGCGAAGGACAACTTTTGAATTCAAAATCTGTCGAGGGTCATTTGGGGACCTTGTGGCATGTAGTGCACCAGGTCTTTGTATTCAGCCCTTCAAAAAGTGTGGTTGGTTCTGCACAAACCTTCACCACTATAATCAAATAATATGTGCTTGTGTCTGGGCTGTCAATTCTTAGGAACTGAGCTGCTTGACCCTCATACGTTGAATATGATGTGAGGGTCCACTATATATATATATATATATATATATATATATATTATGATAGTATTTTACATCACTACATAAAAATTTCCATGTTTCGGAACTTTAAAATTGTCCCTCATCAGGTCATGTAGATAACTTATGATGAAAATGATTTACTTGGGAAATCAGAAAACAATTTGGTAGCTCATTGAGAGTTAAAAAGGAGTGGGGAGAAATCAGAATTCCAAAATTTAAAAAAAACACATAAGCATGTCTTGCTTAACCAATTAAAACATGGATCAAAGCTAAAATAGAAAAATGAAAAATTATCTAACATTGCCTGATGAGGGACAATTTTAAAGTTCTGAAACATGGAAATTTTTGTGTAGTGATGTAAAATATTATAATAAAAATATAATAATATTTTACTCTACGTTGCATTGAACACTTTAAAAAAAAAAAGTAAATGCTAGGAACTGTGGATTCATAATCTGTCTGTTCTTTCTCTTTATTTGTGTATGTGTATTTATATATATATATATATATTTATTATTATTATTATTTTAATATTATTTATTTGTAATCATAATTTAGTAATTTATGATGATATTTAATTTTGAGATCATCAGTAGACTTAGTGCATCAAACAAAGTTATTCAGTTGTTAGTTTAGTAACACTAACTGCCATTATAGCATATAGGGTAGGAAGAATATTTAAGGAGATTTTAGAAAAAGCAGAGCATGCAGCAGAATTAGATAAGACCAGTGCTTGTTTGTTAAAGACTCTGGAATAAGGAATGTGATATATATGCTCAGAATTATATCAGAAAGAACGATACAGATGCAGAAGGATATATACCTATGTTTTACAGATTATGCAAAAGCATTTGATAAAGTACGTCATAAATGGAACTGCTAAGTAACCATGACATATTTGGAAATGGGAATAATCCATAACCAAACTGGCATATCTGCATACAGATAACAAATGAATTCAGTAAATATGCAAAAATAGAAAGTGTTTTAAGACAAGGATGTGTCTTCTCACCGGACTTATTCAACCTATACAATGAGGCAGTTCTGAGAGAATTATGAGTCCTATCAGAATTCATTATTGGCAGCCACAATCTTAACAACACAAGACATGCAGCTAATACAATGTTCATAGCAGATATAGAAAAGAAACTTCTACAGACGGTAGTGAAAGAAAGCAAGAAGAAAGACTAAATATCAACTGTAATGGTTATTAGCAAAAGGAATAGCCCAACATGCAAATTGCAAACTGGAAATACCAAAATCAAGCAAGTATAACAATTTAAAATATCTGGGATGTTTATAAATTTACTAAACTTCACAGAATGATCTTTAGGATATACTGTATTTCAAACCTGTAAACAAGAGACCTCCTTCCCCAAGTTGATTTTGGGTAAGCTTTGTTACATAATCTACTGATATTAGGCTAACACCTATACACCTTTTGTTTGACATACTTGTTTCCTGTTGACCCTTAGAATGGAATCAATGTTCATGGTGGCAAATCATCCCCATTCTCATCACCTTTGATAAGAATTAAGTTCCGCTCAGGCAGCTTCTTCTCTAGCTGTTACTTTGTGGAACAAATTGCCAAGAGGACGTTTCTCTGATAACTACAAATCTTGGTCTCTTCAAGTTCACGGACAAATCACCCTTATCCTATACATCATTATAATGTGCACTTAATTCATCCTCTTGTGTCAATCTTTGTAACCCTGTTCTTTGAGCAACCCTTGGGCCTTGTATTTGGTGAACAAACAGTAAAATAATAATAATATAAGTATAACAAACAATTATACATTATTTGCACTATTTGAACTGTTATCCTCATTGTCATTGCCATATTCATAACGTTTCGGCCATTGTACACTCTGCCCTTCTTCAGGGGATTGGAATTTTGAACCAAACCCTTTATTTTGTCCACCAGGGCAGACTGTTCTAGTTTCATGTGCCATGCCTCTTCCAGATGTCTCTGTTATTTCTCTTTAACTCAACTCTCCAAGTTTTGCTGTGGCCTGGTATTGAACTCACAACTCTTTGGATTTAGTCACTAGATCTTACCTCAGAGATATAGATAAACAATTATTCATTGGTATCATAATTATTATTTCTTTTTTATTATTTTCTTTTTTATTCGGTATATTATCAGATTATAGGTGCATGTTATACAACATGAAATCTGGTAATACATTTTTATTTGAATTCTTTTGTTTTTTCTTGATTCTCTTTACATGATCATTTCTGTTAATATTTTCTTCTTAATTTACAATTCACTTGTCTGTTTTAATGAGTTTTCACTGTATCTCTTTCAAAGCATGACTGATCTGATTTCTAAGTATCTTGCCAACCATAAATGTTTTCCACTTGACAAGAATATTTTTGGGGCAGGATTCTCAAAAATAATTTTTATTTGTAATTTTTTTTTTTCCCCCATATATCTCTACCTTTGATATTAATTAGTAATGCTCATGAAAAAATTATTGTGGGATTATTATTTCTGTTTTATACTCTAAGTTTGTTTTGCATGAGATATTGCTTTTTTGCATAGGATATAAAGTCACCCCACAGCATGTGAAAAAGTAAAAAAAAAAAAAAAAAAAAAAAAAAAAAAGTCATGAAAATATGATATACAACAGACAAAAATAAATAATTTGTAGATATACCACAAAAATGTAGCTTTTTTTTTTTTTTTTTTTTTTTTTTTTGTGTGTATTAAATTTGACAAGATTTTGTTAATTGTTTGGTGTAGGGGGGTCAGATCATTTGTGGTCCCCCACCTGCATTGCTGCACCTTCAAGGAGTTGGATTACAAAACCAATCTTTTACTTGTCTTAGAAATCAATACAATCCAAGTTGCTGCTTATGAATCATTGAAAGAAATCAATACAAAATACAAAAGAAATCACTCTAAACATATTTTCTTATTAGATAAGTGAATTTCTTCAAAAGTCAACATAAGTAAAAATTAGAAACTATTTTGCTAGTACAATTGGGGAAAAAAAAACAAAAAAAAAAACGTTATGGAACTCCAAGAAGAGAGGTGAATAGATAAAAAAAAAAAATCCTTGTCTTCTGTCTTTCCTCAGGCAGTCTGATATTTTATAATCTTTGTTAATTCTGACTGGGATGTGCAGACGATTAATGGATAATGGCTCAGATTAAGAAATCACAGAGCTATGTTTAAATTCTGGTCAAGTTCATTGCATTCACTTATGTGCAAATAGTCTTGGGTAAACTTATGAATCCATCTCCTCTCTTCAGCTATGGGCTAAATAGAAGCACCTGTATCTGGAAAAATCACTATTATTCTAAAAAAAAATGTTAATGCAATATTTGTAATAAAGAATTATTCTTACAATCCAAAATTTAGCTTTGAATAATCCGCAAAGGGTTGATAAGCCATAAAAATAAAATACTCAGTCTATTGGTTTTGACTGTTTCTTGTACTTAATAGGTTCGACACATTTCATACAGAAATCTTATTGATTAAAACCATTCCACTGCAAGAAGCTATTATTATTTAATGCTTCAAAAAAGCAAGAAATATATAGAGGTAAACTTGTACATTCCTCTCACCTCAATTGATATTTTCAGTAGTGGAAACGGTTCTTCCAAGTTGAGGAAAGAACTGCATCCATTTTATACACATCCCTCATAACTTAACGTATAAGGTAGTATTGGAAGATTTCCAGACTTTCATATCTTGGAAGACTCCATCCATATGAGAAAATTGATGGATTGTTCGACGACATTATCAATGCATGTGTTCATAATTTTTTTCCAGTCTCTGATCTGAATGGGTCACTCTGAATGCTCATTATCTTGAAGTGACATTTAATCTACCTTCAAGCATTAGTACCACTCCTGAAACTCTACTAACATGAAGAATGTTTATCAAAAACCTGACAAAGCATTTTGAATGTCTTGACAGCAGATATACCAAATTTCACACAAGATTTGATGCAAGTATTTTGCTCTTTCTCAGTCATTGCAAAGATTACAATCATAACAAAACTTTGTACAATAACTAAAAACAAGTAGACAGCACAAGGACTTTTGGCAGACTGACTCAATAAGCTGTGTGTCAATAAATTTTACAAGACATCAGAAATTAACACAACCTTTCTCTCTTTCTCTCTCTCTCTCTCTATATATATATGGAACAAATAGAAAACATTTATCAAGTGTGAGTTTCTGTGTATGTAAGGAGATAGTTCTGGATGTATTTGGAGAAAATATCTGTTGTGGTCTTGAGTACTTTACAAGTACTTTTAGGGATGACTTTCTCAGCAATGTAACCGAGTAGGAATTTTCCCAGTTTCTCAGTGAGTAACCGGATAATAGGAATTTATTGTATAAAAAGGTTTGTCTTAAGCTTACAACTTTAGTGTTTTTTAGGATGGTGTTTGCTCTTTGTAGTATTTTCCATATCTCACACCATTTAATAATTAAAAATGGGGTGTCTATTTCAAATAAGTGTCTACTATGATTACGTTTGAAGTAATATGTAATGTGTATTTTAGTAAATGCTAAAAGTAACCAATTTCTAAGAGCATGCTAAAAAGGCACGCTAGAGAAAAAGAGCTCAATGCTAAAATGTCAGAGCATTAAAAAAAATTTAATTTGGGCAAAAAGAGAGAAGATAATTTTATCTGTAATTTTGGCAATGATGATAAAATATTTTTTAAGAATGACCATTATGATGAAAACTTTATTGAAACTCTAATCCCAGTCTGTGATATTTTTCTTTTGCTATAAGCATAACGATATGATGAAGACATGGTTGTTATGTTGATATTTGTGTTTTTCTTTGCTAAGGAGATAATTATCATGGCAGCTCTTTTCATGCAAAAGAACAATGTCAGTGTCCTCTTTGTAAAATTAAATCTATGAATTTAGTTGTCAAACTTTGTTTGCACACCAAGGGTAGTAATTATTTACCACAAATCCTTTTTCTGATATTCTATTTCTCCTTTCTTCTTTTATTCATCTCTTTCAAAGACCCTGAGGCATTTGTTCTGTGTAGATTGACACTTAGATGCAGTGAATCTGGTAATGTAATTGTGCTAAGATGAATGACAGTGATAGCCTTGAAATTTTCTAGATACCAAATGTCATTGGTAGATTGTGAACTTACTAAAGGAAAAAAAAAGTTCCGCAAACATTCCGGACAATTGTATCTGTAACTGATAATGAAATTAATTATGTATTTGATGTCACAAAAACACTGGCTCTGTGCCTTTTGTTCTGTCATTCAATCTGAATATTTATTAAACTTTTTTTTTTTTTTTTTTTATCTCAGTTGTCCTGGGTATGACGATAAACTACATCCAGCAGCATGGCCTCTGATTGGGAGATTGGTGTTTTTGAGGAGCATGGAAGCACCTTAATTGCTGTGATTCCCAGGCCCACCCTGACCTGGGGTGGTAGCACCTGTTAGAGCCTCAGCTATGAACAAATAATGAACTCCCAGACAAAAATCTTTAAAATAAAATGAGCAGCAATACATTTTTATAGTAAAATTACCAACAATACATTTTATGATTTACAAACTATATATCTAAAAAAAACATACCTTTATACAAAAATAAAATTATGTACAAAATATATTCAGTTGAAGCCATAAAATTGTATTCAAAATATTTAGATTTCAGCATTAAATAACTCATAGAGGCCACTGAACAAAATCAACTTTTCACTCAGGTTTCCATGAAACTTATCTTCAAAACCTGTACACGTGGTGTAATGGATATTGTTGGAAAATGGAATCAGCAAGGCAAACACAAATCGTTTCATGGTCTGTTGATTTCACTTTTGCACAAATACCCTTGGAACAAACCATGAATCCTTTTCTTTTTTCCCCAATTATGGATTAAATAGCAGGATAACCTTGGGATCTTTCCCCTTGGGTAGTAACGAGAGAAGGAAAACTGAATTCCAAACCGTGAAGAAGACAATGGGAGTTGGGTCATTATTGTGCCAGAAAATTTTTATCACCAGAGTCCATCTTGTACGTTTACAAATCTACCATTCGCCTGTGCATTGAATACTGTTGCTATATCTGGTCTGGTGCTCCTGCTACTCGTCTCGAGGTTCTTGACAAAATCCAAAAACTGATCAGTAATGTAATCGATCCTGACTTGGCATTACAACTTCAGTCGCTTTCTAACCGATGTGACTTGGTTTCCCCTCTGTCTTTTCTACAAATATTTTCATGGTAACTGCTCTAACGAGCTTTTATTTTCTGGTGCCATGACTGCATGAATTTAAGTGTGCCACTAGATTGGCATCTAGATTCCACTCATTTACTGTTGAAATAGCTAAACGCAACCACCACTTCTATTCCAACAGTTTCTTTTCTTGCACTTCCCACCTGTGGAACTCCCTTCAGTTTACTTTCTTCCCTGATAGCTACAATCTTCATAAATTTAAATGCAATGTCAATTGCAGTTTACCTTCTTAAATCCCATTCATCTGTTGTCCTTTCCTTAACCCTCTTCCCATATTGAGTCTTCTCTCTCACTTTCACTCCCTATAACCCCCTTTGTACTAGTAGCATTCCTGCCATGCTTGGGGTGAAATGATTAAAAAATTTGTTTTAAAAATTCACAGATAAGAAATATGTGGATAGTCATGGTTGCCTACATCTAAAGAAACATGGCCTTTCTTAATGAGTTCTCACATTCATTGTATGAGTAGGTGCAAAAATTATCTAGTTCTATTAGTCTATGGCAGCAGGTATTGGGATGTGCTGTTTTCCCAGCCTCTTCAGGACATTTGGGAGGTGTTGTAAACAAGTGAAATTCTTACAGCAAAGAACAGAGTAGTGATTTACCTTGTGATTTTAAAAAAAAAAAGAAAAAAAAAAAGAGGTACCTGCTTCAGCAGTACATATACGAAAATTGGATACAGAGAACATTAGTATGGAGATTGCAACTCAAAGGGACAGAAATTCTGAAGGTAAATGAGTACAAGTTTTTGAGAATAATTCTCAACAAGAAACTAATGTTCATACCACACCTAAAATATCTGAGAACAAAATGCAATAAAATATTATACAGAACATTGTGATCCAATGGAAACTTTATATACCAATCCGCAAGGAAATCTTCTCACAAAATACTTAACCCAACCTTCCATGAAAGTTTGAGATTGGTGCTTGGAACATTTAAAACATTTCCTGTAGAAAGTTTGTATGTGGAAGTAAATGAACCTGCACCAAAACTTACATGGGGCAAATTAATCCTACAATATTTTATAAAACTAAAAAGAAGCCCTTTTAATCCTGCACACAATATCACATTCAATCCAAAATACAGAAACCTCTTCTAACAAAAAGAGAAAGCCACAAAAACCTTGGGACTCTAGATGAAACCCATCATTAAAGAAGTAGAAATTCCTCTAGAATCCATAATTCACTCATACCAAATATACCACATTTGACCATAAAAATAAAACTCTGCAAATGTCATAAAACAAGTATGCATCCATTTATATTTGAAGAGGAATTAGAAAAAAAAAAATAATCAATCATCCCACACACTCCTACATCTTCATGAATGGATCAAAATACAAAAATAAAACTGCATGTGCAGCAGTGTATAACAAGAAAATAAAGAAACACCTGTCAAAAGAAATTTTAATGCAGAGATCTGTGCAATAGACCTTGCGCTCAACTTCATCTCAAGAAAAAAAAAAAAATAAAAAAAATTGATTTTCTGATTCTCTATCAGTTATAACAGTAATAAAAAAATAAAAAAATTGACAGCCTAATTCTAGTAAACAATGCTATGCAAACTAGATTCATTGTCCAGCAGTAAAGAAATAATGCTATGTTGGATCCCAAGCCACATAGGAATTAGAGGAAATAACCAAGCCGAATCTGCTGCAAAGTCTGCCCAATATGGAACCCTTGATGACCATTTCAAAATCCCTTGTACAGACCTGAAAAGCTAAATAAATAATTACATTCAACAGAAATGGCAAAAGCATTGGACCAACAATACAAATAATAATTTTCTCACAATTAAACCAATCCTAGGTGAATGGAAACGAATGTCTCGATAAAGAAAAGATGAAGCAACATTAGCTTGACTACACGCAGGCCACACATACCTCACCCATTCATACTTGCTGAAGAATCAAGGTCAACCAACGTGTACAACATGCCTAGCTGCATGCATGGTTAAACACTTTTTAGCTTAATGTATTCACTTAGCCCCTGTAAGACATAAATACTACAAAGAAAACATGAGAAAACTATTTGAAAATACTGAAACTGTCAACATAATGTCCTGCCTTAAAGAAATAGGTTTATACTAAAACATATAACACCTCCAATTGATCATCTACAAACTATATATTTCTAAAACATACATTTACCATGAAAGTATAAAATTGTGTACAAAATATCTAGTTGAAGCCATAAAATTGCATACAAAATATTTAGTTCTGAATTAACCCATATTGACGTTGATATGCCACTAAAACAAAAAACTGAAACTGGGAGCCATATTTGCACAAGTGAGATCATGGGCACAAGTGATGCAGCTGATTTGCCTGCATTAGCAAATTATTTCACCCAATAAAAATGCTAATACTGAACAAACCACAGTGAGATTCCAGCTCAGTTCTGTGAGATTATGCCTGTTGGTGATATAAAAGAGTGAATATTGGAAGCTATAGCCTTAGAATTGCCTGTCTCCCTCAAAGACAAAATAAGGCTTTTGTCTTACTACAGGAAACATCAACAGCCAACCAGCAAACTGGTTAAGGAGATTCAGGTTCAATGCCAAATGAATAAATATTCTGGGAAAGGCTTTTCATTTTTTGTCATTATTTCTAATAAAGATATTAAATACTTGCTATAATAATCATTATATAATCAAAGAAGTCCCCCATTGTTAATGGAGACAACCACTTACATAATTAAAGCCAATCATTCTTAGAGTATAATTTAATATGGTAATTGTGAAATTAGCTGTTTCCGTACAGGAAACATTTGGCATTCATTGATGGAACAGTTTGCGTTACTGTCAATTGAAATTTCTAAAAAAATTTTTCTTCGGACATATTTTCAGGAAATTAGATTTCTTATATTCACTCATTGTTGTTGCTCTTTCTAGGATTGACGAGAATTGCAAATCTAGTAAAGAAATCATTTGTTCAATAAAATCTTATTAAATGAACAATGTTAGCATTTCTATAACTGGTGATATTGATAACCATTCTGCAGTTCATTTGTTAAGGTATTTACTAACTTTGACAGAATTTCAATATACTTGTTCATCCAGTGGGGAAGCAATCTTTTTTTATTTATTACAGGTGCTCAATCATAAAGATTAGGATTGTGAAAGAACTAGAAAGATGATTTTTTTTGTGTGTGCCTTTATGGTTGCAGCACTCGAGCCCATGCATAATGAAATCAATTCAAAATTTGAGAGGATCATCATTTTCATTTTTCTTAAAGACCTATTCTTGTCTACTTGTCATTCTGTTAAATTGCAAGAATATGCCTTTTCTATAAATACTATCATAATTGTTCTGATTAGCTTTGCTCTATGGTATCTAGACTTTATGAATTTAAGCACAGTACTAGATTGGCAACAAGGTCTCCTTGTTTTACAGTTGAATTGACTAGATGTAACCATAAGTTCTTCGCTAACAGTCTCTTTTCTTGCACTTCTCGCTTTTGGAACTCTTTTCTGGCTTCTTGCTTTCCAGTCAATTTTGATATTGCATTTAGATTTTTGAAAATCAATCATTATCTACTGTTTTGATTTCTCTTCTTTTATTGTTCTCCCTCCTTAATATTGTCTTTTTCTTATTCTTTCATACTCAGTAACCCTTGTGTTTTAGTGGCTTTATTGCCTTGTCTGGGGTGAAATGATTAAAAAAAATCTCATTCTAATGGTGCTGCAAAGTTATATTTCAAGTTTATTCTAGATAAGAATATGGTTTTAGTCTGTTTTTATATTATTAAATCATGTGGTTAATGTTTGATTCAAACCAGAATCTTGGACTTGATTTTATTCTTGTGGGCTATTCATGTTGTTCATTTTTGTATTTATAAAACAGAAAATTGCCAAGGGTATAAAAAAAACGTACAATTCCACAAAGAAATAGCCACTTAATTTGCACACAAAACAATATTTCTATCATAAATTTGTTTTTTTGAATTGTAAAACTGTCAAAAAGACAAGTTTTGTTGTTTTTATTTTTTCATAAAGATGAAAATAAAATATTTTGTGTCTCTATCTTCCTTGGAGATAAATTCAGTTTCTTTGTGTGCTAAACATGGTGTACCTGCAGATTTAATCTTTTGTGATAATTTATTGGATTGAGTTTTCTTGGCTTTTATTCTTCATCCTCCATTAAAATAATTAATTAAAATCTCATCGTCCTCATAAACAGAGATTGCTGTTATTGAGCAGAATTGCCACCCGTAATCATCATCACCTAACAAAAGGTGGAAAATTCAAGATGGTCAGGTGGAAACAGAGCCAAAGCTATAAACATGAGTGGTTAAAAAAAAATAAAGTAATTCAGTGAATTTATGCACTAGATTCAATGTGGCTGATGTAACAAATAATAAATTGAACGAGATTTGTTGCTTTAAGTCTGCTTTATTTCTGTATGAATTTTTAGAATGTTTTATTATTTACATGTTGACTATTGCTGTCAGCTTTGTTATTATCAAAACATTTTAACTCTTGTGCCTTCTGGTCTTCATAAGCTGCTTGTCGAAACCAGGTAACCTTCAGGGAATTTGTAACTAAACTCTTTCTTTAATCAACATGGGATAGATTGTTCTTGTTTCTCTAACCATGCCTAGGGATATCTCATCTAGTTCTTATTTAGTACTGCTCAGTTATTGCTCACCTCATTTCTACCAAGTTTAAATATACCCATCCTGGGTAAGATGATAAACTACATCCAACAGAAAGGCCTCTGATCAGAAGGTTTTGAGAAGCATGGAACCACTTAATTGCTGGTCTTCCCAGGTCTACCCTGACTTGGAGTAGTAGCACCTATTATGGGTGTTTTGACGCCAAACTGGAGTCAAAACACTTTGAAAGTGTAAAAATAGGTTTTAAAACTAGCAATACGTTTTTGTAAAAGCTTATTGCCAGCAATGAATTTTCGAGGAAAAAAATTATTACTAGCAATACATTTTTGGAAAAAAATATTACCAGCAATAAAAATCTTGTCAGCATTAAATAACCCATTGAGGTTTTGATCTGCCATAAAACAAAACAAACTAAACCAAAATACACAGCCTGGCTTAGGGATTGAATCCACAATTACTATGTCACCAAATTCACACACTAAGGCTTTAATCCATTTGGTTATTGTCTGCTTTATTATATTTGCTTATTCTGTCTATACACTTACTCTGTGCTCCATTATTGAGTCCTTGTGCCAGGTTACATAGTTCAATGGATATCTCTTCTGTGCTTACAAAAATATGAATGATTACTACTACTGTCCATAAAAGTTGCTATATTAGCACACATTAAAAGTAATAATTATTATGGTCAGGCATAGTATATTATTATAGAAACGACTTATGAAGTGCATTGACCAAAATAGTTTCTAGTAAGGAAGAATTGAAATTTATTATTTTTCTTCTCTTGCTTCATAATTCGTTCGATGACCAAATTGTCAAGAATGTGGAGGAGCAAAATCAGCTTTCAAACAAAGTATAGACTGTACAAATACAGATGGTAGGTTCCATTCTCCTATATGAATGGGAAACGTGGACACTGTTGGCTGATACAGAGAGAAGGATCCAAGTATTTGAAAACAAATGCATGAGAAAACTCTCTGGCATTTTCTATTGGGGGAACAAAACAATGAGTTTGTGCAGAAAACGGTTGAGAATTTTATGGTACACTAGGAAGCTCTTCTCGCCAATGTCAAATGGAGAAAAATGGCATGGTTTGGACACATTACAAGACCATCATGCAAAGCACCGTCGAGGGGTGGACGTAGGAGAGGATGCCAACACTAAAACTGGTTGTACAATGTCAAACAATGGGCAGGTATGACTGTATCAGAACTGCTGATGACTGCCGTTGATAGACCGTTGTGGAAAAGCGTTAGTGTGGCTTTTGCATTCAGATCCACCCTATGATTACAAAAGTCAAGGGGATGAGGATGATTTTTCATTTTTAATTCTTAGTTTCTAAAAAATAAGACCTTAGCAAGATCAAATTTAGCCATCTTGCATAAAGAGCATTGTTGGTTGCTTTTCATTTGATTTTCAACTTGAAGCTTTAGCACTCTACCTTATTCATGGGTATTACTTCCCTTTTCCGCTGCATTCTATTTCAGTGGTGCCTCTGCCTTGCTTTTAGTCAAGGTCATTTTTGCTGTTGCTATATCAGGATATGACAACACAACTTCAAAATTCAAATACCTTACTGTTCAGTAATCAATTGCTTGCAACAGTAAGACAACCTTTTTGTTTGGCAAGCAGTCACCTACAGAGTGCTAACGGTCAATTATGACCACATCTGAAAAGAAAATAGGTTACTTATGCAGGTTATAGTGATTCTACTTTATTTACAAATTTCAACATACTATTATTTTTATTTATTATTTCACCCTCAAGCAAGGCAATAAAGCCACTAAGATGCAAGAGTTTACTGAGTGTGAGAGAATATAGGAAAAAGAAAACATTAGAGAGAACAATAAAAGAACAGAAACTAAGACAGAAGATAACGATTGACCCTAATTTCAAGAGTTTAAATCGACAGGCATTTTTTTTTACTTAGTTCGATGTAATTGTTGAGTGATTCTTTTTATTTTTTTTTTTCTTATCCCTGAAGAAAATGAGATTGAATCTCAGAAATATTTTTGTTGGAATTCTCATACTGAAAATATCTTTCAGCTGTTCCAAGCTATTTTTAGCAAATGTTCAGTCTTCATATGAAGGTCTATCAAGCAACCCTTTTCACAGACAACATATAGGAAAAATTAATGCTGGAAATGTAAAGCTTTACTTAGTGAATTATTCTCTACTGTCTTGAAGTGTTTTTATCTTATTCTAATCGATGAAAAATAAAGAATATAGTCTTATTATATAGGTAAACTGATTGTTAAACAACATTATCTTTTCATAACTTAAGTGAATACTTGAGTAAATATGAAAAATCCTTAACAAGATCTTCTTCCCATGAAAAATCTGACCAAATAAGGAAAATTTTTTTTTTTTTTTTTTTTACTTTTTGGTTGGGCCAATAAATTTTCAACAACCATATCTCGTTTGAAGCAGATAGTAAAACTTTATCTAAACTGAAGTAGTTTTATTGGTAACAAAGCACTGATAATCCCAATTTCTACTTGACCACCAAAATATGAAAATATGGTACCAATTTACTTGCTGGAGGTTTAATATTTAGGAATTAAATTTGAAAGTTAAAGCCAGTATCCTTTAGACACAACTTCTGGAATTAAACTGAGAATAAGAACCATTTATTTGCTACATACTTCCAAATGATATAATCAATTAAGTTTGCAGACTGTAAATTTTTAAATTTAAGTTTATATGCATTTGATGGGCAGTTTCACCATATATTCATAACATTTGATGACTGAATCAGATCAGTTGAATGAATTCGTTTTGACAGTTATCAACAAGGAATAACCAAATTTAGATTAACTTTGTCATTATATTAATGATGTTGATGTCAAAGATAACATTTATAATCTCTGTGCTATAGTATTGTACTAGGAGAAATATTAGTAATCACCACTATAAATGGAAAATGTATTGCCTTTTGAAAGAACAAGTATATTAGAATAAAAGAAATAAGTACTAAAAGACTAGATTTTTGTCTCTTTTCATTTATGCATGGATGTTTGTGCATTACACAGAAATGTGAATGAATATTTGTCTTTCATATATCTACAATAAGTTGTGAACTAAATTTGGATCTGAAATTTTCACCATATAATGTTTGATCTATGGAGAAGCATTTGGTTGAAAAATATTCATTGAATAAAAAGAGTAGTAGTATGTCCGGCATAGGAATTTGATTTGTACATTATAGAGAATGCAAATCCTCCAGGGAGAAAGAGAATTCATAGATCACATTGGTATAATTTAATGGTAGTTCTGGCATTCTTCATATTGATGAGGTCATTTTTCATTTTTTTGTTGTAGATTCTTAATGCTATATATTGTGTACAATTAAGGATGTGTACCTCTGTGTAATGCTTCCAATAGCTGCTTCATTTCATTTGTAATTTACATGAAGTTGATTGCAACAGAATAGGATTATTGTATTATTGCTTTTTGATATTATTACTATGAAATTCCTGTAGAATTTTGTCAATGGCATAAATTAGGAAATCTATTGTATACAAGCATTTCTTTGATGTTGTGTTCACTGTGTATAGAAAGGTAGGGGGATAAATTTTGTCCTATTGTTCAAATTTTTTTTTTTTTTTTTAAGCGTATCACCCCGAGCAAGGCCGGTGGCCACTATCACGCAAGGGGTTACAGAAGGGTTGGAGGAAGAGCAGATAGGAGTGGTAAAGGAAGGGTTGTGGAGAAAGAGAAGGACGGAGGGCCGATCGAGGTGGGGAGGTTACGGGAGATATAGAGCGAGAGCAGATAGGAATGGAAGATGTCAGGAAGTGGATAGATCAAGGCAACTGGAGATGACGATTGACGCTACACTTAAACCGTTGGAGATTGTATTTGTCAGGGAAACAGTAACGGGGAAGGGAGTTCCATAGGCGAGATGTGCGAGACATGAAGCTATTGGAGTAGAAAAGACGTCTACACCTAACAGTTTCTACGGTGAAGGGGTGGGAACGGGATGCCAGCCTCGTAGGACGCTTGAATTCACGAGGCTTAGGGACAAGTGAGAGCAACTCCTCAGAGCAATTACCGTGGAAGTACTTGTAGAAAAGGCAGAGTGATGCAACATTCCGTCTGTGAGAGAGCGACTGCAGACGAGATGACAGATCAGGGCCAATCACATTGCATATCCGTCTCTGGATCTTATCAAGAACCCCGAGGCAACACGCAGGGGCCCCAGACCATAAATGGCAGCAATACTCCATGCAAGGTCGAATGGTAGACTTATAGACCTGGAGGATGGATTCAGGGGAGAAGAATTTCCTGGCTCGGCACAGGGAACCAACTTTTCTAGCGGTGGATGATGCAATTGACTCGATGTATTTGTTCCATCTCAGATCAGCGGACAGCGTGAGACCGAGCAGCCGCAGAGAGGAACTCTCGAGAAGTTGGTCCTCAGACATTCTGATGGGATGCAGAGATGGGTCCTTGTGGTGGTTAATGGAGAGCAATTTTGTTTTAGAGGCATTAAAGTTGACCATCCATTTCTCTCCCCAGTCCACAACCGATTGGAGGTCCTTTTCAATTTGAGCTGCCAGGTTAATTTTGTCCGCCTCGGTAGATTTGTGCTTGAGGCAGGAGTAAATGGTAGTGTCGTCAGCGTAGATACCGACTTGGGAGTCTATGGTGTCAGGGAGGTCATTTATAAATATGAGGAACAGAGTAGGGCCAAGGATGGAGCCTTGAGGAACACCAGCAGTAGTGGGATAGGAGTTGGAGAAGGATCCACTGAGAACAACCTTCAAATCCCGGTTTGATAGGAACGATTGAATTAGGTCAAACAATCGACCTGTGATACCATAACCCCGGAGCTTGCGAAGGAGGCCGGCATGCCAAACCCTATCGAATGCCTTGGAGATGTCAAGGGCCACGGCACGGGCTTCGCCGTTACTATGGATAGCTTGGTAGACAAATTCAGTGATGGCCGTAAGCACATCGGCAGTAGACCGGGCAAAGCGGAAACCATACTGCTTGTCTGAGAGCAGATCATGGGATATCAGGTGAGTAGTCACTTCGGCGTTGATAATGGCCTCGAAGACTTTGCCGAAGATGGGAAGGAGACTGATAGGACGGTAATTAGAAGGGTTGGAGGGGTCGCCAGAGTTCTTAAAGACAGGAACAATGGTAGAGGACTTCCAGCAGTCAGGAAAACAGGAGTCCTTGAGGCAGCGGTTGTACAATTTAGAGAGGGCAGGTGCCAGTTCAGGTGCGCATTTCTTCAGGACAATGGCTGGTATTCCGTCGCCACCGGTAGCCTTGTGGGGATCTAAGTTAGAAATAGTGCCCAGTACCGACGACGGGGTTATGTGCAAGCCGTCCAGTAGGGCCTCAGTTCTGGGAGGGAAGTCAGGCAAGGGTACCCCAGAGGAGTCAAGCATAGAATTGGAAGAAAACTTTCGAGCAAAGCATTCGGCCTTGTCGGCAGAGGTGGTCAGGACCTCAAACTGATTGAACAGTGGAGGAATGGAGGGTTTGTTACTATTCAGAACGCTCTTGCAGAGGCGCCAATAGTCCTTGGAGCCAAATTTGCGGGATGCAATACGTTCCTTCATCCGGGCTGCAAATAGTGCCTTGGCATTGTCGAGGGTACGCTTACACTCTTTGCGTGCAGAGGTAAATAGACGTCTGTTGAAGTCGGACATGTCACTACGAAAACGGTGGAAGAAGTGGTTCCTATGGGCAATGGCGGCTGAGCAAGCAGCTGTGAACCAGGGGGAGGAGCGCGGTTTGACCTTGAATTTCCTGGAGGGGATGAAAGCTTCGATACCGGCTTTGATCCAGGAGGAGAACTCAGAAGCACAGTCATGAGTGGGGAGCTTAAATACAGCATCCCAGGGGACATCGCGGAGGAAGTCCCGAAATGAGTCCCAGTCAGCCCGTTGGTAGCAGAAAGTGGTTCTGGTGGTAGGAGGTTCTTTGCAGGGGGTGGGGCTGAAGGAGATACTGACAGACACGACAGCATGATCGGAGTTACCGATAGGACAGAGCTGCGTGGCACTACACGACTCAGGGATGGAGGTAAAACACAGGTCGAGGAGTGAGGGCTTACAGTCACGATTGTAGGAAAAACGCGTGGGGAAATCGATTATCTGGGTGAGGGATTGAGAGATTGAAAAGTTTAGAGTATGAACGCCAGCGAGGTCAGTGGTAGCGTTCTGTAGCCACTGGTTGTGATGGGCGTTGAAATCACCAAACACAAATATGTGAGCGGACGGATGGACAGAGAGGGCCTTATCAACGCTGTCAGAAATGACATCGAGTATCCCGCAGTCCTGAGAGGATGGAGAGTGGTAGAGGAAGAAAAGATAGCTTACAGCATTGAGAAGAGATAGGCGGAGACATAAGTAGGAATGATCCGGCGATTCGAGAGAGGTCTCTCTAGCCAGAGGGAGATGGTCCTTGACGTAGACACCCAGACCATGCATGTGGGTTAGAGAGTCTTTTCTGAGGAGTGGGAGGTATCCAGGGATCGAGAGATCGGAGGAAGGGATAGAGGAGTTAAGATTGGTCTCACACAGGGCGAGTATATCCGGGCACTTAGCTATGAGGAAAGACTCAACGCTGCAGAAGTTGGTTCTAATGCCACGGATGTTAGAGAAGGAGATATTTAGAGGTTTGGGTGATTTTTGGAAGGCTGGTTTAGGTTTGTAATTCAGTTTTTTGTTATTCATGTTGGTAATTGGTTTTGGAAAGAGGGAGAAGGCCTGAGTTAAAGGAAGCCGACGGTTGCTACCCATGACGCGAACAGAGAGGGGGATTGGCACAGCAAGATTCATAATGTGGCCTCAGGGTTGCCCACCGGAAATGACTGCAGGGACACCTATCCATGCGCGACATGGCACTACAGACATCCCGATATTATGCAACTGTTGATCAGAGCGGCCGCTCAAGACGCTACGCAAGAGTTAGGGCTCCTAACTACCAGTCGGAAACAGCAACCAGGTAACTGTCAACCGTGTACCCTCAGAATGAGCAGGCAATGCCACAGACTGCGCGCATCATGGGAGGAACACAGCGACACCAGTACAGAGGCCAGTAAGTGGGAGAAAGAAATCCGGGAACCCCTTCCTAAACACGAAACAAGGTTTGGGCCTCTACTCGCGTTCAATAGAAGAGGGAGGAGTGTTGACCGGGCGGTAGGAAAGTTTAGTCTATATAGTCATTTAATATTATAATTAATGTGGTATGATTTTTAACTTGGAATTTTTATTAAAGGAGGTAATAAGTGTGGCTGTTAAAATTAATTACAACGTCCAGGAAGGGTTTTTAAAATTTTCGACATTAAATTGGTAAGTAAAATAGAGGACTGAATTATTTTCAAAAGTTTTTATTTTTTATTTTATTTATTTATTTATTTTTTTTTTTTTTAAGATTTCTCTACATTCTTAGTCCTGGTATGATAAACTATATCTGGCAGCAAAACCTCTTAATTGCTGTTGTTCCCAGGTCCACCCTAATCTGAAGTGGTAGCACCTGTTAGAGTTTCAGCTACGGGCAAATAGTGACCCCCCCCTTACAAAATTAAAACACTATGACCAAAATTGACCAATCAACATGAAATAACTCTTTTATGACATTAATCCATATAATATCCTACCATTTCTTAAAGAAATCAAACTCTATTCCAAAATATAACTTCAACAAAACTACAATATAAAACATGCACCTCTAGTAATTATATCCATGCAAGCATGTATATGCACAGAAGCTGAGTATCATCTACCATGTATTCAATTGTGGAAGCAGAATAACACATATCCTATTTTTATTACTTCAAAGCCCCCAAGAAAGTTAAATTTCAGCATTAAATAACCAATAAGGAGTTGATATACTGTTAAACAATCAAATCAAATCTCTATGGTCTTTACTAGAATAAAAAAATATGTAGCTGACATAGAATGTGAATTTAGGGAGATTTTTGAATACTGTTTTCTATGCCAGACATAAAGTAATTACAGAATATCAGTCACAAGGGAGACCCCATGGAGATGCTGTTTGTCTGTGACTAAATATTGGCATTATGGTTATAGAAAGTGACTAGAAGTGCATGCTCACAGTAATTTGGTAGGAGGATTGTTTTTTGAAGGAAGATGGGAAAGGTGTTTGCATATGTATTCATGACTGTTTATTGTAATCTCCTACTGGGACATTAATGAAGAGATTTTCAGCATCGAGTGAAGCTAATATATTGTTGCTAGGTTTTTATCAAATGTATAGGCAGAAGTTCATGCATGGATGTTATTCTGTATTGAGTGGATAAATATGACAATATCATCTCAATGTTTTTGCTGAGTGGTATTTGGGGGAGATTGGCATGGTGCTCGTACACTGGTGGTGGTGGTGGGGAGATTGGTATGGTGCCTCATACACTGATGTGTGTGTGGGGGGAAATTGGAATGGTACTAATGTTGTTAATTACTTTCTTCTATGAATGTCATAATCAAGGATGGATTGAAATCATTACTTGTAAGTTGTAATTTTATCTTTCAACAAAATTTCATGGGGTCACTATTTGATTATTGTTTATGAGAAAATGTGCTATTATAATATAACCCCTGATTTTCTTAGATATTTTTTGGCTTCAAGTATAGATAAGATTAGAAGCAAAAAGGAACTTGTGACCATTGCACATTGGTTAGTTCTAAATAAGTAGACAACTGCAATGCTGACTGATGTTGTGCATGCCAAGTCTCATTCATTCCTGTTGTCTGCTGTACTATAATCGGTTCTTTGGTTACGAGATTTGTATATACTATAAAGTGTTATTGTTAAAGTTACTATAATTAAAGTAGTTCAATAGGTTGATGTCTATTTATTTCATATCCTGTAGGTTATAATTTATATTTGTTAGATTTTCGAAATATACTATTAAAAAATGTTATGTATTTCATCACTTTGTGAATTGCTTACTCCTAAGCAGTTATCTAAATGCTAAGATAGTTTCAAGGCTGTAGATGGCTTTATTTCAATAGCTAAGTAATTTAATTAAAAAAAAAAAAAAAAATCAGCTGATTTATGAAGATCTCAAAAGACCAAATTGGAAATGAATAACAAAAATTATTTTTTTTAAATTTGATTTTTAAAGCCAAATATGCAAATTAGTTATTTCCATTAAGCCAGAACTACACAATTGTGGAATATGACAAATGTTGGTAGATATGATAGAATTGCATTTATTTGATGTCGGTTTTACATATTTGTGTACACACCTACGACCACACATTGAGCTTTAGATATATGAATACCAGCAGAATGAATCTATTTTCATCTTAAGCTGCATTGAGGATATATTTTGTAGTTGCTAAATCTTGGATGATTGAAGATCCTATTGGAGCTGTCATATTGTACGTCTTCTGACTATTTTCTGTTAAGTTGGGGAGGGAGAGTTCAGATGTCATAGTGAAATGAATCCATCATTATTATGTATTGGAAACTGCAAATATGTAGAAAGTAATTGTTATTTATATGTGGCTAGATAAAGAGCTCATTGTAGTAATTGTATTTATGAATGGAATCAAATCTCACCCCAGCAAGATGGCTGATAGAAGAAAAATAACCTGTCTTCTATTTTTATTTTTGTTTTTATGTTGAAATCCACTGCATGGTATTTTCATACTCCCACTCCTCCCACACACACACACACACAAAAAATAACTTATTTTATTCATTTGTAATTTATTTCTGTCAATTCATTGTCAGGCACAGGGTTGCATCCACATCGAGTGATACTGCTACCTTGGTTTCAGTAGCATCAGTTTTTATGAGGCCAGGTTGCTTCTTTGACATCCATGATAGACTTCCTTACAGGGTTAGAGAACTTTATCTACCTTAGTGTTTATGCATAGCTGAGTAGTGGGAGAATTGGATTCAAGCCTTTCTCAAGAGCATTAGTGTGATGAAGTTGTCAGTATTTGAAGTCTGTTTTTTCAGTTTAATTCTTTGTTTTATTAAACATTACACTACTCTCACCTCCATATCTCATTCACTTGGCTTTTTGTGTTTATAGTCAGATTCTGACAATTTGTGGCTTGATTCATGTTGACATTGTATATTTCTCATTATCTAAATCTTGTGAACCAAGCTGACCTGAACTGGAAGGATTATATTGAATCAGTTGCTAGGTTTGCTGCTAGGAAAGTTGGTCCACTGTATCATGCTAGACAATTTTTCTCTCCAGAATCTATGTTGCACATTTATAAGTCTGCCATTCGTCTATGCACTGAATATTGTTTCACATCTGGTCTGGTGCTTCTGCTATGTATTTAGTAATTCCAGATAAAATACAAAGAATCTGAGACAATGTCATTGCTCCTGACCTAGCATCTTGACTTCAGTCGCTTTCCCATCACTGTAACAATTTCTCTGTTCCTTTTCTATAAATATTGTCAAGGTAATTGTTCTGACAAGCTTTCCTTTTTTGGTACCTAAACTTTATGAATTTAAGTGCAGTACTAGATTGGCCTTAAGGTCTCATCATTTTACAGTTGAAATAGTTAGCTGTAACTGTAAGTTCTATGCTAATAGTTTCTTCTCTTGGATTTCTTGCTTGTGAAACTCTATTCTAGCTTCTTGTTTCCCAGTTAACTTTGATCTTCAAAAATTTAAATGCAATGTCAGTCATTATCTTCTGTCTTCTTAATTGCTGCTCTTTTATTGTCCTCTCTCCTTAATTTTCTCTTTTTCTCATAGTCTCTCACACTCAGTAACCTCTTTCATGTTAATGGCTAAACTGCCTTGCATGAATTAAAATAATTAAAAAGAAAAAAAAAAAGTTTAAGGACTTTAAATGCTATTAATTTTTTTTTTTGTGTATGCATGTTGTACCTCTTTATTTGGAAGACAATCTCTTCTTCCTTGTCATACTAAACTTCATACTACACTAGGTATGACAGTTTGTATAACAAGTCTAATTTCTAATAAGTATCGAATGCAAGTGTTGCATTCTGATAATGAACTTAATGAAGCTCTTTAATGACGTTGGCTTCTTATTCCTCTGTATAGAGTTTTTTTATACAGGTAATGGGTAACTTTAAAATTTTAAATAATTGCAATACAGTAGTAGGTAGATTGTAATTTCTTCAGGTGATGTACAGAAATAGTGAATCCACTACATTAATTGTTGGTGATTGTAATTAGTGGAAAAAAAATAATTAAAATTTGTCTTTCATGAGTTGGGGGTGTGCAGAAATATTACTAGCATGACATACTTCCCAAAATCTGGCTAAATTTTCAGACATCAGAATTTAAAAAAATACTTTTTTGTTTAGGGTATTAAATCCAGTCTTACACTGCTGACAGCTTTGTCTCCCTTTACATATCTGCCTTTACTTTAGCTACCCGTTCTTGTTTGAATCGTTTTTGTCATTTCTATCTTTGCCCATATTTGATAATTGAGACTTTTATCAGTTTTGGCTGAGCTAAAGTGAAATGTGTTTGGAAAATACTCTTACGTAATTTTAACTCTTGTATTCACAAACAAAATTAGTTTTTTGCATTTCAATACCTGTATATTTCTTGAACTTTAAGCAGAGAAGTAAAATCACTATTAAATAATGTCTTGCATTTGGAGTATATTTCTGTTGAAGATTGTAATTAACAATGTTCTTTTGAAGGTGATGTCTATTATTGATTGATTTTCTGTAAAAGTTTAATTCAATTGGAAGGAGACAGAATTTATCTTATTTTTTTTTCTTTTTTTTTTTTATATAACAAATGGGTGCAAAAATAAATGCAGACTAATCAAGAAGCAAAAGTCTACTTTGAAATCAATCCTAGCAATTTACCTATGTCTATGAAGTTAATGTTTTTTGGACTGGATTTCATGCAAGTTATAAAATAGATATTTATTCAACTTGGCTGAGTTTTCATAAAGTGACAATGAAATTAATGAGCAAAATAACTGGCAAAATAAACTTGCAATATAAAAACAAAAAACAAAGATTGTTGCTACTCTGTTGAATGTAGTGAATCAATAGATATTCTTTTGCTTCCCATCAACTTTTATTTTCAACTGAGCAAAATGATTTTTGGCCTCACCATGAAGTTTTGGTGTAATGAAATTGAAAAGTTGCTGCTTGTTGAGAGTACATATCGGTAAACATTCCAGTTTTTTATCCATAAATTGTTAAGTAGAAGTTAAAAAAAAAAAAAAGTTTAAATAGTTTATAAAATTACAAATAGACTCACCCAAATATATGCACAAAACTTTGCATCATTATATACATTTTTAGTCCTTCATGATGTGTTGGTTGATGTGTGCATGGATTGCACAAAGTTTTAGCAGGTTAATCTGCATGAAAGTGTGATGCATGTGTGACCAATGTAAGTATTTAATGTTGTTTTTTGATTATTAGCATTGGATGAAGATTTATAATTTATTTGAAAATTATAACATAAATATGTTATAAAATCACTACAAAACTTGAAACAAAATGGCTATTTTTGTAGTGATTTTATAACATTTATGTTATAATTTTTGAATAAATTATATTTGCTCTACTCTGTATTGAGCACTCTTTTAAGAATAGTATTTTTGGTTATTGGAATTTATTCCATATACACCAATCCTATACTTGTGTGTGTATATAAATAAATATATATATATATATAAAATGTGAAATGATATAACAAAATTATGAATCTATCACAGATTCACTCTTTGGATATTCAGGCTGGTTTGGTTATATTCTTATATCTTTTGTCAGTCTATATTTAAATACATCACTTTTGTTCTGCTTAATGTTGCCAAACAAAAAAAAAACTCATCTCCTCTTCCTATTTAATTTTGTATCATTGGAGAGGGGGGGGATTCTTTTTCTATGATTGGAGATTAAAAGGAAAAAGAAATCTTCCCTCCAAGTGGTGAGACCAAATAAAACTATCCCCCAGGACACCTATAACTCCTAAACAAACATTTCAGGGATGATTTCCATGTTGTTGACATCTAAAATGGTCTATAAGATCTACAAGCCACCCCCACATTAAGTACAGGTAAGTCTTTCGACAGCAACTTGATTATGTGAATTTTTAGTGTCACACACACACACACACACACACACACAGTTTATTACTAGAATTTACACCCTCCCACACACACACACATATATATATATAATTATAAACATGTTTATAAACTGACACTTTTTTACCTCTTTCTCTCCCTTTTTTTTGCTATGTGTGTATTATTTGTACATTTATGCTATTATTTTCTTAGAGAAATATATTTGTGGAAATTATCAAAGGAAATGCCTGTGAGAGAAGCCTGTTAACCATCACCATAGAAGGCATCCTAGAATGCACGAACCTATTGTGTATTTATTATAGACTTTTAAAGACATTGCATGAACAGTCTGAAATTCTCAAGTTTAGAATATAGTCTTACCAAATCAAAGCTTGAAAAATGAAAACAAAAAGTGGTTTGCAAGTTAACAAATCTTTGTAATAATCACAATACTCTAAAAGTTTTCCAATGCTATTGCTATTTTGTGTGCATTGTGGTTTGAGAGTTGACACATGACATGAGAAATAAACAGAAAATGACCTTAGCAAAAGTGGAATGTCAGGTGCAAATGATTACAATTTTTTTTTTTTTCCAATAAAATTTACAGAAGCATTTTATTCAAAAGTAACACTTGAGCTACTGTCACAAATTGCTTTTCTCTTTTGTAAGAAAATATTGTTTGTTGAATGGTGCAACCATTGAGATTCTGTTTGCTCATGGCCAACCTGTATTGGAAAATTGAGTATTTCTTTTCATTTTTGCATTTTACTTAGGAACAAAAGAATAATTCATTGCAAGTTGTAATGAAAATTTGATAAGTTCAGATTAGACCTGAGGAAATAGAGACTTAACAAGTCTCTGGCTTGTCATGTACAACTCAGTATTAGATTACAATTTATTGGAACATATAAATCTTGTGTATGCATTTATTTTTGTAAAATTATACCTGGTCAACAACTTTCTTACTATTAAATTTGCATCTAACCAATAATCTATTGTTTCATTAATTGTCAAGAGAAAAGTAACTGAAAGAGTGTTGTTTCACAATAAAAACTGAGAAAACCAAATAATATTTAAAAGAAACCTTCAGGATGCTAAATCTTTGTATAAGAATAATTAACTGGTCAGAGCAGTGGAATGGCAAACAGTTTTGGGCGGTCTGTCATTATTTCAAAATCAATTTTCAAACACACAAAAAGTACACCTTTTATGAGCAGTCAGCCTAACATTTGTAAGTTCTACCAATCTGTCTGGTATAAATTGTGGTCCCTTGTGTGGACTGTGAATTATCATTTTCATCTAAATTGGAAGGCTATAGTAATGTAACGGAAGAAAGATATGGTAGAAAGATTTATTCTCCCAGTTGTATCCCCCCCGCCTGTTATAGGCATTATTATATATCTGTGATATAATAGCACAATAGTTCATTTATTGAACAGATTGGCTGAAAGGAAAAAAATGAGAAAAGTATTTTATACTAGTAAGATATACACAAAACCATATATACATACACAGAGAATAATATATCATATATCTACACAGCAAAGTAGAATGTAAGGGGAAACAAAAAGGAAGGGTTTTACATATAATATGGGGATACTCCTGTGTCTGGAGAAGCCATGTTTAAAACTCCAGATTCAATTGGGCTGGATTCATCTATGTCCCAGGTGAGGACATACTCCATGAATGGCAAACAGTGAGTCTTGGGTTTTCCCAAATTGAGTACTGTGAACTGGAGTGTCTTTCTGTATATGGAAAAGATATATTCCCAAAGAGAAACGGCACCATGGACTTGTAAGCTGCTGAGGAGGCAGATTTAGCCTCTTCCTGGGCTAAAGACAGCAACCCTTTGGTTTAGCTACTGTAAAAACTGAATTTGACTGCTGCTTTCATCACTTTAAGGGGTAACATCACTAAGTGGTCTGTCATGTGAACCATGTGACTTATCTTCACAGAAGGGAGATAATCGCCAACTGTATCTCTACAGTAAATTCAGTACCCAAACCAAACGTGTATTTTCCGGAATAATAAAGTGTTCAAGTTTTACAATTTATCAACTTGACATGAATTTTAATAAATGGATGAGAAAGTTGTTAAACAAAATGTGATAAATGGATTAATTTCTCAAAATGTGATTTTCTTACAGAAATTTTTATCTTCATGATAAAGTGTATTTCACTGATAAATTACAGATTAAACAATTTGTCTATTTGTTTCTATTTTTGTAAAGTGCTTTCCACAAATACTGCCAAAATTTACTTGAGATTAATGACTTGCCCAATATTCTGAAATGGATTTGGAAAGATTGATTCTATGAATTTACTTATGCAGTAAGAGTTAACCTATTTATATATATATATATATATATATAATGAAATGAACGAAGTCTGACAGTTATTTACCATATATTTTTGGTTTATACATTATTTTTATTTATAGATACAAATATTTAAGGAAGCACCTAGTTAAAAACAGTAATTTGACTTTGCTAACCAGATGCTTCATCTGTAGCTAAATGGTATAGCACATCACTATATGACGGTTCTGTGTAGGACACAGGTTCAATTCCTGTCAGAGGATACATATTTCCTATGAAATTTCTCAGACATTCAGGCCAGTAAATGTTGTTAATACTGTTTATTTTAAACAGAACATTTACTTAAATATTTGTATCAATAAAAACAACGTATAAACAGAAGATAGTTTTTTTATATATATATATATATATATATAAATAAACTAACTTGAATTTAGTGTACTGGGACAGCAGATCATTATTTAAACAAATATTATTAAATATAACAGATAATGTCTATTACATCTGATCATGAGCTATTCTGTTGTTTGAATGTTTGCTTTAATTTCTGGTGAAAATAAAGACAAAAATTGTCCAACATTTGGATATTTTTTTATTAAGCTAGTCCTAAGCTTTCAGCTCACATGAGGATCTAGTGTTGTGATTCTGAATTATTCTGATTATATAAATAAAATGTTGTCTATATTGGATGACACTAGTAAATTTCAGAAATTAGGTAATACATCATTCGATGATGCCACAGAAACAGAAGTTAAATTTCAGAAGAGATTTGCCTGCTACTGGTAACATGTAACCCAGTACAATCTGCCACATAAACAAGTGGTTGAGATCTAAAACAGCTCCCTCAGTAGCTTTTCTGCTGGTGAGGAAGATAGCATGTCTTCTCCCAGGATAAACAAAACACAAAACCTGTCAAAGGGTGGATGATCTTCTTATAGGAGCTGATGGTCAATGGGAATGTGCGCGTACACACACGTCAACTGACCTCCTGATTTTTAAAGTAAAAACTCTACATGTTATTTTACTTTTCTTTTTTTTTTTTTTTTTTTTTTTTTTTTTTTACACATGTATTGAGCACTTTTGAATACTACTGTTTCCTGGTCTGATTCAACTATGGCTTAACCTTTTATGCATTATAACTCTTGCTCCATTAACCTTGTGTGTGTGTGTGTGTGTTATAAATGGCAACCATCTAGAGATGTGGTGTTGATATACACTCTGTGTATTTGGACAATCTTGAGTGCCTGAGTTGGGTATCAAGAAGAGCATTCGACCTTTTTAAAACTTTGCCTTAAATTATTATGACCGATCATCTGTTGGGCAGGATCCACCTTTATATGCTGGTCCTGTTTCAATAAAAAAAACTATAAAAAAACAAAAAAAACAAACTCTGATATGATGATAAAATGATGAAAAAATATTTTAACTATCAGTGATTGTAATCTTTTTCTATTTTTTTAAAAGTGCAGTATTATCTAAGGAAATTTCAACTGAGTATTGATAGTTAAGAAATTTTTGTTTTTTAATGCAGAAATGACTGAATTAGGTTTCTCAAAAAATAAAAAAAAAAAATTGGAAATGTCAATAAAGTATGTCATAATGAATAATTTCTATGTTTTAAAATATCATTCTCTGGAGGATTAAAAATATGTTTACTTAATTGCACAAAATAATAAAATAAACGAGCACGGCATTAAGAATTATCCTCTAAACAACGATTGAAAATAAAGTTAGTTATTCTTTTTGCGACTTTTTGGTTTTATTTCATCAATTATTTTGTAGGTGTATGCTACTTGAAAAAGTCTCATAAAAATTTAAAAGAATTTGATTGAATTAAAAAAAAAAAAAAAAAAAAAAATTTTTGAAAATTCTCGTTTTATTCTTCCTGTCACTAATATCTGAAATTATTTGATAAGATGTTTTTATAATCAAGAAATAAAGGAAATCATCACTAACCATTATCTTCTCTAATTTTAATACATTCTTTTTTTTTATTTTTTTAAAATTTTATTTAAGTGATAAAATAGGAAGTTAAAATCTATGGCTGTCCCATTATGTAATCAGGTTATTTCCCCCCTTTGGTATACTTAACTTCTTAGTATAATTGATATTACGTAATTGGTTTGGTGAAGAGAAATGTTATTTCATGTCCATTTCATCAGCCATACTATGAAAGAGGGTGGGGGGTATTTTCAGCTGCCATTTGTAAATATTTAATATACAGTATTTAGTACATATATAAATAATTGTATTTGCTAAATCTAATATAAAAAGTTCGAAGTTTGTGCCTGTCTTTATGTAGAATTAATATTAAATTGATTGTCTTTTTATTTGTGTATGTGCATATGTAAATATCATGTAGGACTCAAATAAGTGTAATTGTCTTTATTTATATCTACTAGTATATGACATACCATGTCAAACTTAGCTGTTCTTGTTTCATGGAGTTAACTAATTTACTGCCCTGCAAATGGAAAGTACCTTAGCATTTAGATCAGCTTTTTTATTTTCATTTAAAGAAATGTTGACACTTTTTAATAGTATAGGGTGACCCCAAAAAACGGGAACTTTTTAACAATCCAATAAAACCAAGAGTGATGGAAGAAAAATATTTAATTCATAGTAATTGAAACCTTAAAACATGCCATTTAAGAAACAATGATAGAATTTTCATTTTTTAAAAATTACGTCCTGTAGATGGCGTCCTCCTGTACGAATGCATTCTTGAAATCTGCTGTTGAGATTCCTCATTGACTGCTGCAACATCTCAGCTGGGATACTGTGAATTTCATTCTTGTTGCTAAAATGGCGAAATGTTTACTTGCTCAAGGTCACTGTCTCGCAGTGTTGCCACTTGCTCATGTCTGGCAATATGCACTTCAAAAATTTCCGTTTTTTGGGGGGGTCACCCTATATATAGTCAAATATAGAAATTTTGTTGAATCTTATAAAATTGTTTCTATTGTTTTTTAATTTTTTTAAATGTTCTAACTAGCAGAAAAATATTGCTTACTCTGCATAATTTTTATTTTGAAAGATCACCTATTCTTTCTACATGACATATCTTGTTCAACTTGACACTTCTGTCTGTTCCTGATTGAAACTGAAAATCCATTCACCATTCTCTCTCTGCAAATATCAATATTCTATTTATAGGCTGTCAAAATCATAGTTTGCTTCTTTTTTTTCTTCTCTCTCTTCTGTATGATCATATCTCGACATTTTTTTTATATTTTGATATCTACTACTACTCGGCAGTATTTGATTTGCCTTCTTACAGGGATTTTTTGCTCTTGTTAGGTTTTATTCTTTTTATATTATTTTAAGTCTTTGTGCATTTCAGTTTAATTTTAATTTCTTGGTTTCATTTTTTTTTTTCTGTGGTTTTGGCCCCTTTCTAAGTTCTTTTAACCTTTTTGACTTTCGGTCCCCCCCCCATCAACCCCCCTTTCTCTCTTTCTGAGTCTTATGTCCTGAACTCTTGGAATTGATATCTCCATTTGCCATGCTCAGTATCTGAGATGGTCTTACATTTGAAACTCCACTTTATGATGTTTCTGACATTCTTAATGTGTGTGTGTCCTGTGCCTTAATATCTTTGCAGGATGGTACAAGTCAACACTTGAGCCATGTAGAGATATGTGCATGACATCATGGAAACAGGCAAAACATTTGTAGCTGCTTGCTTGCAGTAACGAGTATTGAACAAGTTATTGAGAACTGTAACTTCCAAAATATATTTATTTAATAAAGTAACAAAGACTGCAACAAGCATCTACTTTATTGAGTGAAGTGTTATATATGGGGATAATGGAAAGGCTGAAAAGGAAACTGAAATTTGAGGCTGTGAATTCTCTCTTATTCAGAATGGGCCATAGTGTGCGGACCTACTTACGCACGAACATATACATGCAAACACAAAATCACATGCACAATGCCAAACGATCATTGGCTAATAAATCACTAATACATTTTTTAGAGGCAATTTACAAATCGCAGTAATGTGACAATTTTGGAATCGCTTTATTTTTTAAGTAGTCAAATTTTTGCACTTTTGGGCAAAGTGGCTCACAGAAGCTTCCTTAAGTCTCCCCAAAGCTCGCTCGCTGATTGATTGATTGATGCTAACCAATCAGTGTTTGCACGTGAAGAATAAGTTTTTCTGCACAACGAATTGGAGCCTATAGTTGCTTATTTAAGCCAAGATTTTTCTCATCTCAATAAGTGAGACCTCAACTGCTAAACGAATCTACGACAGTTGGAACTCCAGTTCTAACCACGTGCTAACCTTCTCACTCCCACGCACACCCACATGCTGATGATAATTTGTACACCTTCACTAAAAACTTCTTTTGACACAACAATACTTTTCAACAGTAATATCACAAGAACAATCATATCATGAAAAACTCATGAACAATTTATCCAGTGAACTTGAAACAAAATAATTATCTCTAACTGAACTCTTAAATTGCAGTCAAAGGGAGGCAACTCTTGATTAATTCAACCTTTCTTACTTAAATGCATGTTCTCTTTCACATCGTTGTTTGATATTGTACATCTTGTTAATATACATATATTTTATGTGCAACAATGTCTTGTGATTATTCTTCTTGCACGAGTCCTGTTTTCTTATCAAAGTTAAATTAATGTGGTGAAGTCCCCCACAATAGTATTTGTATTACTATTTTTTTTATAATAAAGTTTTGAGATTTGCAAGTATGTGATTAATTCCTCTGTGAAGATAAAGGATTATCTTTGGACTCTTTATAAAACAGGAAACTATAGGGAAAGAATATATTGAATAAACATTTAATACTTGCATTAAAACAGGCTATTCATCTTGCATCATATCTAAATTTAACTCTGTCAAGGGAATTTGTTACATCTCCTAAAAAAATTCATTGAAATATTTTTTAAAGACTTTATAAATGTTCACAGATAAATAGCCTGAGCTCGACAAATTAAGTTCATAAAAAATCAGAATCCAGAATTATAAATTCTGTGCTAATTAATAGAAATTAATGAACATTATTAGTTAAAAATGAACAAAATAATTAAATATTCTTGGTGTTGGATGCAGAAAGTTTAAATGAGATACCCCCCCCCCCAGACAACATGTTTAAATCAAATTTGAATAAAACATGAAACTTAACAGCAGCAATTTTTTTTTATAATCATTTCACCTCAAGTAAGGTGATAATGTCACTAAGGCACAAGGGTTTAGAAGTGAAAGAAAATGAGAAAAAAAGACAATAAAAGAACAGGATTCAGGAAGACAGAAGATAGTGATTTAAATTTTTGAAGATTGTAAGTAGCAGGGAAGCAAGAAACTGGAAGAGGTTTCCACAGGTAAGAAGTGCAAGAAAAGAAACTATTAGAATAGAACTTATGGTTATATTACATTTTAACAATAAATCGATGAGACGTAATTTACCAATCTAGTAGTATGTTTAAATTCATGCAGTTGAGGTACACCAAAGAGGAAAAGACACTAGAACAATTGCCATGAAAATATTTATAGAGAATGTAGAGGGAAGTCATGACATGCTGGTGGTAAGTGACTGAAGTCAAGATGCCGAGTCGGAACCGATAACATTGCAGAACCTTTTGATTTTGTCAAGACTCACAAGATAATATGTAAATAATGTCATGTGATAACATTTTAAAATGTCACATATTTAATAACACTGAGCAACAAAGATTATGTTACTGGGGTAAAAATCACAGGGGGATAATTTGCAGTTTAAGCACCAAAAGCCCCCAAGAATGAGAATGTACCATTCTGGTGTGAAATTGCTTGATTATTTTGAAAGTGATATTAATACTTTGTCAGTGTAACTTTGATCTCTTTTGCTTGTCTGACCGACATTGCTGGCGTTAGTTACATACATTTGCCTCAATTAATAATGTGCGGAAGCTTAGTTAACGGCCTTTTTACAGTTTTTCATATCTATCTTGTCCTGATTACTGTACAATTTTCAAAGATGTTACTTTAAAATGTGCTTTTTTTAATTTTTTTTTATTAAATTTGTTATGGAAACAATTAAAAGTTTTTCTAAATAAATATAATGTCATGTACCCTTTTCCCAAAAATATTCTTATGAAGATTTAAATGAATAGGTGTTTGTTGGTTTGTTTGTTTTTTTTTTTTTGTGTGTGTGTGTGTGTGGTATAAATTCCTTTTTTTCCAATTAAAAATATTGTTTCTTTGTGGAACTGAAGCTTTATTAACTAATGAATTCTTTATTAAATTTGTCTAAATTTGTTATAAATCTTTTCTTACTTTTAAAATTAAAAAACAAAAAAAATCATTGTTGAAGAAAAAGAACTTCATTTTTTTTATCCTTTCAAGCACATAATTTTGGTTTTATTTTTCAATTTTTACTAATATATTTGGAATTGTGACTTTTTTTCTGTTGGGTTACTTTTAAAATTTTGTGCATTCATTTTAAACTTTGTGCAGTTATCAACACAAGTGAAGCTTCCGCACATGACTACTTGAGGCAAACGTATGTAAACAAAGCCAGTAATGGCAGTTGTTCTGTTTACATGATGAGAAAGAAGTCGAACTTACATTGTTCATAACTTCTAAGTGGTAATTGAGTGCAAAGTTTTAATATCATTTTTAAAATAATCAGGCAATTTCACACCAGAATAGTGCATTCTCATTATCAGGGGCTTTTGATGCTTATACTGTAAATTAACTGCAAGTTTTAAAATAAATCTGGTCTTTTAATTTTTAATTTGTAAAATTCACTTACGTGCTAATACCCTTGGGAAAGATATGAATCCTCTTCTCCCCCAGCTATGGGTAAATAGTAGGACAGACTGGGTTCTATAGCCTTGGATGGCAACTGGTTTACCACAGAAAGAAATGGCAACCTACTGCAGGAAAAAATCTGCCTCGTCAGTCATGTATCGAAAGATACCTTTTTGCCTAAGTATGTATCATGCATGGCACATAACTGACTTAGATTTATGCTTAGTTTGTGAGGTATGTGCCAATTGGATTGGATTCTGTCATGTTAACTGTACAGAACTTTCTGGAATCTCTTAGAATTGAATACTATTGACTTAACTAAAATGCTAACAGATTATCAAAGAATGGAATGCCAAATGTCTCTTAAAATGTATTAATTGAATTTGCATCTTAATTATTTTTTTTCCTCTTTGGGTGTCAAAGGGCTAGTTCACTCCAAAACATGACTACTACTGGATCCTGCACCAGGGAAGCACTTCAACACAAAAGTGTAAAAACAAGACATCAGAAACAGCATCTTATACTTAATCACTTATTTACCCATTCTCATCTGAATTTACCTTGAATAAATGTACCATTTATTATTGACATGCAGACTGTTGTCCTTATCTTTGTTGTTGCTATCACAATGTTTCGGACATTCTGCCTTCCAGCCTTCATAAAGTGTATATTGATCTGGGTAACCTACAGGGAATTCTGAACTGAACCCTTTATTTAATATACAGGGATAGACTGTTCTCACTTCACTGTTTAGGGATATCTTATAGTTCTTATTTTAAGTACTGCTCAGATATTGCTCACTGTTTCTACTGAGTTCAAGTATATACTGCTTGGCTCAGAGATTGAACTCACAATCGCTATGCCATCAACCAATGCTTTAATCTACTATTACCATGAACATACATACCTCCCCACCCACTGTAATGAAAGTTTTCAACTGATTTTAGAATATCTGGAAGATGGAGAATAAAAAAAACTTTCAATCTGGTAGAATGTGTTTTTTTTTTTTTTTTACTTCCTCTATCAATTATCAAGTTATAGACAAGAAATCCTGCCATTAATTGGTATCATTGAGACATGTCAAGTTTTCTCTTTTATCCATTTTTACTATAAGGTGACATGTGGAGATTTTTTCTCTGTTTTTACCTGAGCAACTTATTTCATCCACTTCATCTTGCAAGTCCCATTAAACCTTCTCTAGAACCTTGTCAGCTGTATATTTTGAGAACCATTACATATTGGTATCTATTTGACTATAGTAGTCAAAAGGAAGCCAAAGTTGGCAACCTATTGCCTCAATAGGTTCTAGTTTTAGTTTGAATTCAGAATTGTCCTTCTAAATTGGTTACCAGCTAAGGCCAGAGAACCTTTTCTATCTTGCTATGGATAAAATATCCATTGCTCAAGGGCATTAGTATTAAGTGAGCCATGTGTATCCCCACTTTTAAACTAAACTTAGTGCCATGATGTGATGAATAAATTGAACCTGGCTTGTTGTTTCCATTTCCCATGCTGCCAAGGTCACTCTTGCACCTCCATCATGAGTAGACACTTGACAAAACGTTTATTTTTTGTTTTTTTCATCCAGTTAAGAGCTTTTA
The DNA here is from genome assembly GCA_964036315.1 of Acanthosepion esculentum. Taxonomy (NCBI): domain Eukaryota; kingdom Metazoa; phylum Mollusca; class Cephalopoda; order Sepiida; family Sepiidae; genus Acanthosepion; species Acanthosepion esculentum. The sequence continues at coordinate 94,765,463 of OZ038494.1, read as the reverse complement.
GGTTTTTGTTTTCTTACTGCATAGAATGCTTGCAGTTTGAAATGGGATCCATCTGGTCAGCAATTTCTTCTGCTGACCATTGCTGATTTAATGATTTTCTCTGTTAAATCTGGAAATGAACAGGTAATGACCAAAACCTCTTTCTGCACTCAAAATGTAAACTGCTAAACTAATTGCAATTAATAACTCAAACTTTGGCAAGCTTCTTCTAGGAGGAAAAAGGTCCTTGGCAAATTGCCAATAACTGTGAGTAACTGAAACTTAATGCCAGCTTCAGCCAAAAAAGTGCAGTTATACATTTCACCTTGCAGCCATACCTGTTGGAATCTGATGGGATAAAGATGCTATCTGTGCTTGGAGTTTTGTTTGTCATGTGTATCATTTCAGCTTTTCATTGCAGGGCCTTGGGAAATTAATGTAAAAACATTTACATCTAATAAGGAATTTACATAGAGCTATGAAAAGCAGAAAATATTTAAATCATTAAGCTGATATGAAAATAATCTCATCAGCTAATAAATATTTCAGTGAAGAATTCATCTCACTCGTTCTTTCTACACTTTTATTTTCAGGAAATTATAACCAAAGAATATGAAAGTTAGCTTTCTTGATTTGGCAAGAATTTATAGTGTTTGTTTTAGTTACGAAGCCTAACTTAACAGCTTGGTTTTTGCATAAAGCCACAAATATGGAACCCTTAAAAATGATACAATTTGCTTTTCAGTAGTTAACTCTGTCATCATTATCCACTCATGTGACCAATGTGTTCATTATAAAGCACTTCAAGTTGCAATTTTACTATATTTGACCTATTGTTTTTGGTTTGTTTGTTATTGATGGCTTTTGACCAAAAATGTATTCTTTTTCTCATTGAGGTTCAAAAATGGCTTTTTTATTTGAAATGTATTTTGACATTTTCGTTTTGCCCAGTTCAAATAATTCTTAGCTTTGATTTTAATAAATTCAAATGAAAAAAAGAAAAGTATTTTAATGAAATCTTTTTGTGTTTAGAGGCCCTCTTACATTTTTTCTGGTAGTTTTGAGCTTTTAGAATTACAGGTCTTTCCATTTCTGTCTGTCTGTTTCTCAATAATACATAATAATAGAATAGATTTCAAAAACACTGGTGAGGAAAAAAGCTTTCTATTCTAAAGAAAAACAAAACCTTTTAAAATCTTACTTTTTTTTAAACTATTAAAATGACTATTAACAGGTTAACTATTTAATGCTGTCATGAGATGTTTCGTCATTGGCAAGTTATCTCCTTTTGTGTGTTTTATCTTGTGAAGGCTGAATATTTATCAGTATTATTTGAGATGCTGACACAGTGGAAATAAGCAGACTGAACATGCTGTGTTTTATTGATTGATCCAATTCATTGACTTCTTGGATGCAATGGTTGATATAAATAATATAACTATTGCATCAATGAAGAATGCTTATAGATTGAGTGCAGTGTTTCACTACATCCTCACCTTGATATTCTTTGATCTTTTTTTACAGAATCAGTAAAAGTCTTTTAACATTGTAAAATAGGAAGAAGAAAAGTTTTGTTCTTTAAAAAGTAAAAGAAAAAAGAAAAAAATACCTGATAATATCTGATTACTTGAAATGTTGCAGTGCATCTAGTGAAGATTATTCGTTCTTGTTTATTTTTTATTTTATTTTTTGTCATCCATTTAAGCAGAAATCTTAATTGAATTGACTTGCTCTACTGGAAAGTCATGCAAGATTCTATACTTTGCATTTGAAAGATGTTTACCTTTTAAACAAAAAAAATACTTTTTAGAGAATAATTAGTAAGTGAATAATTTCTCATGTTGACTGGCAAAACACACAAGATCCAGAATAGCCACTCTGGATGCTTAGTTAAGAATATAAATATTTTCTCTTAAGTACATTTTCGACTCTTGATTTTTTCCCTCTCATATATATATATATATATATATATATATATATGTGTGTGTGTGTTTAAAATTTTTGATTTATCTGGGGAAAAATGCTCAGTATTAATATAGCATCTGTGAACAACAGTGTGTGCGTGGGCACGGGAATCAACATTGAACAGTAACTAAGTTTCACTACAAACTGATGCTACTTAAGTGTTAGAATTGCACTTTTTTTTTGTCTTTTCACTTCTGTGTGATATTTCTAATTCTTCCAAAATATTTTCTTTGAAACTTTTTTTAATTTTTATTTTTTATTACTTAAAGAAAAATATTTTGTTCTTCAAAGATTTATTTAAAGTTGTATCTCTCTTATTTTCATCACCAGACTACCATTCTTGTCCTTCCAGTAACTTATTTTACCTGAAAATTGTTAGACTTTTAGATCACTTTTCATTAGTTTAATGAAAATGTCTTGGAGTAGCACTCAGATTTAAGAAACTCCATAAGCATAGTAAAAATTATTATTTTTATTTTTATTTTTTTTCTCTCAATGTCTTCAGAATAATAACTTAAGAATTTTTTTTTTAACTGCAGACAGGAGAATGGATTTGCCTTGCACAAAGGAGGAAGTACATTTGACATACTGTTGTATTAACAAAGATTGCCTTTTCAAAATTACCAACTTTTTTTAGTTTTAATTTTTTCTTAACAAGGTAAATATAATGAACAATATCTTATTATTTCAAAACCCTTAATTGTTTCAAATTTGTAAATTCATTATGGCTCAAAATAGTAAAATGGATACTTTTCTATTTTCTCCAACCATTGCCAGAACTTTTTTTAAAGTCATCTTCACCAAAATAGCTTTCATACCTCTAACTCTATTACATTAACTGGGTTTGCAGATATATAAGATTACGCACACACACACACACACACACACACACACACACACACACACACACACACACACATACATATATATATATATATGAGAGAGATATGAAATCTTTCTATTTTCAAGGATGACTGCTTTGACAACGAATATTACTTCTGAAGTTTCTGTCAGAGTACCTTACATATGATGAATTATCTCTGTGGAACTGAAGTGTATGTCTTTCCATTTGTGAGTGAATTCTCGAATCTTCACAGTAAGAAGTATTTGGAAAAGACCAAGCTTCTAGCAGATGTCTGTTGTTTTTTCTTTTCTTTGTGTTTGCCTCAGTAGCACTTTTTTGCTTTTGATAAGAATATACTATTCAGAAAGTAAACTGTTTCTACATAGGTAGCTACTGTCTTGTGGACATTGCAAGATAAAAAGATAAATACCTTTTTGTCTTTTAATTTTTTTATTTTATTTATGTATGTACTGACTTGAACCTAACCATAACTTCTGTTTTATGAATATTACTTTTGCTAGTAATCTAACATGTATGTATGCAATACAGTGTAGGCACACAGACATATCTCTAAGGAATTAATGAATTTTAAAAAATTTACAATTTGAAATTATTTCTTACTCCATACATTATTTTTAGTGGTGTAGACCTCTTTTTCTTTAGACTCTTTAATAAAGATAGTCTTTCAGCAGGGTTGAACTCTGCGTCCCCCTTGTGTAGGAAAACCACTTTATTGGGGTGTCTACTTGAACACATGTATCTACTAAATATCTATATTATTACTATATATGTTATAATATAGTGTGATACTTTGACCCAGGGCAGAATGCACAGATATTAAACTGATTGTAGCAAAACCCCTGAACTGGGAAGAAACAATTTGATCCTGGGCCAAGGATTCATATATAAATAATCCTGCCGTTTCAGATGGATGTTCTTAGTGTACTATATGAAATCAATGAACCTGATTTTGATTGATTAGATAATTTCATCCAAATTCTAGTATGCAAGTATTGCCCACATATATTACATTTTTAAAGAGAAGAAGAGTCTAAAGGTCATGGATGATGAAATCAAAGTAAACTGCTTAAAATTATTTGTATTTATAAATAAATCTTCTCAAAACATTACTCTTTATTTCGCATTATCTATTGATGCTTGTAAGCTGTTTTTTATGAATCCGTAATCAGAATCAGAAAAGTTATCAGTGTAAATTGTGGCACAAAAAAAAAAATCTCTGCCAGTTCACCTCCAACTTTATTTTTCCCCACCTCTATCTTTGATAGAATCTCATCTGTTTCATAATGGCAAAAAAAAAAAAGGAGGTTGTATTATGAAAAAGAATAGATATATTTTATTTATTTTTCTTTTGCCATTTCTATTTGATGTTCTGAATGTTAGCAAAAAAGAAATAAGTTCATTAAGTAGAAATAGTCCACATGGAGAGATAGAACAAGGATCTGATAGCAGTTTTGGTGTGGAAGAAAGGTGGCTAATCATTCTGTAGTGCAGTCATGATTGAGTTGAATAAGAAATAGTTTATCATTAACTTGGAGACCAGTGTGTGTGTGTGTGTGAAGGGGGGGGGTATTTATATTGTTTTTGTTTTTTATGCTCCAAGCTTGGAACTGTTATAGGAATCTGAGAAAAGTGTGAATACAAAAACTTTTTTGGGAGCTGATGTTAAAGTATAGCAAAAGTATTTTCCTTTCTTTCTTCTGGGGACTGAAAAGAAGGACAATGCCCAGAGCAAGTTACAAACTTGCTGCATTTGTTTGAGTAGAACCAAATCATTGGTACCACCTGAAAATAGTCTCTCTCTTATGATTTGGTTCTTTTAAGATAAATTTTTTTTCTTCTGACATGTGACAAATAATAATCTGAAATTAGGAAATGCAAATCAATTTGCTAAAGTTTTTCTAATTTCATGTGTGTATACACTGTCAAATTATGAAAATCAGTGTTTTTCTTTTAAATAAAACTGGTATTAGGCAATTAATATTGGTAAACTATCAGGATATATTTGATAAATATGATGTGTGAATTTCAGTTTATGATATCTTGTTATTAGAAGAAATATTTGCAGTAACTTATTTGTTGATATAAGATTATATTATACAACTACGAACCCTAACCTGTTGTTAATATTTATTTTTATATGTCATTCCCATATAAAGGGTGAGGCAAAAGTCATGCATCCTAGGGGGTTAATGGATAGGCCACTGAGGTTACCAGAGCTCACATCCTTGGATATTTTTTTTTCTGTGGGGCCATTTGAAAGTCGTTTATAAGACCTGCCCATGAAATATTGAGGAACTTAAAGAAAGAATTAAATATGAATGCACTAAAATGACAGAAGAAACTCTCCAACATGTTAATGAAACATGCAGGCACAGAATTGAAATGTGTTTTCAAAAAGGACATTTTGAACAGCACATATCACAATTAAATAACTAATAAATAAAGTTTTTGTGTGTGTGTGTGTGTGTATATATATATATATATATATATATATATATATATATATATATATATATATCAGAATTAACCTGTAGGAAAGGACAATATGCATTAAGGAAAAAGACTAGGAAAACTGTAGGTTTAGTCGACACGTTTCATCCTTGAACTTTTCAAGGTAAAAAACGAAATGAATTTATTGAAACAAAGTATCTATAAACAACAAACAAAATGTCATTAACTACTAGAAGAATTTAGAAATGCTATTGTATATTCATATGGTCAACTGAAAAATTACATCAATTACTTTGTTTGAAGAGAATATTTTCATGTGTAGAAATATTGCTTGTATTGTTGTTGATGGATTCAACCATTTCTTTTGATTTCCTAATATATTGTGTACGTTGGCTTGAGAGAGGAGTAATTCTGTTAGGAAAGGTGATATTGTGAAAAAAACTGGGTGTAGATTAATATTTGGATAATATTCAATGGCAGCACTCTCGAGGATTTTCCTTCTGAATGAATTTTCTTTTTTATGAGTGTAGCATTTAGAAAATCAAAATTATATATATAAACCTTCAAGAGAAACAAGATATTGTAATGTTATTTAGTAATAAAATCAATATTAGAAATTGTGGAAATGTTGATCTGAAGTCAGTGAATAATAATAAAAAAAAATAAGTTGAAATCATTGGCAAGGTAAGAACTGCAAGGGAAAAAAAAGCAAACATTGTCTTAAAGAATGTTGCAAAATTAGGAATAATAAACAAAAAGAAAATTTGATTGACCAACAAAACATTTGAAGAAGCTGGTGTTGCAAATATCAGAATCTTAAGAACATTGCCCAATCTGTCATGTAATTAAGTATCACAAAGAGAAATATTTAAGTTGTGATAGATGTGCATTAAAAAACTGATTTCTCAAAAGTATTTTTTTTAGTAATGAATTTAGAGCTACATTGGTAGGCCTAAAAGTTGGATTCTTTATAGAAATAGTCAGATAGCATGAAAAGACAAAAGGGGTTTACAGCCATATCACATTGAAATGCCAGTACCTTTATGATCATTGAAGATAAGCAATGTGGAGCCTGATCAGAACCTAGACGGGTGACTGCTTGAGAATACCAGGTGCTGTAAACTTGGATGTGATATAATGGATAATAATCCTCAGAATTAATCAGAGAGCCAAGTTCCAATTCCATTCGGGTTTGTTCTATTTACTTACATGCAAAATACCCTTGGGAAAGGCATGAATCCATCTCTTCTTCTCCCAGCCATGGGTTAATTAGTTAGATTTGTATCACTAAATCATTATCTCCAAAATAATTCTTACAATCTAAAAATATTTTCTGGCTTTAAATAACCTGCAAAAACAAATCAATGAATTAATCAAATAGACAAGCAAAGAGTAATATTTTGGCTTAGTCTTGTAGAATTTATAGTTTTATAATTCTTTTCAAAGTTCATGATAGTGCCAACATGAATACAAAGAATTATTTTAAGTTCTTGAACAAAAGCATTTTTGTGGTACCGGCCAAGGAGCTTTAAGTGAAAGAGTAATTCACACATGTCACTGTTCCTTTACATTCTGTGAGAAAGCTGTTACCCAACTTGGCATAAAAAAGAAAGTTTCAAATGTACCAAATAACAGGAATGGTCAACATACCAAGACATGAATCCATTAGAAAATCTGTGGTCTCTCCTAAAGAGATGTATATATGGCAAACAAAAAACCTGGCTGCAAGTAATGTTGAAAAGGTGTTTAAAAAAAAAAAAAAAAAAAAAAAAAATGGGACAGATCAATTGGTGAAAGGCTGATGAACATCATAGGAACAGAATATCAAAGGGTCTGTGTTAACAAATATGTTTTTGTGGCATATCTTTTGACATTATAAATGTTGCACTTTATTTGTTTGCAGAATAAAACATAATATTCCCAAAATAATTTAATATTTATAATCAGAACAAATATAAGCTAAAACTTACATGATACTCTTGTATTTATATGAGTAAAGTATCTTGAACATTTCACAAATATTAGTCAGTCAATACCAATTTTATTGTGAAAACATTGACTTAGATAAAAATCAGGCATAACTGTTTTGCTGGTAATCTATGATAACTCTGTTTTCTGTGTATGTTTATTACAACACTATCGTGCATATGTAGAAAAATAGACTATGCTTATACATATGCACACACACACACACTTATTGCATCATGTAGCTATCTTTCCACATTGCTGCTAAGACTGTAGTACATGTGGTTTCTCTCCAACCTAATTGGTTCTGGGTTTCATAATCGTGAACCTTCTTGTAATTTTAAAGCAAACCCTTCCTTTATTCATTTTGGTTTTCATGCTTAGGCAAATTCGCCTTTTGTTCAATTCTTCCTCTAAATCAGAGTATATGACATTTCAGTACTACCAGACTCAGGGATTGAATTCACAACTACTAGATATACCATAATCCACTTGGCCATTGTCAGTACACTATAGCCAAAAAATAAATGCTCTTTCACCATATTGGACATTTTCACAATGAACCTAACCCCGGTTGGGAATAGAATCTTAACATCCAAACACCCTTGGGCTTCATTCCTCTTTGACAAATCATATTTATTTTACATTGTCCATTTAAATTTGAATAACCAAGTCAGTTGATTTGTTCTTAATAGACAAGATGTCATATAAACCTGGATAAATTAAAGAATAAGGCATGAAACCATGTCTTGCAATTTTAGAAATTTAATGGCAGTCCAGTATTTGATTAATGGAGTATTTGTTTGATTAATTTGCCTCTTCACTACACACACACACACACACACTTCAAAGGATTGGTTTTCCCCTCTGACTGTGTGATCCACCCTGACTTTACTTATTGCTCTTTAATCAGCACGGGGGGAATAAATCAATACATTGAACACTATTGAACCAATTCAGTTCTTCATTATCCTGTGTTTGTTGCTTGACACTGGTGAGAAAGTTTGGCATTGATGTGATACAGGTCTTTAAGGCTGGGAGGGGCGTTGTAATTTTGATCTGCAGTGAATCATTGATGTATGCTTCCTTGATCACTTGCTTTTCTTGGGATTTTACTTGTTTTTCTACAATTTTGTTTTTTAACAAACCAGCTGTTTGCTACTGCTTACTCATCCATAGCTCTCTCTCTCTCTCTCTCTCTCTATATATATATATATATATATATATATATATATATATATATATATATATGTGTGTGTGTGTATACACACACACACACTTCGTTAAAGATGACTGACAAGGTACTGCGACCAAGCTCCCTGTTAAATGTTTGCACCTATCTGACAACAGCTCCATTAGAACTCATTTAAGCCCACAGAAACCTACCAATGCAAAAAACAACCACAATGTGTTGTGTTTGGAAAATAAAACAGCCATATAACTGTAGATACATATACAACCCATACATTCAGTTAAAAAGTAAAAAAATCCTCGGCCTTGATAATGGCTAAAAGTTTAACCAAAATGCTCAAAAATGCAGAACATTCGGACAGTTTTTTTCAGGCTTTGTGTCTAGAAAAGAAAACACCTATGCGAACATGGGAAAAATTGGGTGTTTGATCACAGTACCTTGTCAGTCGTTTTTAACGAAACCTGTATAAAAGAGGGATTTCTGCCTATATATATCTCGTATGCATGTGTGAGTGCATATGCAGGGTGTGATGGGTAAATTGTTGCCATTTTATATTTTTAATTTTGTGCATATGCATTGGTTGTTTTTGATTTTGTCGACTGCAAAGTATAGTAAGGTCAGTTGGGCACTGTCTGTGAGGAAAATAGCACCATGATGCAATTCATTCCGCCGGAAATCTAAAAACGGCATTCTGTATTGCTTGGCATTCGCACTGGAAACTGCAATACGAGTATTTCAGTGTGTTTGGGTGTCAATCTGAGGGCAGTGCAGGGGTGTTTGAGTTCGTTACATTCGCTTATGTGCCGATGCCTTTTGAACAGGTAATCCATCTCCCCTCTTAAAAGTAAGTGACTTTTCAGTACCACCAGACCCAGGGATTGAACTCAGAGCTGCCAGGTATCAGATGTGTTTTAACCAATACTGTAATCCACCTAGTAATGTATCGCCAAAAGACGGCTGACTTGTAAGTATAATAGATTCGATTACTGGTTGAAATAGCAAACATACACACACTATCTATCTATCTATCTATCTATCTATCTTATATACCCCCCCCCCCAGTAAGGCAGTTTTAGAGAGTATGAGAAAAATACAATTAAGAGGAGACAATAAAAGAACAAGAATTAGACAGAAAATAATGATTGATATTGATCTTCAAAAATTTAAATGCAAAGTTGATTGGGAAGCAAGAAGCCAGAAGAGAATTCCACAAGTGAGAGGCGCAATAGAAGAAACTGTTAATATAGAACTTATAATTACATCTAGCCATTTCAATTGTAAAAATGGTGAAACCTTTCTACCAATCTAGTACAGTTCTTAAATTCATAAAGTTTAGGTACCGTAAAGTTCGTTAGAACAATTACCATAAAAGTACTTATAGAAAAGGCACAGGGAAGATGCATTATAGCAGTGGGAAAGGGACTGAAGCTGAGATGCCCAGTTAAGACCAATAACATTGCAGATTCTTCTTTGGATTTTATCAAGAATCTTTAAATGTGTGGCAGGAGCACCAGAACATAGGTGGCAGCAATATTTAATGCATGGACGAATGGTAGACTTATAAATATGTAAGGTAGATTCTGAAGAGTTAAACTGTCTAGTACAAAACAGTGAACCAACATTTTAGCATCAGACCTACCAATTGATTCAATATAGTCTTTCCACTTCATGTCCGCAGAAAATGTTAGCCTGGAAGTTTGTCACTTCTCTACAGGTTAGCATCAGATATGCTTGTGGAAGGCAGAAAGGGGTCTCTCAGATGATTGATAGAGAGCAGTTTCATTTTGGAGGTATTAAAAATTAACAAGCCATTCCTTACACGAGTTAACAGCAGCTTGTTGGTCATTTTTGATATCAACTACCAATTTGACCATATCAGACTGATCAACCTTACACAACCTTTGACAGGAATAAATAGTTGTATCATCAGGAAGGTCATGGACGAAAATTATGAAAAGTATAGGTTCAAGGATAGAGCCCTGGGGGACACGCGCATTACTGCAGAAAGATCTAGATGAGTGACCATTCAGGACAACTTAAATTTCATGACTTGATAAAAACTGAATCAGTTCAAAAATTCATACAGAAATACTATAACATTTCAACTTGTGAAGAAGACCAATATGCCAAAGCCTTTCAAATGCTTTCGAGATATCCAAAGCAACAGCTCGAGCTTCACCATTCTTATCTAAAGGACCCAAAGAGTGTGAGTTCAATATCCAGTTAAGGCAGTGGAGAACTTTCAGAGTGAAATTAACAGGAGATAACTGATATCCATTAAACATGGCACGTGGAACTAGAACAGCCTACCTCAGTGAGCAAAATAAAGGGTTCAGTTCGACATTCCAACCACCTGAAGAAGGCCTGAGCGTACAAAGGCCGAAACCTTGTGATAAACATGGCAACAAAGATGAGGACAATAGTCCGAATAATGCAAACTCTTTCAGCAATAATCATTAATGCGTCAGCAGTTGACCTAAAGAAGTGAAAGCCATATTGCTTATCTGAAAGAAGACCCCGTGATTTTGAGATGCTTGACCAATTCAGAATTGATTAGGGCTTCTAGTATTTTGCCAAATAGAAAAATCAGCTGTTTCACCCAAGTTCTTAAAAACTGGAACTACAGAAGAGGAGTTCCAAGAAGCAGTAAATAGGCTTGACTATCATGTGGCCCACACTTTCATGTTTATTGAACAGGAGTAGAGGTTTATTCCTTGTTTCCAGTTTAGGATATGGTTTACTGGTTCTTCCTTTCTTTCTTCCATGATCATAATGATTTAACTATCTTAACTTTTTGGTGATCTGACTGTTCAGTGGCTGCAACTCTTCATTATAAGGGTACTGGGTTGGCAGTTATCTGGTTTCTGCTCAAACTCTTTGGTAGCATTTAGAGAGGCTGCTCTGATCAACAGTTACATCATATCGGGGTATTTGTAGTGCCATGTGTCACATGGTAGGTGTCCCTGGATGTATTTCAGGTGGGCAATCATTATGCTTTAGTCTTGGCCACATTATAGCTAGTTTGTACAGCCATTGATGACAGATAGTGATAACTATTTTAGCCTTTTTCTTTTTCTCCTTTAAAAAAAAAAAAAATAATACCCCAAAGACAGATATAATGTAAAGAAAACTAGTTAACAAAAAAATACCTACCCCACTCAACCTTTCTTTCTCCAATCATCATGGTATCTGTTCCAGTTTCTTGAGTGTAGAATCTTTTCTCTTGAAATGGTCTCCAGAGGTCTTTGCATTTTGTGAAGCTAATTTAAATTCTTCCATTGCTACCAATTAATTCTCTGTTGTTCCAGGCTATCTTTCTCTTTGCTGAATAGATTGTAAGGTACATATGCATGGCTTTAGTGTTTATATCAAGGGAATTGTCCCTCGACTTCCCAGATGAATCTTTCATGTGCTTTTGACTTTTATTATTGCACTCTGTTATTGCACACTTTTTCCCTTACCGCTTCCTCTCTTCTCAAGACTGCAATATATTTGGCAAAATTTCTGACAGTATAGATATGGCTCACTCTCTCTAAATTCATCTGTGAACATTTTTGTGTTTGGTGATTTTTAAGGCCCATCATGACAAGCTTTCTAATGTTGCTGATATTCAGATGTTCAATTTTTCCCTTGCCCAGTCTCTCAGTCAAATACAGGATATGATAGATAAATTGTTTAAATTATGCAAAAATGAAAATAACACTGACATTTCATTTTACAGATATATTTGCCAAAATTACACAAAAATATCTTGAAATACTAAAGAATAAATTTATTCAATAAAATTGCAATTGGTTTCAACCACAGTATCCAGGTGACTTCCGAATCTCTTGCAACTCTTCTGGACGCTCTCTTTGTTTAAGTTGGTGAATGCTGCAATAATCCTTGCTTTCAGTTCATCTTTGGTGTTAGGAGTTTTGTTGGTCTCTCGCTCAACTGCGCATCACATAATAATCAAGGGGGTTGCAATCTGGGGAGTTAGGTGACCAGATGTAAAGGGTGATGTGGTTGCAGAAATTGTCTGACAGCCATAACTATGTTCTCCTGCTTGTGTGGTATGGTGCTGAGTCCTGTTGCTAGACATAAGGTATTCCAGTAAGCACCCTCTTGACAAAGGTACTTGATGTAAACCTCCGTGTTGAGTCTGAGGCCCTCACCAACAAATTTGGGAGTTCTTATCAGAATGATCAGAGTGTTTTCTGAGCTGCCATACATTCATAATCACCATTAAACTCATCCAACTCTTTCTGAATCCTCTGCACTGTCCACAGATTGACAACCAAACACTCTGAAATGTTCGTATTGGACCTTTGGTGCAGATGTCAAGCAGTACAGTATGCCGTTACCAAATTTCTGGCAGAGTAAATTGTGTCATAGCGTTCTTTTTCTCACAGATGGTGTCCAACTAATCCTACTATACTGTGCAGTCGACAAAATAAAAATTAAAAAAAAAAAACACGCATGTGAGAAATTAAAAAGATAAAATGGTGACAATTTACCCATCGCACCATGTAGTGGATTTCCCTACTCATTTCCCTAATAAATCTGATCAATATGCTTCTGTACTTGTTCTTTAACTCCTGTCTTCAATTTTGCCAAGCATTGTAACTCAGTTCTCTTGGCAATTTGGATCATGCTGTAGTATCTGTTGATATCCCTTTTCAATTGCTTGCTACACTGGAACCTCCTATTCACAAAGAGAAAGCAATATACAGATATGAATTAGATCCTGAGAAATGGTGTTGTCGGAAAGTTACAAAAACAAAGAAGAAAACAATTTAATAACTGCTTGTCAATTCCATCATATCAATCCAAGAAGAATATCCTCAGAAATGATAATCTTTGTATTTTATAAGTTAGGCAAGATAGTCTTCAGAAAGTTTATCTTTTATAAACACACTTACACAAAAGTATTCACATCTGATCAGGTATATGATATGGCTTAGGATAAATTTCACTGGTGGGAGGAAAAATCCCTTTTAATTAAATATATCCACATTGCTTTTTTTAATTTTTAATTTTTTTATTTAAGTGAAATAAATGTTCTTTGCTAGTTTTAGAATAAAACTGATGCTGAAACTGGTGAAAGAATCATTGAGAAATTTTCTGTAGCAAACAGCTTTCATGTTAAACTTCATTGACATTTTTGTGTTCAGGATTTGGTAATACAAAGTCTGTGTGGAAAATATCCAGCAATTTTAAATATCTTCAGAATTGATTATGCAGCATTGATATAACTAACATCTGATCGAGAGAACGTTATTATATATACATCTATACCTTCCTCAATGGGTTTATTCAATAATAAGGTGTGAATAAAGGGGTTTGTGTACTCTGGGTATCATGCCAATGTGTGTGTTCATTTTCCAGGTTTCATATAGTTTTTTTTATTTTATCATCATTTTCTTGGTCATAGCATAATCCAAGTATATCAGTCTCTCCACCACTTAGTCTTTCCTGCACGTGTGTTTATTTTTTTTTCTAGACTAAACTTACCATTGAAAGTGGAAGAGATTTCAGATCCTGAACAAGTTTATAGGAACCCACCAGTTTGCTGATAGTTATCCTAAAAGACAACTTTGAAAAACAAACAGCTGGGATTAATTTAAGGACAGTGTTTTAAGGTGTCGGACTGGGGTGCCATTGCTCTAGGAGGCTACTTTTTCATGAATTTGAAATAGCTGGATCATTCATAGACAAATTTAATATTTATATTTTTTAGTTTGTGTATAGTTTGTACGTATAGGCTGAAAAGTTCCTGGATCCACCCAAGGAGCTCTTCTCCCTCTAAGACGTCATGTTTGGCCAGATTTTGGGGAGTGGGTGGTCAGGCAGAGAAATATTCAGAACCATCTCGTATATACACTTTCATGTATAGAAAGAAAAAAAAAGTATATATATATATATATATATATATATATATAAAAAATTAGTCCATAAAGCATGAATGCATTTGATACCAAGTACAGTGTAACCCGGATATAAGAGAGATCGTCTCTGGTCCCAAATTAGAGCCTGTGTTAATAAAACAAAATAGACCAAACCCGGATATAAGAGAAACCCGGATATAGGAGACTACTTATCTGGTCCCGACAACTCTCTTATATCCGGGTTACACTGTAATTATATTTAAAATTAAGTTATATATTTATAAATAACATTTTCTTTGATAATTTTGTTGCACCCCCTTTTACTAGTCATCATTTTTTGTATTTTTCTCACTCCCTCTAATAATGCCACAATAATGTCCATTGTGCACTCATAGCATGCAATATGTTTATTTGCCATGTTCCATTCCTTTTCAGGTTTTCTTTTCACTTGTTCAATTTTGTTGTTCAATTTGGTGTGTGCATCTCTGGTTAATTTGATTTTTACCTCTGCTTATCTGATTTGGTGAAAGGCCACAGAGCCGGAGTTTCTCATTTTTTACTTTGTCTACTTTCTATTGCCCCGCTACTGTTGCATGATGCAAAGAAAGGAATCTTCAGTTCTTATGAGTAAAACCCTTCTCTTTGGAAACACTTTCTTACTGGAACTGCTTGATTCGTATAAAAAAGGGATTTTAGTTATTGTGTTTTACGTTTCTTCTATTTCAGAAGTATTTTTTTTCTTTTTTGCACTGGGTCAACAGCAATTCTCTTTTCCTGAATTTATTGTTATTCCTATTGAATTTTTTGTAATAAATTTCCTATGAATTGTACTGATTGCTACTTTGAACATTCCCATGGGCATTGTATAATAACCAATTTTCTCTGTACTAACTTATGAGAAAAGATCATTTTAAGCATCTTTATTCACATGAATTTGAAAATAATTAAAGCCTGTTGTTGGCTAGCCCAAGAACTTTCATAACCTCCTTGTGTGTATGTATGTATGTATGTATGTATATATATATATATATATATATATATATATATAAAAAAAGACATTTTTATGTTTATACATTCTTTTTTATAGATACAAATATTTAAGTAAATGCTCTGTTTATAATAAACAGTATTAAACAACATTTACCGGCCTGAATGTCAGAAATTTTTCGTAGAAGATTTTCATCCTCCAACAAGATTCGAACCTGTATCCTACACGGAAATGTCATATAACCTGACATGTCTTTAACCGATCGGGCCACAGAGTGGGGGGGGGGGTCGGTTAGTGTTATTCGGAGGACAAATATTTTCTCTGAAAAATTTCTTGGACATTCAGGCCGGGAAATGTTGTTTAACACTGTTTATTATAAACAGCATTTACTTAAATATTTGTATCTATAAAAAGAATGTATAAACATAAAAATGTCTTAAAATAATTGTCAGGATGTTGTCCATTTCATTATACATACATACATACATACATATATATATATACATATATATATATATATATACACACACACACACACACACACACACACACACACACACACACACACATATATATATATATGAAATTCAAAGATACCCCATTTGAATAGCTATCTCTCCCCACAAGAATTAACCTTGCAATGTTTGTCACCACCAAGGGGTTTGGAGATAAAATAAACAGGTAGCTTAAAGATTTTTAAACTTTAAAGAAATAGGAAGGAAGAAGTGACAAAGTAAAAGAAAAAAAAATTTAAAAGAGAAGGAAAGGAGAAAGGAGGAAATAACAAAACAACCAGAGACGCAGCAACTCATCTTGACATACAGTTTCATGGCGGTAAGAGGAGTTGGAAATCAGACACCAGTTATAATGATCTTGAGCTATATTTTAAAATATTAATATCTGGTTTCAATAAGGAAAAATTACATAAGGAAATTCAATGTTTAAAAATTAGAGAAGGTTTTTATAATTATTTTTTAAAAAATTTTAAAGAAGGGTAATTAAGAAAATCTAAAATAATATTTATATAAGATAATTGAAATAAAATTAATTAAATAATAAAGACAAGTTATTAAGCTTTAGTATTTTATATTATTAGGATCCACTGGATTATTTAGCCATGGATTTTTACCTATACCCTAGCTAGAGGCAACTGGACGTCTAGCCACACTGATGAGCTGTGATACAATGAAACAGTCTGTCTGTGGAACACACAAAACACACACACACACACACACACACACACACACACACACAAAAACACGCACACACACACACACACACACAGATATATAATATCTATTTAAAAACTATAACATAAATATGTTATAACATCACTACAAAAATAGCCATTTTGCTTCAACACTTCTGGTGTCTTGTCAAGTGATGGTGTTGATTGTAGAATAAATGGTTTTAAAAGAGTTCAAAACCAACCACTACCCCTCCTAGGAGGAATAATTTTATGCACGGTGTAATGGCCAATCAAATTACAAGTATATGATAATTCAAATAACGTGACAACGGGTCCTAGATACAATTTATTAATGCTTTAGAATTAATATTAGATTATGTAGGAAATCAGGATAACTAATTAATCTCCAATTTATTATAATAGTTATGAATATTAACCTCTAAAAATAACCATGCATCAAGTTTAGAAATTTACAAAATTATTCAAAGAAAAAATAGAAAAAATATGCCTAAATTTTCATATATTGTCCTTATTAAGATGTTAAGTTTTCCATCCCAATTTGAGTGGAAGTAAGAGGTGCACTATATGGCTACAAAATTGGTTATGTTGACAGGGTTGTTATTAGAGATTTAGTGGATGAGGGGAAAAGGTTTATTGGTGACAAGGCACAGACATCGCGTCATAATACACAAACACGTAAATATGATTGAATATATGAGCACACATGTATATATGGACAGCAAATAGGCAGACTCACCAAGATTCAGTCATCCAAATAACCACAGAGACAATGCAAACTACCTGTCAAAATTCCACAAACATGGAAAATCAATATACAAATATATATAGACATATCTACATAGAGATATATATACATCTATAAAAAAAAACATATATAAATATACATTAAGTGGAGATAGATATACATATAAATACACATTATTTCATTATTATAATATTATTATACTATTATTACTATTCATATCCAAGTACCAATTTTCAGTTAAATTTGATGCTGATGAGAGGAGTGCTAATGAACGCAACATATATTAGGTACACCAAAGCAGGTAAAGGCATATATAAACGATATACATATACACAAACATACAACAATAAAAATACCAATAAAGGAAAAATATATAAACATACAAACATGGACACCCATATACAAATAGATGTAAAAGTGGACATAAGAAAACAAGCACATATAAACATAAAAACAAGCACCTAGAAAAATCTGCCCATATAGAACAAGGGTAGAATCAAATATACTCGCGTACAAACATTCTTACAAAAATAGCCATATTAAATTCTAAGATTAATTCAATAAGAGTTACAATATTAACTAAATAATTCACTTTATATTGAATTCTTAGCAAATAAAGGTAGATAATAATCAAAGATTTAAGGACAAAAAAAAAATTTTTTTTACTGACTTACAGTACCATTTCATGTTTACATACAATATCCTATCTAGCTAGAAAGCAAGTTAAAAGATAATTTATGCCTGCAATTAACAGTGATCCCCTTCCTTTGATTTAATAGGTTTATCTTGACCTTAAATTTAATGATTTCTTGTTTTTCATTGAGACAGAGTTAGCATGGCGCATATAAAGAATTACAAGTATTAAAACTTTTTATTTTACAATCAACACCATCGCTTGACAAGACACCAGAAGTGTTGAAACAAAATGACTATTTTTGTAGTGATGTTATAACATGATTATGTTATAATTTTTAAATAAATATTATTCGCTCTACTCTGTATTGAGCACTTTGTTAAAAATTGTTTTTGATTACTGGAATTTTATTCCATCTATATCAACGTTGTATTTGGAGATATATATATATATATATATATATAATATGAGAGAAGGACCAGATGGAGTAAAATTCCACTGTTTGTAGCATTTACTTAAAAAAAAAAAAAAAATATGTGTATATGTCTTGTAGGGTTTAAACAGTAGATATAGATTTACTAATTGTGAAATTATTCTCTTTAATTTTCTGTTAAAAATTTCCCTTTGCAATAAATTGAATCTAATCTTTGGAATCAAATATGAGAATTTAGTCTTTAACTGCTTCAATCTTTTCTGAAAACAAAATGGTACTTTTTTTATGTCCACATTCTGAAATGTAATTTTTTTATTTTTTTTATTTTTAAAACTTGTGTAAGATTGAAGCATTAAATGTTGGTTCGGTTGTGTGTGAGATGTAATCATTTGAAATAAATTATAGGATTATTCAAAATAAGAAATAATTAGAATTTATTCTCAAAAAGAAAGGAAAATCATATATGATCAACAATATTTCTGTAATCAGTGATTGTTGTTTTCAATGATTTCTGTAGATAAGGAATGAGTGATGTGAATTGTTGAAAAGAGAAAGCCGAGTGTGACAAGGGTGTTTTATTACCAGATTTAATTAGTGTGTACAACACGATGATTCTAAAAGTATTAAAGGACACAGCAGGATTTATTAATGAAATAGGTAATCTTAACAACATTTGCTATGCAGATGACACTATTGATGGCAGATTTATATGGCAAAGTTATAAGATAAGAAAGACAAAGGAAACAGAAAGAATTCATCATTGACTGTGAGAAGACAGAATGCAAGGGTGTTAGGAAAAGAGACAGTCCATGTTGTAAGACATATATTAAGAATGTAAAAATCAAGCAATCTGTCCGCTTGCCTGCCTATTCCTATCTACCTGTCATGTAGATGATGGAAAAAGTAAAACATAAATGCAAAGGCACACAGTAATGGCAAAAGATGCTTTTTCAGAAGCTGCAAATGATCAGAAAAATGTTGTTAAGAAATAAGAGAGCTGGACTGCTTTGTAATATCAAATAAGCCAGTGTTATTGCAAGATAATTATATTGCAAATAAAGAAAACAAACTTCAAGTAACAGATATCTACCAACAAATATTGGGAATACCAAAAAAAATGAGGAATCGTTTAAGGAGAACAAAATGTTAGAGAAATACATGAGGAATTCAAGATTAGATTGGGTCTTTTGCAAAGTTGTCAAGTTGGAGTTAAAGCAGCAGGTCTATTTAGTCTGTCTTCCCCAAGACAGAAGGGATACGAGTTCAAATCTAGCTAAGAGTTTCTCTTTTATTTCTGATCTGTGTGCATTGGGGTGTAATGGATATCGACTTGAAATGAGAAACCCCTGAGCTGAGTTTGAATTACACTTAAGTTCATTACATTCACTTACACACAAATACCCTTGGGAAAGGTATGAATCCACCTCTTCTATCGCTGGGTCGATTAGCAGAACAGACTGGATCCTAAAGCCTTGGTTGGCAACCAGTCTACCACAAAAAGAAATGGCAACCTACAGTAGGAAAAGAAAATCTTCTGCTCAGTCAGTCATGAATCAAAAGAGATCTGATCGTCCAAGTATCACATATGACACTTGCTGACTGACTGTAAATTGTGTGCTTGAGTAAAGGTGATAAAATATAGCTAGAATAATGAAGATAGACTTTAATACTAGTAAAAATTAATGATAATGGAAACAACTGTTAATGTCCTGATTTCCTTAATCTTCCTGAATGTAGTATTCTCCAACAGTTTCTTTAAATGGTTTTGACTTTGTGTTTCTAATTTTGAGAAGTGTCATGATAAATCACATTCCATTTGGACGTCCTTCTTCACTTATTGCTAATAGATTTCAACTGATCCATTCTTCAGTTTTTGTCAGTTATATTCTCGGGCGTGTGGGCAGAATGGATGACAAAATATAAAGTTAATAGCAGTAAGTACACAAAGAAATTGTCCAAACAATGTTTGCCTTTGACTCTGCTTCGCAAACAGGAACTTCTTAAGCTACAAACCTGGTAGGAATACAAACTTCCTGGCAGGAATGCAGTCTTGCCAATATGTGATTGATATCTTTTGATGTAGAGCGTAAGAAGTGCATCATGTTTGGCTGAGAAATTGGATAGGCAAATACAAGCAAGCAAGATTCAGGCTGGTTAATGAGAGAAGATATATATATATATATATATATATATATATATATAATTTTTTTAACATTGATCTGTTGGCTTTTATTTGCAAATTAAACTTGTGTAAGAAATGAGCCAAATAAATCACTATTTACTGTACAAATGTTGATAATGTAAATTGTTATCTATCTTAACTTGTCAGGTTTTGGTCATTGATCAATTGTATTTTATCCAGTTATTTTTGTTTAATACATCAATAAAGAATATTTTGACAAGTGTCATTTCTCACATGAATTAATATGGATTATTTGGAGCTCAATCCTACGATTTTGGGTAAATGATCTGAAAATCTACTGTATGAGATCAGATTGATAAATCTGTGACTTGTAATTTACTCTGTTTTGATTTGCAAAAACTATTGATTTATACATGTAATAAAAGAACATGAAGAATTTTTATAATTATTTCTAAATATATAAGATTTTTTTATTATAAAATAGGATTAATACAAATATAAAATTTGTCACTTAGCTGACTGAAGTTATATTCAGCACCTCTACACCAGAGTTTTGTAGATGAACCTTTTTGTAATCATTCTGTCCACTTGTCAGTAGGTATCAGCAATTGTCTGTTGATTTTCTCATTTTCATTATTTTTATATTAAGTTAAAAAAAAAAAAATATGTGATTTCTTTTTATTTCTTTTTTTTATTTATTTATTCTTTTTTATTTATTTATTTATTCTTTTTTATTTATTTATTCTTTTTTATTTATTTATTCTTTTTATTTATTTATTCTTTTTTTTATTTATTTATTCTTTTTATTTATTTATTCTTTTATTTATTTATTCTTATTTTTATTTATTTATTCTTTTTTTTATTTATTTATTCTTTTTTTTTTTAATTTATTTATTCTTTTTTTATATTGCTGTTAGAATGATTTTTTTTCCTTTGTGTATATGTGCATACATCTGAACATGTGTAGAATGGTATGGTTATTTTCTTTATATAATTTTCTTTTCTCTTTATACTCATTCTTTCTTTTCTCTGTCTTTGGCTCTGAGTGTCGGTTTCTGCTATAGAAGCAGTTTCCCTGATAGAGAAGGGGATACAGGCTTGACTCCTGTCGGAGGCACAATCTTTCTTTAGTAGGACTTGTCAATGTAGGTTGCTTGTTATTATTTTCACTGAAAAAAATAAAAAAATGAATCAGAAAAAGCAATTCAAATGCATGCACTCACTAAAAATATGTTTATAGCAATAAGAAATACTGATGGATAAAAAAAATCCATTCAGAAATTACTATAATTATTTCTGTAAATCTGTGGTAATAAATACATATAATCTTTTTTAATTGGAAAAAAAGAAAAAAAAGAAAGAAAGAAAAGTATGTGATAATATATACATATCTCATCAGTTGGCAATTAATTGGTTGTCCTTAATTTAGTAAGGGAGCTAATATAATGTTTTGACAGGTTCACCACTATAACTGCTTTTATCAAATATGACTTTCAATATGCAAGGAAGAAATGAGCTTTGTCAGTTTTTTGTTAGAGTATTTTACAAACACCTGTAAACAAACAGAACAAGAGATGTTTTAGTGAGAAGTAGCATATTACTAGTTGTAGTACCCATCTTCATTGGGTAATAGTTCAAGACTGGTTATAATGACATTAAAACAATTTCTTAGGATCAATAGTGAAGTGGTCTGCTTAGTAGGACAAAATATAATTAAATTCAATCCACATAATTTCTTATAACAGTAATTTAATTTCTTTTTTTTTTTTTAGCTTATCAACCAAGCTTTACTATTTAAACGATGGCTTGAAGGAGGAGTAGGTGGATTCATACTTTTTTCAAGAGTATTTGCATTTAAATAAATGCAACAGATCTAAACAGGAATTTGAACTCATCACTCTGATTTTGCATTCTGTATTGCTATCCATTACACCACCTGCACATCCTCATAATGCAGTGAAACAAATGCTATGGTTAACTAAAAATGCCTACTTTATAATCATTATGGTTATTAAATAAGTTCATTTGTTCTTGGTATGTTTTCCAATGATGAAATATAAAAAATAATCCCATATAATTTTTTAAGAAGCAATACTTTTTTTTTTTAATTGTCCAGTGTTCATGTACAGTAAGTTAATAGCAATTAATATCTAAAACAAAATGGATTTCATTTGTTACTGGTACATTTCCAATGAAGAAATACAATAATAAGTAGAAAATACATTTTTGAGGAAAAATTGTTCAGTAAAATTGCTTTTTAAAAATACACTAATATTTTTCCTGTCTAGACATTAATAATGAAAGACATTTAAGTCTTATACTTAATGCTTACCATGATTGTTACTGTTGAAAACAACGAAAAGGTAGATAATTTTATGTTAAAGCTTTTTCCTGGGCCCAATAAATATGCACATCATATTTGAGGACTGTACATGAAATAGGAAATCTTATATATCTCTCCACATGATAAATAAAAATATATCTGTAAAAATACAATATGAATAAAGAGGATAGGAAAACTGTTCTTTGCTGACATATTTCATCCTCTGATGAACTTCATCAAAACAATTGTAAAGATTTTATTTTACACCAAACATTTATAAACAGAAATAAAAACGTTATTAGGTTTTCAAAATTTTTTAATTTAAGAACACTCATAAAAATTCTTCAGGTTAACTTTTACAGTCAAAGTAAACTATGGAAGACACTAAATGATGCAATTTAATGCCTAATAAATGAAAATAAGAAAAAAATTTTTAATGTAATTATCATTTTATTTTAGTTTGAAAAATTAATTCATGTATTTATTTATTTTAAATACATCTGGATGTAATTATTTTTAAGTTTTTAAAAATATTTTTATGGTCATGCATACTGGGTATGACAATAAACTGCATCCAGCAGCAAGGCCTCTGATCAGGAGGGTTTTTGATTAGCATGGAACCTCTTCTTAGTTGCTGTTGTTCCCGGGTCCACCCTAACCCAGGGCGGTAGCACCTGTTAGGGTCCCAGCTATGGGTAAATAGTTTCCCCACTACCTTGATCTGGAGTCGGAATACTAGGAAAGTGTAATAATGGATTTTTTGTAATAATAATACCATCAAAACAAATTGCAGTATATAAAGTGCACATTCACAAAACCCAATTTCAAAAACCTAAAATTTCCCCTAAATGGGGCCACCCGTTTGCCATGGGTGGCAACCCATGATGCCTGGGGATGGAGGGACTCCTGATCTGGTATAAAATGACTAGGAGTTTTCACAACACGTCACTTCAGTCCCTACCTGGGATAAACGGGCAGATGGAATAGCCCAATCCATTCCAATCAGATAGTCACATAGTGGCAAGGGCTAGTTGGGATGATAGATAATGGGTCCGACAGGATCATGAAACCTTACATCACACTATACTTGGGTAGATATGGTGGGGGAGTGCAGGTGCACGTACCCACTCTCATCACAACTATACTGTCTGTGTAGCCTTGGTGGATTAGGGCGAATGGGATTGTTTGAGCCATTGTATACTCATAATATTTTCTACTGTCATCATATGAATACGTAATGTAGTGTGTGTGTGTGTCTCTCTCTCACGTTTGTTTGTGTGTGTGTGTGTGTGTGTGTGTGTGTATTAATATTAACTACAAACATGGTCACAATGTGCCGTGTTCGGAAAATAAAATCTCTATAACTTTAGAAACATACACACATCCCATACGCCCATTAAAAAGCAAAAATAAAATCATCCTTGATAAGGGCTAAAAGTATAGCCAAAAGTGCTCGGAATTACATAACATTTGGACAGTTTCTACGCACTCTGTGTCCATAAGAGAAAATGCCTGTTAACTGTAGTACCTTGTTTGTCATCTTTAATGAAATGTTTATTTATATATATATATATATATATATATATATATATATATATATATATATATACATATACTAATTGCATTCCCCTCTTTAAATTTGAGCAGATTTGAAGTGCAAGAAGATGTGAATGGTTTTCAACTTGCAAAATGAAATTGGTGATGCAAGTTTAGGTTCCAGTTTAAGCTGGATTTATCCCTTTTACACTGAAGCCCTTCAAAAAGGCATGAATCCAAGCATCTGTGCTCAGTTCCATTGCCAATCATTTTGACTATGGTCTTGTCACTGGCAGCAAAATGGTTACTATACATACTATCAGCATTGACAGATGAAAACCAATCATTGCTTGGATATTTTCATAAAATAATTCATTAGCAGAATGTGTAGATATTGTGATGGTTACTGGTTTGGAAAATGGGATTCATGAGCTGAGTTCAAATTTCTGCCTCATCTGTTGGGAGAAGTGTGAATTTCTCTTCTTCAATACCAGCTATAGGTTAAATTGTAGGGTAAATTGAGTTCTCTAACCTTGGGTGGCAATCAGTCTATGAAGCAAGCAATGAGAAAACATTCCATTAACATTCCCAGGAAGTCATGGTAATTCAAAAATCATAAATCAAAGTAATTTATGGAGAGCCATGATCGTTTACATCCTGAAGAGACCTGACATTGCAAAAAAAAATAATTGATCACCTCATTTATATTCTATTTTATAATATCAATTGTTCTTATGATTCTTACATATTATTATAGAAGCTTTTAATACATATTTTAAGTACTTTTTAAAAAAAATAAATTGCTGAATCTCTTTACATTTTTATGTTTTTTTTTCTTTTTTCTTTTTTTTTAAAAAACTTTCTTGAAATGTTTACCAAATTTTTATTGGCATAAAAATGCAATGAAACACATGACTGACTATAATTAACATAAAAATTACTTTCATTTGTTAATTACGTTTTTGGTGGTGATAGCAGATTAAGAAATAAAAATGAGGAAAATCTTAGCAACTTTGATTAATAAATGTAGAAAATTTGGTTGTTAAAAGATTTATAATCTTGTATAAAAGACCATAATTATTTGTACAGTCAGTTTTCTGTTTTGGAAGCTAAAACTTTAAATTTGCTATCCCCTTCAATGAAAGATACAAATTTTTTTGATCACTAATATTTTAGATTTGTAATTCATCATTGAAAATTTTAAACCAGGTGAGATAAATTTGTTTATTTAAAATTTGAAAGTAGCCATGAGATATTTCAAATATACAAAAATCTTTTTTCTCTATAACTTTAATATTCAAAATTGATTGGACACTCAAATCTCTTTAAATCAAAGACAAAATAAGTCAAGTTGGTAGACATAAAAAAATGACAAAATTGTTTATATATGGATCAGCACTTCTGCCTAACACCAGTGTATTATCTGTGTGCACTGCCTCCCATCAGAATGTTACTCCCTGGCCCCCTGCTGATGATAATCGTTCTCCAGCCCTTTGCTTAAGATCAGTATAGTATCTGTTTACTCTGCCTAATTAAGTATCTGAAAAGTAATTTTACCATGCTGTTCAAGAAGGATTTTGGTGGTGTGTATATATTGGCTACCTGCTTCTTTCCAAGTTGAGCATTAAAATCAGATTAATTTTATATGTGTCACTTTAGACACAGAAACCAAGAAATATGCAGAAAAGACGTGTTGTAGAAGCCTAAATTTTGATTAGATTTGAATTAAATTATTTGTTAGTGTCCTTTCAGCTTCAGTCAATTAGATATTTATTTTTTCTTTGTTTTTTCTTTTTTGGCAAATAATCTGATCAATTGTAGCAAAGTGGGTGATTCCAATTTTCCAGGTGTTTGAGTTTAACTGTTCAAATGCAAGAACAGTTTTGTTTGAATTGAAGTTGATGAGAAATGCAATAAAGATTGCTTTTAACAGGCAATGGACAAGCGTTCCCAAAACTCTGAACAGAGGGAAACTGTGTTAAGAATCTTGAAACGTTTTCTAAATCATGTGGACTCGGCTGTAAGTGGACAAAAATGACTTTGGGCTCATCAAATGCAATTGTCAAGGAAAGTGTGTGAAAATAAGATAAGGTTAGAGGATCATGAAAGTGATGGGAAAAATAATGTGGGAATTTTGTCAGATACTTTGAATGAAATGTGGGGGGGTGCACAAAGGGAGTAAATGGAAAGAAAGGGGGTCAAATGAGAAGCAAAGCTAGAAAACTTAACAAATTAGAAAAAAAGTTTGATAGTGAGGATGAAAAAAAAATAAAAGCTTGAAAGAAAGAAAAAAACAAGATGTGAATTCAGGAAGTTGTGGGGGTAACAAAAGAAAAGGATGAAAGAGAAAATAAAAACCTGAATTCAGTAAGAGGTTGGGGTGGGGAATAGCAGAAGGCAAACTTTAGAAAATTGTAGCAAGTAAGAATGCAAGTTGTACAGAAGAATAAAAGGTATGGAAGTAGATAAGTATTGGAGGACACTCTCTTTCTGTCTCTCTCTCACTCACACACACACTGAGAAATTAAAAAAAAAAAAAAAAAAAAATGGAGAAAAAAAGATGGATTAGCAAGAAAGGAAGACAGAATTAGTGACAGTAAGACGTTAAAGACTGAAAAGGAATTAATAGATTGTGAAAGAAAGCAAAACAAAAAATCTCCAAAATGATAAAAAGTATGAGAAAAAGAAAGTGAATGATGAGTAAAGAGTGTGGGAAGGGGGTCAGTCTTTTGTGAACTTGGAAACTGTTACTCAATAAAGCTAAAGGTGAAGCAATTCAAAAATGGAAATGTTAATAGAAGCCTTCACTGGCTTAGAAAGGAAAGGAATTGATCATCTGTTACCTCATACAAAACCAGTTAGAGTATTGTGACAGGTAGATTGTGATTATTTACACCATCTTGTAGCTTCTAGTCCAATTACTTTTTGCCTCGTTCCTCATTTCAAATGACTTGTTGTAAAGTTAAACTTTTAGGTGCTGATAATTGTATCAGACCAACCTTAAATGGCATATGTGCAAAGATGGAGAAAACTTGGGCAAAGATTCTAATGCTCCTGCAGTTTCTATAATGTCTCCAATTGTATTATACAATTAATCAAGGAGATTTTTTTTGATATTTAAAAAAAACATATTTTTGATTGTTAACTAATCTTCATGCACAACCTAAGTTTTACTTTTTTTTTTTTTTTTTAAATTTAAGTGCTGTTAGGGCAATATTTGTGCCAAGAGTTTCTGAAAAGTCAGCATTGCTTCAGTTACCATATTTGAATATATTGATAGTGTCCAGGAACTTATTTTTTTTACTTCTTTCAGAATATCTTCATTCAATAAGATTTGATTTTAACTGTTTTCAGCCAAAATGTTGACATGGTCAATGTAGTCTGTCTATATTTCTGAGATGAGGTATTATGTACAGTATTTACATTAGTCGGACTATTGTCCTCATCTTTGTCGCCATATTTGTCACAACGTTTCAGCCATTGTACGCTCCAGCCTTCTTCAGGTGGATCTAACCAACGCCTTTATCCACTGTGCCATGTGTCCTCAAGGACACATGGCACAGTGGATAAAGGTGTTGGTTAGATCCAGTGACAGACCCAAAGAGTGTGAGTTCAATACCCGGTTCAGGCAGTGGAGAACTTTCAGAGGGAAAATTACCAGGAGATAACTGATAACTGACATCCATCAAACATGGCTCATGGAACTAGAACAGTCTACCCCAGTGATCGAAATAAAGGGTTCGGTTCGAAATTCCAACCACCTGAAGAAGGCCGGAGCGTACAACGGCCGAAACGTTGTGACAAAGATGAGGACAATAGTCCGACTAATGGTCAATGTAATCTAGGCAAACAGACATCTCTCTCTCTCTCTCTCACATATATATATATATATATATATATATATATATAATGTCATGAAATCAGTAAGATAGGGTGACAAAAGAAAAATAATAGATTTACTTTTGGAAATCGTTGCCAGAAGCCTGAAAGAATTCAAGTTGCTCATCTGTAATCTATCCCAGCTTTCAACTGGTATAAAATTGTGAAATAACTTTAAGCTGATTTAATTAATTTACTGGCTTTGAGTGTGGATTTTTGAAATGTCCTCAAGTCTTGATTAGTACTTGAGTCATTGATTAGATTATTTAAGTGCTTTGCATTCCTTTCTCTCTTTCTTTTCCTTATGATTGGCATCATAAAACTGGACATGTGCCTGTCATAAAAATACAAGAATCTCGGGCTATGAATCATCATTTATTCAATTGTCTTTTTTAGATAAATATTCTTTTTTGTACATATCTACTAAAGCAAAAGCGACGGGGTGTATGGGAACTTCACATTCTTTAAGAAGTCATGGCAATTCAAAGTCAATAAAGTAAAGGAGTGTGTGCGGGGGAAGCAATGACCATCTCCTTTCTGAAGAGGCTTAGCATTAAAAAAAAAGAAAATGCTAATATGTACATACAGGGTGCGATGGGTAAATTGTCGCCATTTTATATCTTTAATTTTGTGCATTGTTTGTTTTTGATTTTGTCAGCTGCACAATAAAGTAGGGTCAGTTGGGCACTCTCTGTGAGAAAAAGAGCACCATGACGCAATTCACTCTGCAAGAAATTTGGAAATGGAATGCTGTACTGCTTGGTATTCATGCCGGAAGCTCCAGTATGAATATTTCAGAGTGTCTGAGGACTGTGCAGAGGATGCTGTGTCCCCAAAAGATGAAAACCAAATATCCAGGCAACATCATAGTGTTTGGAGTGATCACTAGTGATGGCGACGTTAAGTCTCCATTAATCTTCAAACTCAACACGGATGCCTACATCAAGAGCCTTGAAGAGGTAGTGCTGCTCTGGGGTCAAATGGGTGGTTGCTGGAAAACCTTATATCTGACAAAAGGACTCTGCACCATGCTGCATAAGAAAAAGAACCCAGTCATGGCTGTCAGACAATTTCTGCAACCACATCACCCCTTACATCTGGCCACCTTTATTATTATATATAGGGTGCAGTTGAATGAGATAGCAACAAAACTCCTTGTCATGGCAAAGATGAACTGAAGGCAAGGATTATGGCAGCATTCACCAACTTAAACAAGGAGACCATCCAGAAGAGTTGCAGGAGATTCTGAAGTCGTCTGTAGGCTGTGATTGAAGCCAATGGTAATTTTATTGAATAAATTTACTCTTGAGTATTTCAAGATACTTCTGTATCATTTTGGTAAATATACCCATTAAAATGAGATGTCAGTGTTTTCATTTTTGCGTAATTTAGATGACAATTTATCTATCATATCCTATATGTAAGTTAGGTTCTTTTGCTTATGTTCTGAACACTAAATAAAGGCAGTGCATAACTGTCTCTGTCTCACTTCTTCTCCCTCTCTTGCTTTCCCCTTCCTATTTGTTATGTCCTTTTAAGACACGAATGATCATTGTTCTCCACAGCTTTCTGGGCATGACTATGAACTACATCCGGCAGCAAGGCCTCTTATCAGGAGATTGGAGGTTTTGAGGAGCATGGAACCACCTCTTGATTGCTGCTGTTCCCAACTCCACCCTGAACTGTGGTGGTAGCACCTGTTAGGGTCCTAGCTATGGGCAAATATTGAACTCCTCCAAAAAATCAATACATTTTTTATAATAAAATGAGCAACAATACATTTTACGATCTACAAACTATATATCTAAGAACATAACTTTATACAAAAATAAAATTTATGTACAAAACATATTCAATTGAAGCCATAAAATCACATTCAAAATATTTAGATTTCAGCATCCTGTCTTCTGTTGCTTGAAGTAATTTTTGCATCTGTAACTCCCCACTTTGTGGCAATTCTTCCTTCATCAATTTACTTCCTTGTTAAGCAGGTTTCTTGCTGCTTTCATCTGATTCTCTCATCTTTGATATGCTCTGTCTTAGTCTCCAAGCCTTTCTTCCTCATGTGCCCCCCCCCATTTTCTTTTATATCTTGCTCTCTCTCTCTCTCTCTCTCTCTCTCTTTGTTGTATCCTCAAGATGTTAACATTCTACACCACTTCAAATAGAAGGTTAGGAAGGAAACTGCTATCAATACTAGAAAGAGAAATAACCAAAACTGGACTTGAGAAACCCATTTAAAAAAAGAGAAAGGAAATATTTTTTTTATAAATTTCAACGGAAAACAGTACTGGCTGCTCAGTCATTGAATGCCAGATGTTTCCTTATAGGGAAATGGCTGTACCGTTACCATCTTAAAGCCTTGTTTCTTACATATTCTGTCCATGATATTGTCAGCATTTGTAGGTAGAACCACATCTTAGTTCATATCTTTTCCATCTGAGATGAAATTGTTTAGCACCCACTGCCATATAGGATAGTAGTCAATACATCACAGCCCAACACTGTTTTCTTTGTATCTTCAGTTTCTGAAAGCTGCATGCTACTATAACAATATCTAAAGGAAATAGAAGAATGAAACACAATAAGAGAGACCTGATTTTATTATTTGTCCTATCACACCTTATTTTTCTTTTTCTTAATACTGCCATATAAACACTTTTCTTTTTTTTTGTATTATTTGATTTGAATGTAAGATATGTTTATTACAGTTTCTTGTAAATATATGTGTGAATATATATATATATATATATATATATATATTACATGAATCATTCATACAAAAAGCAGATAGTGAAGATAATAATATAAATTAATTGCCATTTATATCATTAACTTCACTATCTGCTTTTTGTATGAATGATTCATGTAATGTAAATTGAACTGCACCACATACTTGATATATATATATATATATATATATATATATATATATATATATATATATATATATATATATACGCACACACATACAAGGTGTCCATAGTTTGTGTGCACTTTAAAAAATTTATAACTTTATTTCTATCACAAATTTATCAAAATTCTAAAGAGAATTTTGATAAATGCTGAATTGTATTTTATATTTTTTTTATATTTTGTGCTATATTCTTGCTTAAAAAGTTTGTGTTGAAAAAAATTACATAAATTAAGTTTAAATGTCCTGTCATTTCAAATTGCTTAATTATATATTATAGCAATGTATATATTATTTAAAATGCAGTTATTTGAAGATATTCTAATGAAGTCCCTTTCATAAGAAGAAAATGTGTTTTTTGTCAAATGACCAAATTACAATTTAATAATGAACTAATACAAAATCTTTTAATTAAATTTGTTTATGGAGCATCTCAGAAAATTACTTTATCTCCTTAATGAATGAAAGTGATAAAAGGAATGTGTTTCAGTTTGCTGGTGTGTTTTAATCAACAAATGAATTTTGTAGAAAAAAAAAAAAACTAATTGGCACTACTTCTTTAATAGCAAGATAAAAAAAAACTATATTTCTTACAACTTCAAATAGGTTGTGTAAATAAACTATGCAACTTACATACTTGAATTTTTAGAACATGTGTTTAGTTCCAAAATAAATCTTTTGGTTTCATGGTTAAAAATTTATCTCCAAAAATGTACTGTTATATCGTGGATTATACGATATAAACAACAAAGTAATTCCGAGTGGAAAGATTACAATAACACAAGAAATCAGGTAAGAAATAACAATGGTTTATTGTACGTGAAGTACAAATAAACAAGAGTCTGTAATACTAAGGAAAACAGGAGATAAGTCACGGAGGTTCGTAAGGGTCGCCTTCACTCTCTCTCTCTGTCTCACTTTCCTCCTTCTTCAATAGCTCGTCAGTCTTTTATAGACTGACCAATCCATGTCGGAGTGTGCCAGGTTGTTCCACTATAACATGTACTAAAATTGTGACTGAAAATGCTAGTCAAAACAGCCTTTTTTGTTCTGTAGTTTTGGGATTAAATCGTTTTTACTTAACCTTAACTTATTGTCTCTACCTTTTGTTTTTAACGTAACACTTCAACCAATAAATTCTTTGGCCTTCCTTTGTATATTGTACATGCAGTCTTTAAAATTTGCATCTTTTCACTTGGAACATACCAGTTCAGTAGAATCACATGATTGGAGGTTAAGGTCTCTCAGAACAGTTTAATCAACTAGATTAAATATTCTAGTCTTACCATTTCTCTCTCTCTCTCAATATGATATCTTCACAATAAGTATCATAATTCTTTCAGTTAGAAAGATGAAAAGGAGGTAAAGTGAATTCTATCTGAAGATTGAAGAATGCTTTGACTTGAAGCATTGTGTTAAATGCAACAGGCATGATCAGATACTTTTTGGAAAGTTAGGACTTTGAAAATAGCATGGCAAGTAGTTTTATGTTGTTTAAAAATACCAATTTCATTCTATTGTAGATGCCTTTTATTCTGACTGCACAATATGTCAAAGAAGGTAACAAATGGAATTAGTACCATCTTTGACCAGAGTTTTGGACATAACCTCCATATCATTATAGATTGATCTTCATAGATTTCTTTTCGATTTGATTATCTGAGAGTGTCTTTTTAAATCATCAAAGTATTTACATTCTAGACATTAGGAATTTGACAAATAAACAGGTGAATTTATTTTTCCTCATGGAATATGAAAGACTTGCTCATTGAGACGAAGATGACAAGCTTTCTTTAAGTCTCTATGCTGGTTGAAAGGTTTCAACCTGAAGCCAGCAGATTAAGGTATTAATGCTATTCATTTTATATAGATATATATGTGCAGGTTTAACCTCCTTGCTATTACTGGTTATGAGGAATTGAAAACTTTTATAAAGTTGTAGATTTCTGGTATGTCACATCTAGTTGATCATGTGATGGGTGTTATTTCTGTGTAGTGAAATACTGTGCTAGCTGACTGTAGGCATATTCAGACACTCCTGCATTGTGCGTTTATGGGCTCTGATCTTAATGTCAGAGCAGGGATGGTAGAATCAATTTGAAATGACAATTGGTAGATATATACTGGTAACATTTTTAACGGCATTGTTCATTCATACAACGGAAAGCTAAAACGTTCTCAACTCAACCAAGAATTTTTTTCTATCCATTTCAACTATAATATGATGAAACCTAGTTGCCAATCTAGTAATGTGCTTAAATTCATAAAGTCAAGGTACCAAAGAGGAAAGCTCATTGGAACAATTACCATAAAAATATCTATAGAAAAGGTTCAGGGAAGCTGAGTGAATTCTAGATGCCAGGTCAGGACCAATAATATTGCAGATTCTTCTTTTTATCAAGATTCTCTAAATATGTAGCAGATGCACCAGACCAGATGTAACAACAATATTCAATACATGTATGAATTGTATACTTATAAATGTCTAAGATGGTGAGAAAGATTGTCTAGCATGACACAGTGAACCAACTTCACTAGCAGAAAAAGATTCAATATGATTTTTCCATTTTATGTCAGTGGAAAATGTTAGCTCAATAAAGAAGTGCTTTGTTTATAAAAAGAAAAAAAAATGTTTAGTCAAATTTTGGGAAGATTATTCTCGATATAATTAGCTTGATGAAACCTACAGATAAGGTGGCATATTGTTGGGCAAAGGGAAGCCTGTGAAAATAATCTGCAGGTGTTTGTAGTACTTGCACCAGTTTTATTAGTTAAAGTATTGCCTAAAATTTTAAGACTGAAATCCATAAGTCTTGAGATTTTTTGTTATGGCTGCTCAAGTCTTTTTTAAAGCAAGGCTGCACGTTAAAACACTTGATTACATTCCTTTTTTTTTTTCTTCTTTTTTTTTCTTTTTTTTTTTTTCAGATGCTTTTTTCCTTAGGAATTTGAGTTGCAATATACTAAAGTTACAACTGTTACACAGTTGGAGACTTTTCTCAAAATGTCAAAGATAATGCTAATGACAAGCAGACATCTCAATTTCTCTAAAAGTTGATACTCTGAGATCAACATCATATAAAGTGTTACTTTCTGTCAGTTCATGCGATTTGTGTATGTGTGTCTTTCTGGTTCTGTTTATTGTGTGCAGTTAATCCATATATTAAAAAAAAGTGTATGTACGTAGGTATTTAGTTATTTTGGAGTGTGGACAGTTTTGAATATATATATATATGTGAGTGCAGATTAATATATAAACATTTTATGAATGTGTGGGTGTTGTGCTTTCTGCTTATCCAGTTTTCATTCTTTATTCAAAACTAGGCACAATTTCACAAAGACAAAAGTAACAGTTTCTCATCTCATTAGTGAATTACCTTGAAACGTCTGCAGGGAAAGCATTTCTTTAGCTAAAGATTGATGTTTTTAGTTTTTCTTTCGATTATTTCCCTCTGCAGCCATTTGGCTACAAAGTTTCTAATTTCTTTGTCTTTCTATTGTGGGAATGCCTACCTATAATTCTTATCTAAGAACTGGCTGATTTTAAGCAAAGTTAATATTTGATCTTTGTATTTACCAAAATTTTGCCAGTTACAGTTTTTAAGATACCGTACTTAAAGATCTTTTGATTCTAAGAACGATGAAATAGATTATTTATGCATGAGATACACACACACACTTGTGTGCTAAAGAAATGGTGAAAAGCAGCAATCCAAATATTTCATGTTATCTAGATATTCAATTTAAAAACTTAGAGAAATTTATTTTTATTTTATTTTTATTTTTTATCTGTTTACTCCAAGAAAGGCAATAATGCCACTAAGATGCAAAAGGAATGAAAGAGAATGAGACTTAAAAATGCAATCCTAAACAGGAAACAAGGGATAAACCTCTACTCTCTAAAATTCATCTATGTTGTTGAAATTGTTGCTGTTTTGTGTAAACACTAAAATCTATTTATAAAGGAATCATTTTGGAGTGTATCTCATGGTGAGGCAGGTGAGTGCTAACTCATAAAAAAGTAGACAAATAATAAAGATATGGAAAATATACGATTTTAAGATGAAAATATTGCATCAATACCTTTGCTCATATAAAGCTGTTTGTATTAACATGTTATGCATAGAACCTCTCTAACCCAAACATTGTTAAGTCATTTGAATCAAGCTAGGACAGTTCTACCTAAGACCACACATGATACTATCAGATATACCCTGTATATATATATATATATATGTAATAAGTGTTAGGAATATACCATTTGCTGCTTGAGATATATATATATATATATATATATATATATATATATATATATATTTTTTTTAATGGTTTATCAAAATATTTTCAGATTTTAAGAATTTTTTGGGAGATGCAAAGTGATATAAACTGATACAAGTCTACTAATTAACTCATAGGAAAAGAGGTGACACATAACTTTCCCAAGGGTATTTGCATGTATATGAATGTAATGGATCCGACTGGAATTGGGACTTAGCTTTCCAATTCTGTGCCATTATCAATTACACTACCCACAAATCCAAGCTTGGAGCACCTGCTATTCCCAAGCAATCACTCATTTAAGTACTGACCAGGATCGACGTTGGTTAAATTTGGTAATCATACCTTTTGAAAATTCTACTTCTATCCTGTATGTAAAATTCATATTTCACTTATTTTTATATAGTTTTACCCACTGTATTCCATATTATCAAAATTGGAATCTGTGACTGATGGTGCACTGAATTTTCTTACTACAAACTGTTGAAGCTAATTCATCCTGCTGAGATTGGTGTGACCAAAAAACAAAAAAAAACCCACTATTACTCATAGAAAACACAAATTATATGATCAGTAAACATGAAGCACAATTTTAAGATTTGTGCAAGACTAGCAGTTGCTAGCCATCAGGAGAAAACCACTGTAGGTGTTGGCTGTACTTTTGACTTGTGTTCCCTTGATAACCTACAGCAGAGATAGGTAGGTATTAGGAAGAAAAAAAAAAGATATTAGTTATCTACCTACAAAACTAACTTTTAGAAACTATAGGCAATGCATGGTTACAATATGAAAAGACAAAATCCCAGGAGAAGCTTTGAGCTAAGAACTTTTTGACAAACCAAAATGAATTTTGAAACGAAACTGGATATCAGATTTAGAGCTACAGGGTATCTTTTGAGTGAATAGACAATGAAGCAAGTGACTTTCTTGTAGAAAAGCGTATTACTCCTGTAGAGAGTGAAATAAGAACCGAGAAGAAGCCATAGAAAGAAACAAATTGGAGACAAGATGCAGAAACAGCAACTCTAATTGACTGGGGGTTGGGGAAAGAGCAAATAGAAATACTTAAGGAATCAATGAAGGAAATGAAGAAACTCTTTCCAGCCTGCGGGTCAAGGAAGAAAGGAAAGGTTGTAACCACACACTTCAATGAATTGTTGCCACTTTGGCTATAACACTGTTCGGTGACCTCATTAACACAAAGGAAAACATGGTGACCATCAAAAATGTTTCTAACACCAAAGGCAACTTTGAACAACAAACTGGCCTGAGAAATAAGATTAGACAAACACATCACCATACTAAAAAGTGATGTATGGCGAGTGAAAGATATGCCTAAAAATAATGAATTTCAAACTAGACCAGTGATCATATACAAAGAGAATACTAACAAATGTAAAAGACTGAGGAGGTAGGAATGGTAAAATAAGCAAGACTAAAAATATGCAAAGGATTGCCCAATATATGTCGTTCTTTCCTCCAGAACAATGAAAGGAAATTCTACCATGACATAAACAATGTTAAAAATGCAAGCAATTTCTGCAATTAATTATTTACATGTGAATGATTGTAGACTTCTTTGTTTGTTTGTTTGCTTTTTTTTAAAAATCATTTCGCTCCAAGCACGTCAATAAAGACACTAAGTGGCAAGGGGTTACTGAGTGTGAGGGAATATGGTGATTTTTTTCTAAGCATAGCTTAAGCTTAGATGTGGTACAAAGCCAGAAGTATGGAGAACTCATTATTCAGTCATAACTGATCTAGCAAGACAAGCTTGCTAACCATTATTATACGACATTGAAGTGTGTGAGAGAAGATGATGGGAAAAAAAACACTAATGAAAGAGAACATTAAAGGACTGAAATTAAGATAGAAGATAACAATTGACATTCCATTGAAATTTTTGAAGATCAAAATTGACTCGGAAGCAAGAAGATGGAAGAGGGTTCCACAAGTGAGAGAAGAAACTTTTAACATAGAACTTACGATTACATCTTAGCCATTTCAACAGTAAAATGATGAGAACTTGCTGCCAATCTAGTCATATGCTTAAATTTTAAAAACAATCTAGGTACCATAGAAGAAAAATTCATCAGAACAATTATCATGAAAGTATTTATAGAAAAGGCACAGCACAGGTTGTTGTAGAATTGCTGTCATTCATTGATGACAGTGGTGACTACTGATGCTTATATGCAAATGCATTAATTTTTTTCTCATTCAAGCATTTTAACATGCCTTCACAAATATAAACATTTGGAAATCTTTTGATAATATTTGGTAGTTAAAATAAGCATTTTTTATTCTGGGCATAGCTTTGTATATTTAAACACAGCACTATTTGTTATTTTTTTTTTTAAACTCCTTTTATAATAAGCAAGCTGGGTTAATTTGGGCTACTAAGAAGAAAAAAAAAATTAGTAGTGCTAAGCTTACTAACAAGAGAACTTAAGTGATTATAACTATTAATGAAACATTTCTCTAATATCTTATAAATTTATCTACAAGAGGTTAGATTATTTAAAAGAATTTAAGTGGCATTTAAAACAAATCAGATTGAAGTAAACTGTCAGTTCTTTGTCCTTAAAATCAATTGGGTTTTGTTTTTGTTTCATAAAAATGAAGAAAATATTTAAAAGGAAAATTTGACTATGTACAACATAATAGTGCAGTAGGCAAGATAAGTATAACAATAATTGATTATAGCATGTAACATTTAATATCATTTGATAAATGTTCATGTAATAATTATAACTATTATATAACAGTTAATAAATTTATTTAACAAGACATGATTTTTATGATTTAACAATAAATTATGTGAATTCTTATGGAAAATGACATTCAGGCTGTTTGATATTTTGCCTTATTGGATATGACTATTTTGAAGAAGTAAAGCAGTCCTAACTTTGTTCTTCTGCCTATATAACTTTAATGTTTAGGAAAAAAAAGAAGAAACAGAAATCTGTTATCATAGCAATAAACCCCACATACCATGTTTTGTTTTTATATACACACACACATATATATATATATATATATATATATATATATATCCCAGTTTTTTTAACACGAGTAGAGGTTTATCCCTTGTTTCTGGTTCCTTCTAGTCTTCTCTTTCATTCCCAGTAGCCCATTCTATCTTATTGGCATTATCACCTTTTTGGGGCTGAATTGATAAAAAAAGAAAAGAAATGTGTATGTTTTTATATATATATATATATATATATATATATATATATATATATATATATATATATACACACACACACACACGGTGCAGCAGAAATACCTACCACATAATGGTAAGACATTAGTGACAATGGTATATTCATCTATCTAATATCTTACCATTATGTGATTGATATTTCTGGGAGGGAAATATGCTTGGTATTTCTGCAGCACCGTGTGTATATATATATATATATATATATATATATATATATATATATATATATATACACACACACACACACCTTCGCTACTGGGTGTTGGCTTCAATGTCCACTTTTTATATATATATATATATATATATATATATACACACACACACTTTTCTTTTTTTTTTTCATGGTAATAGTTCTAATGAGCTTTCCTCTTTTGTACCCTAAGTTTATGAATATAAGCACAGAATGAGATTGGTGGCTTGATCTCACCATTTTACGGTTGAAATGACAAAAGATATAAGCATGAGTTTTATGCTAATAGTTTATTTTCCCACTATTTACATTCAGACTGTTGTCTTCATCTTTATTGCCACAATCATGTTTTAGCTTTTGTATGCTGTAACCTTCTTCAGGTGATATATATTGGAATTTCAAACCAAACCCTTTTAGTTCACAGGGGTAGATTGTTCTAATTCCATGTGCCATGCCTTTTCTGGATATCTCAGTTTCAGCTAATTTCCTTTAGTAACTCAAATCTACTGTAACCATATATATATATATATATATATATATATATATATATATATATATATATATATATATATATACACACACACACACACACACACACACACACACAATAAAGTTTATGACTAATAACTTTTTGCATTAGGCATGTACAATATGTTTGCATCTTGATACAAGTATTACAGATATTACACGAGTGCTTAGGAAAAGAAACCTTATCTTGTTTTGCAGTAAAAGCTTTCCTCTTTCCGGGGAACTTAATACTACAAAATCTCTCACCACCTGAGTTTTATAATGAAACCTGCAATCTTAGTTGCCATTCACTTGTCTCCATATCTAAATTGAATGGAGTGATGTCATGACTTTAGTCAAAGGTTGAAGGACTTAACCACAGTGTAGATATGGTAAATGGAAACATTAGCAGTTTCCTTCTAAGGAAACAGTTGACATGTATTGACTGAGCAGCTAATGCTACTTTCAATTGAAATTTATAAAATCTTTCTATTAGAAACAATTTTTCAGGAAAATAAGATCACTCTTTCCAGTATTGATTGGGAGGCGTCTCCTTTCTAATCTTTTGTTTGGAATGTCAACATCTTGATTATGCTATCTATTTTAGTTGTTGCTATTATTGAACGTCCTAACGTGATATAGATTCTGTTACCTGGAACAGTTCTTTTGTGATTCTATATTGCCAGTTCACAAGGTTCGAAGGAGGATGGTCCTTACTAAAACCTACCTTCATTTGCTCAAATCCATTTTTAAACCTTAGATCTGAGAAAGTAGATGGATGCAGCTGACAGTTCAGACATTTCTGAATGGATTTCACATCATACATGACCTCCATATGAAAGTTTTGATCTAACATGGCTATATAAGACCAGGATTTGAGATTTTAGCTTAATATTTTGATTTTGTGTTGGTTTGCAGTGTGAAACTACTCTTAGTGCAGCCAATTCTATGTTCAATTCCCTTGTCTTCTATTCTAAACTTTTTATAACAGATCCATAAACCAAAGTATTTGAAGTGTTTACCATTTATCAATTCCACATCCTGAATTTCCGTTTTGGGTATGACGATAAACTACATCCGCATCCAGGGTAAGACGATAAATTATGTCCAACAGAAAGGCCTCTTATCAGGAGGCTTTGAGGAGTGTGGAACCACCTCTTAATTGATGGTGTTCCCAGGTCCAATCTGACCTGGGGTGGTAGCACCTGTTAGGGTCCCAGTTATGGGCAAATAGATAACCCCGAAACTGAGGTAACAAGCATTATAAAAGTGTAAAAATAGGTTTTAATACCAAAAATACTTTGTAAAAAAATTATTACCTGAAATAAATTTTTGAAGAAAAAAAACTATTACCAGAAATACGTTTTTGAAAAAGAAAAAGTACCAGCAATACATTTCTTAAAATAATATTACCAGTTATACATTTTTGAGGAAAAATATATTACCAGAAATAGATTTTTGACAAAAGAAAAATATTACCAGGAAAAAAAGTTGTCGGCATTAAATGACCCATGAAGGTAGATATGCCGGAAAACAAACCAAACATCCTGATTTTTTATGATGCATTCAGGGTACATGTTTCGTCAACTTTTATTCCAATTCCAGATTACCGTTTCTGTTTCAGAAAGGAAGTCCAAGCACAAAGAACAGCGCTAGATGTCCCACTACACCGATTCCTATATTTCTTACAAATATACTTTGTTTCTTTGGGTTAAAAAAATTAAAAAAAAAAAAATTGATAAATCTTTTTTTCATCAAAATTATAGCTTTTTTTAGAATTAGAATTTAAAAAAAAAAAAAATTACATTTCTTCCACAACTTGTGCAAATGGTTACTTTTGATTTTGAATGATTCCAAATATTTTTTGCATCGTGATTCCATGGAAGGTCTATAATTCATTCCAAAAAATCTTGAAGAATAATGAGCAGGAAATGCAAATATTAAACTCAGTCGATGTTTATACTTTTTTTTTCTCATTAAGTAACTTCTCCCAGAACACACTCTCTGCCTGTCTTTCCCTTAACTGTTTATATTCAAGCCATTAGGCATTATTAATAGCTGCCGTGCTTGTGTCTGTTTTGACTCTTTGCTTGTTATAAACTGTCTTTTTCTCTTTTTATTTTCCCACACCCTTTGATCTCTTACGATTGATTTTATTTTTCACTTCGTCCAATTAATCAGTGCTCCCAGTATTTTGTTACTTTTTTCATAGAAAGTACCCCCACCCTGTTTGGTTTTTCAGATTTACCTTTTCCACATCAAAATGTTGCAGGGCATAAAATTAGGCAGAAGTAAAAAAACAAAACAAAACAAAACTGTATTGATTTGCTGAATTTAAATTGTATTTTATTTTGAGTTAGATTTTTTTTATATTTTCTGACATTTCTTAATAAAATAAAGTTATTTAGATTAATACCTGAAATTAAACATTTTCTGGATTTTTTTTTTTGCTCCTCATAAAGACCAACATTTTTTTTTTTTTTTTTTGCTCCTCATAAAGACCAACATTTTTTTTTTTTTTTTTGCTCCTCATAAAGACCAACATTTTTTTGGCTCTTCATAAAGACCAACATTTTTTCTTTTTTTGCTCCTCATAAAGACCAACATTTTTTTTATTTTGCTCCTCATAAAGACCAACATTTTTTCTTTTTTTGCTCCTCATAAAGACCAACATTTTTTTTATTTTGCTCCTCATAAAGACCAACATTTTTTTTTTTTTGCTCCTCATAAAGACCAACATTTTTTTTTTTTTTTTTGCTCCTCATAAAGACCAACATTTTTTTGGCTCTTCATAAAGACCAACATTTTTTCTTTTTTTGCTCCTCATAAAGACCAACATTTTTTTTATTTTGCTCCTCATAAAGACCAACATTTTTTCTTTTTTTTGCTCCTCATAAAGACCAACATTTTTTCTTTTTTTGCTCCTCATAAAGACCAACATTTTTTTTCTTTTTTGCTCCTCATAAAGACCAACATTTTTTTTCTTTTTTGCTCCTCATAAAGACCAACATTTTTTTTCTTTTTTGCTCCTCATAAAGACCAACATTTTTTTTCTTTTTTGCTCCTCATAAAGACCAACATTTTTTTTGGCTCTTCATAAAGACCAACATTTTTTCTTTTTTTGCTCCTCATAAAGACCAACATTTTTTCTTTTTTTGCTCCTCATAAAGACCAACATTTTTTTGGCTCTTCATAAAGACCAACATTTTTTTTCTATCAAACAAAAAAAAAAAAAAAAAAAAAAAAAAAAAAAATGTGTCTTACTTTCAAAATGATTTTTTTTTCTCCGTCTTAGAAAATCTTAGTTTGGAATTCCTGTCCCTGAAGCTTTTAGAATATTTTTTTCCAATTAACTTCTAGGAGCCATACTCTTAAAAATAAGTCAAGGATTATCCAAGTTACAGAATGCATTCGTGGTTTTAATATGAACTCTGTCATTTATTGATACTTTGATTGTAGACATCATTTCAGTGGCCAATGAAAAATTGAAGTGATGGAGTTTCCGGGGTTGTGAGTTTTAGTTGAGGAATTTACTGGAAAAAGAAACCTTACACTAAAAATATCTAATTTTGTAGTCTTC
Source organism: Acanthosepion esculentum (assembly GCA_964036315.1). Taxonomy (NCBI): domain Eukaryota; kingdom Metazoa; phylum Mollusca; class Cephalopoda; order Sepiida; family Sepiidae; genus Acanthosepion; species Acanthosepion esculentum. The sequence goes on along the minus strand of OZ038494.1, from coordinate 94,722,587 downwards.
ACATGCATTGGAACAAATTGGCAACTTACATGTTGCCTTTGCAATATGTTAGACATTTAATGTATCGATCAGGAAGTGTTTTTATAATGTCTAGCCATTTGTTCATTTTATAACGCCATTTTCTTAAACTCTTTGTCTGCTCAATATGTTGGAATAAATTGTCTCACTTGAAAATATTGCAAAACATGACAGAGAATGACTTTAGTTGACAAATAATTCACTCATGATATTTCAAGTGTCTTTTTGGATAAGAAATAAACTCACTAAACTACAGAATTTTCTGCTACATGAAGGAAGAAAACTTTTCAAATAATCCTCATAAGATTAACAGAATTAATGTGGATTATGTTGGTTAATCAGAACTGAAATGCACTCGTGGCAAAAGTTAGAATGGAACACAACCAAAAGTAAAATCTTTGATTTTAAAAGATCCTTGTACTTATAAAATCAGTAGTATCTATTTGCATACTAGTATTGACTATATAATAGTAGATTTGCAAGAGGGACAAGTCTACTAAAGCATACACGTTCAATTCATTAACAGGATTCATCTGGTTGAAAGAGAGTAAGTTTAACTTCAAGCTAAAGCACTGAAAAGTTTCCATCATAAGATTATAATCTACTTTATATATAAAAGAAACAAATTAATTTTTATATAAGGACTGAGAAAAGAAAAAAGTATAAAATATTGCTAAAATAAAATGATTTAATTATACGAAAGAAATAAAAAAAATGTCTTGCTGCAAAACATAATGAATTTAGATTAAAAAAAAAAAAAGAGAATCATGGGACAAGGTCTTAATGATTAAAACTGATATGTAGCTTCATTAAATAAATGGGAAAATGAAATTAAAAGAAAATTCACTATTAAATCAGTTGAGTATTCGTCTTGGATAAACTACCACATCATTTATTATTTGTTCTGGCAAGTACCACTTTTCAGAAAATGCACACAAGATGATGTAAAACACATGATGAAGCAGTTATTGAAAAATGCAAGATAATATTCAAGACAATAATTCAAACAGCAAGATAATATTGGTTTGTGAAATGTGCAAATCTATACAGTTTATGGATCATTGAAAATGCCCCCTCAGTCAGAAAAAATATTCATCCAAACAATTTTTCATTCAAATATTTGTTCATTTAGGTGTACAGGATAAATTTGTTTTTCATTGCTCTGATACCCAATATATTGTTTTAATATATAAAATTATGTAACTTAGTATCTAAAGAATGAAAGAAACAAAAATGAATTCTTTGTTGACATTTAGTTGGTGCAGAAAGAATGCAGTACAAAGTGAGAGTTATTATAAGACTGAAAATGACAATTTTTGGAATTTAATTTCAGTCTTTAGTTATGACTATTTGTCGCATTCCTTTGAATGAAGTGGATGCACAAACACTTGTTGGTTACAATCATGGGAATGAATGCTGGAAACTATCACTCCCTGAATTTATAGGCTAATCCTACAAATGTATGCTGGGATTTCTTCTTAGCCAATAAAACAGACAATTTTTGATATGACCCAAACATTTTGTTCTTTACAACCTTGAAGACAGAAGGCTATAACCACGTGATACTTGATTACTGCCCTTGAGCTGCATGGCATTGTCTCATAATATTTAGGCTGATTCTTCCTCTTATTGTTATTGAGAATTTTATGATTAATAATGCCTGCTTCCTCTACTGTGCTTATATATATATATAGTTGTATATTTAGGCAGCAATCCTTCGTTTATGCATGTTTCATTAAACACGACAGACAAGGTACTACGATTGAGCTTTTTATTTAATTTTTCTTTTGTTCGAACAAGAGCTTTCTTTACAGGACAAAGGGTGTGTAAGAACTGTCCAAATGTTTTATGTTTCCGAGTGCTTTTGGCTATATCATTAGAAACATACTCGTAGAAAACACAAATACATTAACTGCATCCACCTGCAAAAAAAGATTAAAAATAATGGAGGTTTTAATAATAAAAAAGAAAAAGACAACTCTTAACAATATTAACTATGAACAAAGCCACAATGTGCTCACCATATTCTGAAATTAAAAACATCCCTACTACACACTAAGACATACACATAATGCACACACTCAATTAAGCTGAAAAATCGAATCATCCTTGATAATGGCTAAAGGTATAGCTGAAAGCGCTCAGAAACATAAAACATTTGGACAATTCTTGCACACCCTTTGTCCTGTAAAGAAAGCTCTTATTCGAACACAAGGAAAATTAAATAAAAAGATCAATTGTAGTACCTTGTCTGTCGTTCTTAATGAAACATATATATATATATATATATATATAGGACACCCATGGCTAAGATACAAAGACAAGCTGAAAAGCAACTTGTCAGTTGTCAATATACCACATAACACCCTTGAGCGCTTAGCCTTAGAGTGGGTAGAATGGAGATCAACGTGTTTTAGTGGACTCGGCAGTTTTCAATCTGCTTGTCTGAATCATCTTCAAGAAGTGAGAGCATGATCTAAAAGGTCAGCCACTCTAACAGTGATCTCATCTCACAATCCTCACTCTTGCTCCATATGTGACCTCCTTTGTAAATCACTAGTGGGTCTTAAGTGCCACTTAAAATTATTGCACAAAATTTCATAACTGAATCAATTAAGCTGTCAGATCCTCATATGTCGAAACTGACTGGAGAGTCCATTTTATATATATATATATATATATATATATATATATATATATATATATATATATATATATATATGCTTTTATTTACTATAGATGTGAAAATAAATTCAAGACAATAGAAATTTTTAAAATGCATATATATATAGTTTTTTTAGCAGAATAAAAAAGTAAAAACAAATGGTAATCCTAATCTGGAATAAGAATTATTACCGTTCATTTTTAATTCTGAGAATTTTGAATGCATTTTAATTTTAAAACATGTTTGTAAAGGCAAGCTGGTTTGAGTGATAACGAGTCTGTATAATACATATTTAGTTTGTCATGAACCATTGTAAGTTTTTAGTTTTAGCCAGGCACATACACAACTGTACTTTTTCTCCTAATGTTTTTGAATTAATTTATAATTTTTGTTTTTTACTGTAAAAACATTCCCATTTTCTTAAGTATGGATGTCTGTCATATATTTTAAGAGTTGTCCTCTCTGAAAAATCTGTCTGTCTGCAATTTTTTTCATTTTCATTTTCATTTCTCAACAGTCTTTGCAAAACTTCCCTTCAAAATTTTAAAATTTAAATTAATTATTCCTTTTTTAATTCCTATTTCACTAAATTTTTTATTTTTATTTATTTTAGTGTGGGTCATACTTCAATTAAGTAATATTTGTTGTTTTGTTAGTAGTTTTTTTACTTTTTTTAAGTTTATTATTTTTTTGCAAGTGTTTTGATAAAAATGTAAGACCATAAATAAATATATAAGTAACTAAAATTCAATAAAATATTAGACAATTGCTGAAAATATTATGTTAATTTTAAATTAAGGTGGTTAAAAACAAAGTGTTCACTTAGATTTTGTAAATTTATGTCAATTTCTTAGCTTTTCAACACCTTACGTTGCCAATCACTCAATTACCACATCAGAAAGATCCAGTGGTTAAGAAATGTTTGTATACTATGTTTTATGCTATGTGTACATAATATTTGTTTCAAATCAGATTAATTTAACTTTAAATTTGCTAATTTTCCTCAAATAACATGTCACAAATATATATTTTATTTTTGGAAGAGTTTTAAAACCGGTAATTAACTTTTGTTTACAAATCTGTCAAAATGGCCTATATTTATTGATTTTTATTGATTTTTATTGATTTTTCTGAAAGCAAGCAAAAAGTTGTGATTCCAATCAATATAATTTCTGTTTGAAATGCAACAGAGCATTTTGCTTACTGGAAATAGTAAATTTAATCATTTAGCTTATAATTAAAGCTAAGCAGTTAAAGCTTTAAAAATACGTTTTCATTTTTAAAAATTCATTTTAAACCTTAGATATCAAAAGTTTAGTGGTGACCCCTATTTCACAGGATTGAAAGGGAATCCTCTGATATGAGTTCCTCTTGAAGAACCACGCAATTGAATTGAACAATTAAAGCCAAGGCAATAGGAGCATCCACCACAAGTTACGAGAAAGAATAAAACATTCCATTAGGATAACACAGAGGTCAGAGGTAAAAATTGTTAAAATTTGGTTAACAAATTTTCACTCATCAGCTATATTCACTTGACCTTGTACCTTTTGATTAGCATTTATTGTGATCTTTATATAATTCTGTTGAAGAATATAAAAAAATCATTTCCTGGAAGATTGGGAAAAGCATCTTAGAGCAGTTACAAAAAAAAAAAAAAAATTCTATTTACATTTTACTTAAATTATAAGATTTCTCACATACATGAGTGTTCAGAAAATTTCTTACTCTAATCTTGGTGGTGATACACAACCCCCAAATCTGATATTTGATCAGATTTTGAAATATTTTTAATGCACGTGTGTGTGTTTCAACTTATTTGACACTTTAGATGAAGTATTTTTCTTTGTGAATTTTATATTTCTCTTTTCTTTCTAATTTTGGCTCTGTTGAGCACCTTCTGACAATTAACCCTTAGGAGAAGACAGGGCTGATCTGTTGGCCAAAAAGTTGAATGCAAAGATGATGACTGGGCTGATCCATCGGCCCAATAATACAAGCCTCAAGATTAGCTGGTTGGTCTTCATACAAGCTAATCAGATTGCTTCTTGCATTTCTTACACATTTGGGCTTCTACAATAGTTTGCTGAGTTCTGTAATTTTTTGATATTATATTTTTTTTTTTTTTGTGTTATTGTGAGGGCTTGTGCAAAGGGCTCTGTCTTCTTGGCACTGAAATTCCAAATGGAGCTCCATCTCCAAAGGGTCAAAGTAAGATTTTAACTCAAATCCGATGTCCTGTCCAAATAATAAATGATGTGGTAGTTTATCCACAGATGAAAGTATTAACTAATTTGTCCATGAAAGTCTATTGCTACTGAGAACATAATTCATTTTGCTATTTCACTATTATAAATCTGTACTCTTTTGTTGTACTACTTTGAAAACCAATTTCACTATAGCTTCAAATTATTATTAATAATAATAATAATGTCATTAGTTTGTTTATATGTAGTTTCATTGTTAATATACTGATTCACCTGTTGGACTTAATGAGGGTCATGCAGAAACTGTGCCCTAAGAATGAAAATAGGATTCCTCAAAATATTTCTGCCATAGTTTGCCAACATAATTTCCTTGTTGACAATTGCATAAGATTTTTGTTTCTACTTTCATGAAACCTTTTATTCTTAAAAACTCTGAGCACTAAAATTAAGCAACATTGAGTTTGTTCAGTTTTTGAATAGTTGACCTTTTAGAAAATTCTGTTTGCTGTTAGCAAAAATGTTTTGCTTATTTTAGCACAAGCTTGGATAATAATAATAATAAAAGGAAAAAGGGGAAAACAATGTATATGGACATTTGTAAAGGTCATGTACAACTGGTAAGTCGTTTTATCACGTTTAGAAAATTCATAGATCTGATAGAAATGTGTTTGAATACCAACTGTAGTTAGTATAAATAATGGGAAAATGGAGGTTAGCATTTTAATTTAGTTACTTTTTTATTGCATTTCATTTGGTCTTAAAAGCTATTTTTAGGTTTTTCTTTTGTTAATTAACTCTAAGCAAGGCTATAATGCAACTAAGATGCAAATGGCTATTGGGTGTGAAAGAGAATGAGAAAACTTTAGAAGGAAGTGTAAACCGAATCCTGTTCAAAAGACTGGGTGGCGTGTTAAGTGGACGATAGGCAAACATATCTACTCCTATTAAATTGAATTATGTAAATATAAATTTTAGAAATATATATATATATATATATATATATATATATATATATATATATATGTATATATAAAATGTAATTGAAGAATTCAAGAATTAATATTTGCAAATTTTTGCTAATAGTTTTTATCTTCTTCTTTAGAATTGAAAATGTTCTAAATTTATATAATGTTTGATTCTCTTGTGTGGTTAGCATATTAACTTGATCTTCCTAGAATAGTGAGTTCAACCTTTTCTAGTGCTCAACTATTCTGGTATTGTACCTGATTCAAGAATGATTCTGTGGCATTTTTTTTTCTCTAAGCTTATTAAATAATCATCAAAATGCTATCCTGTTTGATTCTTGAGCTTTAGTTCATTTTTTTTTGGTTCATTGGTTGTTAATGTGTAAGAATTGGTGGTAGCAAACAAAGTATAAATTTCTAAAGAATTTTCAGTTAACTTAAAACCATTGCTTTAAAGTTACATTTATATTATTGCGAAAATATATTGTTTGTGGTTAATTTGAAAAGGAAATTATGAGAAATCTTAAGCGCATTTCTGCAACAGTTGTAATGTACATGATTAGAGTTTGAACTAATTTGTTTTCTCTTTATCAATCCTGAATAATTGAATACCTCACTCTAACCCAATGATTCTCGCCGGTGGGGCATGGTAATATTTTGGTGTGGAATGCGTCAGATGTGCACCCTTCAGCTTACTATACCAACAAAATAAGGGGCCAATTTGAGAATGAGTTATCAACAGTAAATAATTAAAATGATCAAAGTATATTACAGAATAAGCTGTCATTCAAATATTTTATATTTCTGCCTTTCAGTTCTCTATTATATGTTTTGAAACTATATATATTTAACTGTCATTTTCTTTTTTTAATTTTTTGCTTTCATGGACACTTCTTTCTTTGGGGGCATGTTTAGAGACCAAGTTAATGGTTTTTAAGCTTCCTTCACATGAATTCCAGTAAAATTTTGAATATGTAAGAATTAAGTATTATAGGGGTACTAGAATTTTAGAAATACCAAAGTAGGGCCCATCCTGGGTATGACGATAAACTACATCCACGTCCTGGGTAAGACGATAAACTGTGTCCAATAGCAAGGCCTCTGATCAGGAGGTTTTGAGGAGCGTGGAACCACCTCTTAATTGCTGGTGTTCCCAGGTCCACCCTGACCCAAGGTGGTAACACCTGTTAGGGTCCCAGCTATGGGCAAATAGTTAACCCTGAAACTGAAGTAAAAAGCATTATAAAATATTACCAGCAATACATTTTTGAAGAAGAAAAACTATTGCCAGCAATACTTTTTTGAAAAAATAATGTTACCAGCTATATGTTATTGACTAAATAATATTACCAGTTATACATTTTTGAGGAAAAAAATATTAACGGAAATAGATTTTTGACAAAACAAAAATATTACCAGGGGGTGGGGGTGGGTAGGTGGTGGAAGTTGTCAGCATTAAATGACCCATTGAGGTTTATATGCTGTAAAACAAACCAAACCAAAGTGGGGCATGGCCCAAAATCGGTTGGCAACCACTTCTCTAACCATTAAGCTGTCACTCAGAAATTGGTTGCATATATAAACATCTCTTATGCAAGGAATTGATTTTTATATTTACTAAATATATTACTGATGAAAACCATTTGATACCAAGTCTTATATGATTACTCTTAGTTTGTATTTGCACATTTTGTATAAAAACTATTCGTACATAATACTATTACTATTATTATTATGATACCGATGATATGTGATTTTGGAGTTACCAGAATAATACATAAGTCATGAAAGACCATTTGATATTCATAATCTACTGCTTCTCTGAGGTTAGTGTGAAGTGTTAGATAAAAAGAGTCTGAGATGTTAGCATACTTTGCTAATCGGTATTGGTGCATCTAATTTGATCTTGTCTGATAATCAAATTCTGTAGACTCTTGTTCAAGTACAATGTGTCAGCTCAAAAGAAAGAATAAAGCTGCTTTCCATTGACTAAATCCAATGGCTGACAAGTGTACTTGGCATTGTATTAAAAATATTCTTTACTTCAACTGTATCTTTCAAAATTTTCTTGGTGTTCTGCTGGTCTAGAGTAGCATAATAAAAAATGAAATTTAGAAAAAAATAACCAAATTGTTTCCTCTGCATTAAAGAACTTACAGTAATCACTGGATTTCAGTCATTCTACTTAATGTTTGTTTGTATTTACTGATTACTTCATTGGTGTGTAGCTGTTCATTTGTAGAATAAATTGACACGGTTTTGCACTTTGTCATCTTTATCTTTTTATTTTTCTGTATTTTCTAACTTTTCTAATTTTCTCTCTGACAATTTAGTCTGCATCAATCAAGGACAATCTCTGTTATGAAGAAATATTCAAATCAACATTTGTTCTGTGGCATTCCTTTTGAATTCAAAGATCAATGGCTACAAATGAATTCATTCATCGATGTTATTGCCATGATTTATAGTCACGCAATTCAAGAAATTTTGTAACTTCTTTCACTACTCTTTCAATTCTCGGATATTAATATGAGGGTTCAGTTATACAAACAAATTACCTTTAACTGATCCGAACAATGTATTGGTAAATATTTTCATTGTAAAAATATAGATTCTGAATTAGTGAATCTGAGCATGATTTTAATGCTTTATTTGTTTTGTTTTGTTTTTTTAATTTGTTTTATAGTTTTAACCATATCGATAATTTGATGCCTATCAACTCGTTTTGCTGTAAAGATATACAACTCTTGCCTTCTTATAAAACATTTGTTGTTATGTAATTGATACAATCAAAAGTATATTAAACACTGATAAGAATAATTTTAACTAATATTTACTATCATCTTAAAATTTTTTTATTTTTGTTTTTATTGCAACTTTCCTCAGGTTGTCATTCATTGGATAGACAGGGTAGATCAGAAATAATAATAATAATAAAATTATTCTCACATGTCTACACCTTAGGAAGGGCTTTATCTATGTAAAATATGTGTGATTCTTTTTTTTTTTTTAATTGTTCAGTGGAAAATGTCATGATGCCATTTCTGACCTTAGGTCTCTGGTCGGGACCCGGAAAGAAATGAGTACACACCAGAAATGAAAGGAAATAAAAGAAAGATGATAATAATAATGAAAATAAAGATAAAATACATCTTCTACAAAACTGATACTTTCATTTCATATTTGTTCTATTGAGCTTCTGATAAATTTTTATTTAGATTAAACAATCTTGCCATTTTAGATGTTATAGACTTAAGTGTTTTAATTTCCAAGCTGAAATATTTACATCATTATTAGTTTCAGATGAGTTCCTTTCATCTTGTGATCTATGCTGGCCATATTTTTTTTTTTAAAGATAGTAAAATGTAAAACAATCCAGTTGTTTCCTGTCTTGAATGTCTGAGATAAAGAAGTATCATTATTATACACTGAATCAAACTGTTATCCTCATCATAAAGTTATGGTATTTTTTTGTTGTACTATATGACCTTCTTTGTATCAGCTGATATCATGTTAAATGGAAATGTCAGAAAGGATGTTACTGAAATTGTTTCAGACAGTTATTGCCTTGATGATTATCATCTAAGTGAAGTAGACCTCACAAGAAACTTGTAGGAGGACCCTGACAAAGAAGGTCACTGAGTAGAAGAACAACTTGGATTGTTGATAAATTACTTTTTTAGACAAAGGTGACAAGGCAAAGAACCACTGTTCTCTGAGACTGGTCACAAGCACCAAAAACCAAGAGACCCAGAGAAATGCACAGTTATGAAGAGAGGTCACAACAGGAATGGGAAGATATGCTCGTTAGATTCCCCACTTCCCTTCACTTCATCTCGGTCTCATTATTCAAAATAAATTTGCTTACTGCTACAAAGAGTTATTTTTAAGCCACAAACATTTGACTGGAAGAAGCTGCAGCCTGAGATCAGATCTGATGTCAGGTCTTAGCTGCAACACAACATCAGTGGTTCAGTGTAAAAATGACCTACGTGCTGTGATAGAAAGCAAGATGAATTTTTCATATTTTAATTTTCAAATTTATTTTCTTTTAATGTTTTGATAATTTTATTTTTAATTTTTTGCTGATTTCCGATTTTTATTTGTATTTTGATTACTGGTAACCTTTTGAAGGCAAGTATTTACCATTTGTATGAGAAATAAAATAAGGCAAAATGAGTCAAACACCATTAGAAGAGAAAAATTGACTGATTTATTTATAAATAAACTTGAAAGGCTTAACGAGTTATTTATTGTTGGATTGAAACTCCAAAAAGAATCCTTTTGAAAGTTTTATCAAGTATGTCAGAAAATGTCTTAAGTTACAGGCATTTTCATTTACAATTAATGAACATATGTTCTTCATGTTGATTTGGTCAAAGTTGGTAATATAGCAATGTGTTTTTTGTTTCTTTTCCTGTTAAGAGAAAAACAGTTTAATGACAGAGAATACTTCTGGGAAGTTACTTATTTAGCAAAGAATTTTTTGTACATTCCCACTTTCATTCTCTACTGACTTCTGGGAAGTTATAACTTGCCCCCCCCCCCTTTTTTTTTTGATTTCTTCAACACCAGGTGAAACTTACCTTGTTTGCTCTATTTAATAAAAACATGTTTCAGTGAAGAATTACTGCTTATATTATGTTTAAATTTTTTGAGTTTGTAACCAATGAAAAAAAAATGTACAAAACATTTAATTAGCAAAGAGCATTGTTTTGCTTTTGAAATGGAAATGAACATTTCTCTTTGCATGTTGTATACAGTTCTAACCTTTGGAGGGGGGGTAATTTTATGCATAGAATTTTTAAGGAGAAAATGTGGAAATTTTCTCTTCATTTTCTTTTTTTAAATGAAAAATATATAGAACAACTTTAAAATCCAATTTGGAAATTTAATTCTGGTAGCATGTAGCATTTTTTTTTTCCTCAAAAATATATATATATATATATATATATATATATATATATATATATACACTGAAATTTTTGTTTTACAAATGAATACGGCAACACATGTTTAGCAGTGTTTCATGTTACTAATTTTTTTATAGATAAAAATATATTATTCTGATAGCTTGGAATTTTTTTTTAATTATTTTAATTGGAAAATCAGATCCTATTTAATGCTTAAATCTGTTTATATCCGATCTGAAATTTGGGGCTTCTTTTTACTGGTCTCTCTCAATCAACAATGAAGTGTTTAAATTAATTCAAATTTCGTGCCTGTTTCATTTTGTGGTTCAGTGTCTCTGTGTTTTCCCTCTCAGATATAATAGTAATCCAAATGACAACCACATGAAAATTTCATCAGTTTTGCATCTCACAAGCAAGATCCTGGTATCCATAATAAATTTTTGTTTTTCTTATGAAATCTTATGTCTGTTCAGTACTCACATTAAAAGTACTCTGAACATAAGTATTCTGCTGTCTTAGTGTTTTAGATTTTACTTTTGATTGGTTGTTATAAGTTTTTTTGTTTTTTATGCCACATAGCAGATTTTTATCATTAAAAGTGATGTGATTATTATTTCTTTTAGTGTAAGTCTATTGTTATATCAGTATTTTAAAGATTTTTCTTCTTTTGTAAACTCTATAATAATGATCCTGATTACATTGGTCAACTGAACTGATAAGAGGATTAAGAATAATGTACACTTTATATAAAATCTGGTCTACAATTTTTTCTTCTTTAAAGGTTTCAACTTATAGAAAATTTGTCATTACCATAATGCTAATGTAAACAATGCAAAGACGTAATTAACTTTTCTATGAATGGCTAACTGAATTAATAGAGATGAAAATTAAAATGTTGAATCAGTCAGTAAAATTTTTAGTGACGTCTCTGTGTCTGATGTTAAATATAAATGATAATTCCTCATTGGGGAAATAGGATGAGATAAATGGATGCAAGAGTAAGAATTGTCATCATAATGATAATAATTATATTTGGATGTGCATTTCAAAGAAAAGAATGAAGTATATTATTTGTGAGTGAAGTGGAATCAATCGTAAGTAGTATTGATCTGATGCCTGTGCACAGTGTGTGTGCGCACATATATATATATTATATATATATAATATCACACACATGAAGTAGGGTGTTTGTTGCCTATAAAACGTCTTATCCAATCCTCTATTCATCTTGGGGTAATGAATGCTTCACATCTGACTATTATGTTCTTAGAAAATTGTTCTTTGCTTGGTACTCATTTTTGTTGATTCCTATTGAATTAGCTAAGGTCCATTTCTGATCTCTGCTGATACATTGGAAGCCTTCTGTTTGTGTGTCTATGCCATGATTGTACTTCAATACCAAGCGCCATTGGCCTAATTCTTGGCATGAAGGATCACAAGACATCTGGCCCATCAAAAGAACACAACATTGCATTTAATCGCATTTATAGTTAGGCATTTCTAACAATGCCGAGTGAGAGTTATTGAGTTTTTTTTCTTTTCTTTTTTCCCCCCTTTTTCTTTTTCACCTCACAAATACTAAGATGGATATGATCAAAATCAACCTCTGAGGTTACTGGAGATTGGTGTTTTATTTGTTTTATCTGAGCATTGCTGGATATCCCTGCTATCACTCTCATATGAGAGAGAGAGAGAGAGAGAGATGGTGAAAAGATTTTTCATGACCAAGAAGCTTTTACTTACAAAAAGTGTTCAGATTTTGTGAAGTGGGTCATCTTGAGAAACCACTGCTTGCATATATATATATATATATATATATATATATATATATATATATAATTACAAGAGAAAATTTGATGATAATCAATATAGATATTATTTTAGCTTACTTATTTCAATCCATTTGTGGCCATTTGTTTGATTGCTTCTTTTGTGACTTCTTATTGATTTCCATGTCCCAGTTTTTCAAATAAAAAATTTAACGATGTTTAAAAAAAAAAAATTATTTGCTAACTTTTTATATTAGTATTACATTCATATTCTTTGAGTTAACATTTTCTTATTAACTCTTATTGCTGACATGAAGTAGAAAGATTATACTGAATCAATTGCAAGGTCTTCTGCTGCTACTAAAGTTAGTTCATTGTGTTATGCCAGACATGTTTTTTTCTCACCAGAATATCTTACAGATTTATAAATTTACCATTTTCCCATGCAGTAAATATTGCTGCCACATCTAGTTTAATGCTTCTGTTATGTATTTAGAAGAATCTGCAATGTTATTGGTCCTGCCCTGTCATCACCTTTCTCACTGTTGTAATGCAGCTTCCCTGTGTCTTTTCCATAAATACTTCCATGGTAATTGTTATGATGAGATACCAAGACTATGAATTTAAGTGCAGTAGTAAATTGTTGACCAGGTTTCATCATTTTACAGGTGAAATGGCTAGATGTAACCATAAACTCTATGCTAACAGCTTCTCTCACACTTCTTGCTTGTGGGACTCTCTTCTGTTTTTTTTGCTTTCCAATCAGCTTTGAACTTCAAAAATTTAAGTGCAATGTCAATCGTTATCTTCTGAATTCCTGTTTCTTTTGTTCTCTCTCCTTAATAATGTTTTCTTTTTCTTAAATTCATTCACACTCAATAACTCCTTGAATCTTAGTGGCTTTATTGTCTTACTTGAGGTGAAATAATTTTTTTTAAAAAGTTCTTATTTTCCTTAAAACTTTCTTGTTATAGGTTCAGCATTCATCAGTAGAACTATATCTCTCTTGCTTCAAGACTTTGTTCACCTCTAAGGAGATTGATCATTATTTGCTGCCATACAGGAGATTAGTTATTATATAGCAGACCAGCACACATTTTTTTGTAATTATATTTTCCTCTCCCTCAATGCTGTTCTTTTGTTTCTAAAAGGCATCTTTTGCTATTCCTATACACCTTTGATTTTCTGTATCACACTTTCCATTGTTACTAGACTACCAAAAGAATAACATTTGTGTACCAGTTTGATTTTGAATGCATTGGTAGTTCCGCAATGTGGGCTGTCTCCCTTGTTGACAGCCATGTATTGTGTTTTCCCACAGTTAATAAGCTAGCCCTTTCCTCTTGGTCGTCTTTACTACTCTTTCTAATAGTTCTTTCAGTTTTCTGAGTCTATCATCAACGCATTGTTATCTGCATATCTTTTATTGTTAAGATTATGTCAGCTGATAATAAAAAAAACAACAATATCCTGGTGGGTATTCTAGTTCTCTTAGTATTACCTTGTTCTACAGGCTAAATAAATCCAGTGAGAAAATGCATCCTTGTTTTATATAGACTGTACATGAGAAAAGACGGTAGGATTGCTAGGGGGAATTTTTTTTCTCTATTTCCTGTTCACATCCTCTTATTTCTTTGTTAGCAAACCATGACTTCTGGCTTATATTGTAACCCTGATCATTCCTTATCAACCTAGCTTCGACTTACAAAAGGATTTCTCAAACTCGATCCATCCTGGGTATGACGATAAACTACATCCGCATCCTGCGTAAGACAAAAAACTACATCCGACAGCAAGGCCTCTGATCAGGAGGTTTTGAGGAGCATGGAACCACCTCTTAATTGCTGGTGTTCCCAGGTCCACCATGACCCAGGGTGGTAGAACCTGTTAGTCCCAGCTATGGGCAAATAGTTAACCCCCAAACTGGCGTCAAAACATGTAAAATACCAGCAAAACATTTTTGTAAAAAATAGGTTTTAATATCAGCAAAACATTTTTGTAAAATAATTATTTACCAGCAATACATTTTTGGAAAAAAATATTACCAAAAATACTTAAAAAAAAAAAAAAAAAAAAAATCTTGTTGGCATTAAATAAACCATTATGGTTGATATGCCGTAAAACAAAACAAACAATCAAACTTGACACACACTTGCTAGGCCACTGTCAAGGAAATCTGTTTTTTTTCTTATACCCTGTGAATTTTTCTGTGCTTGAAGAAGAGCAGAAAGAAACCTTGCAGTTGGTAATGAAGGACTGTGGAAGAAGTTCTTTTTTTGCCTTGGGATTCCTGTTGCCATTGTGACCACAATATTTAACAAATTTATCAGTTTCTTAATATCAGCTTGTCTTAGCTAACTGTCAGTTTCTCTTCTAAATCATCCTCTTCAGCTACCAGTTTACAAGTCAGTGCTTCAGTGGTTTAATTATCAAGCATATCATTGACTATGAAGTATATGTTTAAAAAGTTTTATATTAAACAAAACCTTGGTTCAACTTCTAACAAGGTGATGAATTCTCTGGGCTTTTACTTTATACACCTCCTGTTCTCAGACTTCAGACTATATCTCAGAATTAGTCTAACTAACCAAATCCCCTTCTTATCAACATTTCTCTTAATGATTATTTAAAAATAACTCTGCAGACAATATTTTTTTATTTATGGTAACTTGGATTTTTGGTGATTGCCTTACTCGGTTTCCAGTGTTCGGTACTGTGTGTCTGAAAAATGCTGCTTTTATCACTTCTTGACCTTTTGGTTAAGGTCAAAGTGTAGTATATCAGCTTAATCTGATTTTTTTTTTATCCACTGCTATCTTCCCTTCTTTCTTTCTGTCACTGAAACCAAGTAGTGTCTTTTTCACTTTTCCACTCGATCAAAATGGAATAGTCCATTATTTATGAGACATTGGCAGGGTGTAACGATTGTGCAAACTAACAAAGAGAGGGACAGGCACAATTATAATAGGATATTATAATGTGTCAAAATTTGTACTGAGTTTTTTTTTTTTTTTTTTTTTTTTTTTTTGTAGGCTTATCACCCCAAGCAAGGCTGGAAGCCACTAGCATGCAAAGGGTTACAGAAGGTTTGGAGGAAGAGCAGATAGGAGTGGTAAAGGAGAGGATGTGGATAAAGATAGTGGATCGATCAAGGCAAGAGGGTTACAGAAGATTTGGAGCGAGAGCAGATAGGAATGAAAGGTGAAAGGATGTGGAGAAGGGAAGTGGATAGATCAAGGCAACTGGAGATGTCGATTGACGTTACACTTAAATAGTTGGAGATTGTATTTGTCAGGGAAACAGGAATAAAGAAGGGAGTTCCACAGGCAAGATGTGCGAGACATGAAGCTATTGGAGTAGAAGAGACGTCTACATCTAACAGTTTCAATGGTGAAGGGGTGGGAACGGGATGCCAGCCTCGTAGGACGTTTAAATTCATGAGGCCTAGGAACCAGCGAAAGCAGCTCATCGGAGCAATTACCGTGAAAGTATTTGTAAAAAAGACAGAGCGAGAAAAGTTTTTCATTATTATTATTATGAATATTTGGATTAGCAAATTGTTCTGAGATGGTGTTGGATATTTAAAGTTTGGTGTGTGGGTGGGTGGGGGTGGGGCTAAAAACTGGTCAAATATAGAAAAAATGCAATCTGTCAAAAGAAAGCTGACGAACACATCAGCTCTGTTAAAAAAAAAAAATAGATTAATTTTAATGAATCCTGTAATAATGACAATGTTTAATTTCCAAATATTCTCAGATTTGGTGAGCCATAAATCATCATGATGGCAACTAGATACAGTGAATATTGCTTGTGTTTCCATAGGCCTTTTCCCTACTTTTCTGAATTAACCAAGACGGTGCTTGGGTTTGGGCACAGGACACCTGCAAGATTTTGAAGGTTTTTTTTTTTACAGGTAGTGAAGCTTTCATCATTAAATGGGATAAGTTAAAGCTTCATAATTAGTAACTTTATAGAGAAGCCTATGCAATCCTAGTAACATCTGTTTAAAACAAACAAATATTGATAAATACATGCTTTCAAATGAGTAGAACCATGTCTGTATGTAATCCTTTTGATCGAATGTGAATTATTGCTTATCTAACTCCATATAGTTGATATCATTCTTCATAAAGGAAAACAGACTTTTCTCCAGAAAGATTCTCTGCAGTTTCTCTGCTTAACTCCAGAGATAAACAATTCACATGTTTTTACCTCAATAAGTTTTTGATTTAATAAGGAGAGGAAAAAATATGTTGAGGTTGCAAAGATCTATAGTAAGAATGAATCTTCTATACATCATGTAACTTTTACTGCAGTATATTAATATAATTATTATTAATCTCTGTATTGTACAAATCTCTGTATAGGAAAAATATATAGGGTTCAGTACTATATGAGATTAAAGATCTCTTTTAAGGCTCTTGGAACATATCCCCGCCCCCAACATAAATTGAAGCAACTGTACATTTTTTTTTTCTTAAATCATTTCACCACGAGCAATGCGGGAATGCCACTAGGATGCAGGGGGTTAAAGGGAGTGAAAGTGAGAGAAAAGGATGAGTATAGGGAGGATTGAAGGGAGGACAAAAGATGAACAGGATTCATGTGCAAGGTCTTTTGGAAAGACTGACAAACTGAAAGGTAAGAGGATTGAAAATAAAACTTGATATTTTATGGCAGTATATAAAAGGTAAGAATAAAAAATCTAATATGTGAAGCAAAAATAGACCTCCATTTTTATTTTCTCAAGTGATCATCTTGCATCTATTTTAATCTTGATTTCTTTTTTTCCTCCCCCAAAGAAACCTTTTGAGTTTAGGGCAATGTATCACTTTTTTATTTCTTACAACTTCCTTCACTTGATCTGACGGAAATGCTTCTTTCTTTCTTTTTTTTTTGTTTTTGTTTTTGTTTCTCTCTCTCACCTGCTTTTGTATTTAACATAATCTTTTTTTTGTTAATCTTTTGCTTGGAAAACTGGTTTTAAAATCAGATTGTAAGAAAATTTTGAATGAGACCACTCCAAACGAAATAGGTTTAAATGAATTTGTACATTGTCTTATTGTTTGATAAATATGAAAGTTGATAGAACGACAGTGAAAATAAGCATTTCTTTAAAAAATGTAGAAAATTCTTTTTAAGATCAGCTGATGAGAGACTGATGATGATAATGTGGCCAGCCTTACGATGATGATAATGTGGCCAGCCTTATGACAAATATTTCTCACTTTGTGTCAGCAATTAGTGAGAACATCCAGATAAAAGCCAAGATTGTATGTTGATTTTGTAGGTTGGCTGGCCTCTCCACTTGAAAGATCAGTCCATTTGGCCTTGTGTCATACGAAGTTAAACTTAGAAATAACACTGAAGTTATATTAGCACATTGACTGAAAGTTTTCCTAATATTATTTAAGAAGCAAGCAATGCAAGAGATACTTTTTAATAAAGATTGATTAGTTATGTGTATGACTTCTAGTTTCTTTTGAAAAGGCATTTGATAAATCCCAAACTCTAAATATATTAGGGTGTGTGGGCCAAAATGCGTGTGTGTAAGTGCATGTTAGGTTTTCCAAATGTCATTTCAGAGCAGATCAATAAAATATATAAAGTTGTTGGATTTGATTGATTAAAATCTGAAATAGATTTTAGCTTTCTTTCATAAAAACTTGATTCATTCCAGATTTTTCATTCGTATATTATTTAGATATTCTGTATTGATGACAACTTTGAATATTACATTGTGTGTGGTTGAGTGGAAATGGCCCATCTGCTATTATACATCTTTGGACAATGCTTATGCCTTTGCTTTGGATGTGTGCCTTGTTAAAGTTTCATGGATCTTGAAGTGGATGAATATAACCTGCATGAAATATAGCTGTTCAAAATCTCCAGTTCTTTTTAATGGAAAATGCTTATATGTAGATTTACTTTCAATTGAAAATAACTTGAATTGCAGGACTTTATTTATCTATATAGATACTTGCTCTGCTTAGGTAACCCAAGGAGATGCAAGATTGACACTCAGTGAGGTACTAACTCAATAACAATTTGTGAAACAAGCTTGATAACCATTATTTCTATACAGATGATAATGAAGCAAAAAATCAATGGGTGGTTATATATTAGTCAAAATGCAGAGAATTTGTGTTTATGCCTCTTTGGGATGGTATTAATATAACTTAAGAACAAGTTAGTAGAATCTTTGCATTTGCTTTTCTTGTATCATATTCATTCCATTAAGATTCCTAAATTTTTAATTCTTGGTTAATACTGACACTACTTCAGTTGTGAATATGAAGCTGTTCTTGCCTTCAGTCTGTTGATACTTACAGGGCAGATTGAAAGCAAGATAACAAAAAGACAAGATTTATTAAGAGCTACAAAAGACAGGAAGTTTTGGAGGGCCATGATTGCCAACATTCCGAAGAGACAGATAGAAGAAGAATTAGAACATGCATTTAATCAACAATGATGTGATCAAGAATTTAACAAATACAACATGCTGCCTGTGCAACTGATCTCTGAACCAGTTGAGAAGAGAGTAATATTATCACACAGAAATGTTTAGGAAAAAACAAAACTTTCAAACCTATTTGTTACATCAAACCAGATTCAAGTGTGTCTCTATGGCTTTGTTTTTTGAAATAGTCCTAGCTTTAGTTAATCTGTGTGGTCAAAGCTAGAGAAAAAATTCATATAAATTCAATTAGATCTGAGCACATCATTAAATCCACAGCTTTATGATGAAAAAAAGCATTTATTATATACAATATTTGATGTTCAGCATAATCTCATCATTGTCAGTGTACCTAGTTCAGTGGTAAATATTAATCACATACAACATTATACAGTGAAAATCTCGGATCCAAATTCGGCAAATAGCTGTGTCAGATTGGACTTATTGGTCTGTTTTCCCAATTTCTTCTCAGTCTGTCCAAGAACTTTGTATGGTCCTCATCATATGCACAGTGACAGTTGACTGTGCATATATGAGACTGAATCATCAAAGATTTTTACTTTGTTTAAAAGAAAATAGTTGGGGTTGATTGAAATGGTCATATTTTAGGCCAAGAGAAACCATATGCACAGTTTAAAAGATAATTCAGTTAGTGTAATTATCTTTTAATTAAACTGAAGTATTGTTTAAATTATTTCCTTAATTAGCCACTCAAAAGAAAAAGAAAAGATTAACTAGAAAATTCTATAGTACTAAAGATATAGTGATAGTAAATGTGATTGATTCGATATTGTCAACTTGGCAGCTGATCTCAAATCTCAAAAATGATCTACAATCTGTTAAATAGGGCAAAGAGTGGCTTATTAATTTTAACACCCCAAAAACAAAACTATTCTCTTTTAATCATCTGAGAGAATCCTTTTTACCTTCCATCAGTATGGCTGATGCTAACCTCCAGGAAGGTTACTCATTGTGCCTTCTCAGACTAATGTTTTCAGCTGACATAAAGTAAAGAGAGTATATTGAATCAATTGCTAAGTCTGCAGCTAAGAAAGTTGGTTCAATATGTTGTGCAAGACAATTTTTCTCGACAGAATGTATCTTAGATATTTATAAGCCTACCATTCGTCCATGTTTAGAGTATTGTTGCTACATCAGGTCTGGTAAAAATTTAAGTGCTATGTCAATCATTATCTTCTGCCTTTTTAGTTATATAGTTTAGTAGTTTTTTTCATATTCTATTTCACTAAGTAACCTCTTTTGTCTTAGTGGCTTTATTACCTTGCCTGGGGTGAAATGATTAAAAACAAAAAAAAGATACTTGTAAGTAAATTATCGTTTTCTGTTTTTCTTTCAGTTTACGGATTCATCCTGAAGTAATGAAAGAAATAAGGAAGAATATATATTTTTGTTATTAATTTATTTTTCCCCCTCTTGTACACACACACACACACACACACAAACTCCCAATTACTGTGTCTGATTAGGGAAGTGAATCTTCTTGGTTGCCTGAAGCTCTCTTTCATTTTGTTTACTTAATTGTTACAATTTGAAGTTTTCTAAATTTGTGCCTGTTTCAGAAATAAAAGCCTTTTTAATAAGTAGTGAAAATACTTATAAAGTTGCAAGATACTTTCTTTAAAAGTAGGTTGTTTTATATATATATATATATATATATATATATATATATTATATATTTTTTTTTTCTTTTCTAGAAGAAACAAAAAATATAAATGCATTTGTGCAGTTTCCTGTTATTGTAAAAGTGAAATGGTATATCATTATAGAAAGCTCTTTGTTTATTGTAAGGGAAAAAAACACTGTAATATATTCAGTTCTTAGAACACAAAAGAATTCTGTATTCATCAAAGCGAATCTGTCTTTTGGATGCAACAGACAGTTCAGCATCATGATAAACATTGGAAGCCACTTGGTGATAAAAGTGTATAATGCAAACTGAAAACCAAAATTCAAATGTAACTCTACAGTTTATTATGCAATGCTGTACATTCAAACAATAAATTCCTCTACTGACTAATAAATAGTAGAAAATATTGTTTTTTCTTTTTTTATATACCAAATCCTGTGTTATATAGTCATGCAAGTTTGTTTTCATAATAAAATTGGCATTAATCAACTGATCTTGGTAAATTTATCAGGAGATATTTATATAAGAAGATTAAGCAGGTACTTTACTTTCCTTCACCAGTTCTTCATTGCCATCCACTTTATCGACTTGGACTGCATTATCAGCATTCTCTGGAGTGGGATAATAATGTTCTGCAGCATTATTTTGTTGTTCATTGCAATTCAAAATACCACTTGAATCAGATTGAGCATAAGAATCATGATTAATATTCTGATCTTAAGTGAACTCTGACGTATATACTTCTATAGAGAACTAAATGCTAATTTTCTATTACCTCCAATTAGCACACCAGGTCAATACTCTTCCTTACTATCAATTCCTTTATACTATACCTTGTTGCCATTTGTTTCTATTGTTACTTTGATAGATTATTGAATACATCATCTTTCATAGCACAGCACCTCACCATTTGTCAAAGATTCACCGAGAGTAATTTGAATAATACTTTTAATGCAAGACGTTATTGACTTGTAACATGCGTAGTTTTTAAATTATCTCTAACCCTGATTGATGAAGAAACTCGCTCGAATGCAGAGAGATGGTTTTGAAAGATATCTGGAACTGAAGGATCGTATTATGAAACTAACTGGTTCTGTGAAAATTCAGAAAAAAAATTTGACAAAGCAAATGCTGTGAAAGAAAATGCAACATCAATATAACATCGAGTATCAGCACAGACAAAAGATGCCTTCCAAAAGTTAAGTAAAGCATTAAGAAACAGGAAAGAGTACTGAACTGTTCTGTAACCTCAGTCCTCCTATATGTCAGTGAATGCTGGACAATCTCCTTACAGATGAAGAAGAGACTTGAGGCAACAGAAATATGGTTCTACAGAAGGATACTGAGAATACCAGGGACTGAACATGTGAGCAACAAAAACGTTTTTAGAGAAAATGAAAACAAAAAATGCTTATATTTATAATAATCATAGTTGAAATTTTTAGGGTATATCATGGGGAAAGAGGGCTTGAAGGAAAGAAAAACTGCATAACCTACCTAATGAGTTGGTGTAAATGGATGGCAGAACAGGGTTTAGGAAAGATAGCAAAAACCAAAATTTACTAATAGATACAAAGGACAGGAAATTGTCGGGAGCCATGATCACCAACATGCTGAGAGGGTATGATATATAGAAGATCAGCAAAATCTTCCTAACCATTTCATCAATTGTAAGATTCTATCTTACAGCTGCTGTGGAAAATATCTTTATTAAATGAGTCCCCAAAGTGTTGTTAAATTTGCAAACTATTGTTCAACAACCTTTTTAGGGGCACCAAAAATTGATATCCAGCTGCAAAAAATAGAAGGAAAGAAGCTTTAATTAGTTATTCACGCGATGAAAAACTCATTCCACTTTTGCTCCAACATTTGCTGAAGTAGATTATTGGTTATGCTGGCACTTTAAGATTTGATTTTATGTTGACAGATTATATCATTGCTATCTGACATTATGAAGTGGACATGGCTGTTAGATTGTATTTACTGAGCGAACAATATAAATGCCATAATAGGATCTGCTAATGACATATGTTCACACTTGAAGTACTCATGCTGAAAAGCATTTCAGAAGTCAATCATGTTGGTATTTTCCAATTGTCATAAATTGTATAAATATTTAAGTTGCAACAAATTATTCAGCACTTATTTCAATTAAAGACATTACTTAGAATGATTACTTCACTACTTAGATAAATGTAAAAACAGTCTTAGTTGTCAATAAGTGACAGATACTTATAAAAAGGCACTTGAATATTTATGGCTAATTTGTTTAAATAATTCACTGACTATTGTTTGTGTCACATGACAATAATTTTAAGTAAGTAATCTTTTTAAGGTGTCTGAATATTTTTCCTGATTTAAATTCAATGAATTGCTTTTATTTGGTAAAAAAGAAGCCAAATTTTTCCAGCAATATATTGGTACTATTTTCTTTTTCAAGGCATTTATACTTACTTCTGAAGATTCTGTTCTAGCTCTTGTAGACAGAGTGAAATGTATAGTCAACACATTAATATTTGGTTATCTAATTTTGGTTACAAAACATGGAAATATCATGTTTCTGACATTTACTTTTTGTTTGAATTTCTGGTGTGAGGAGTTAGCATTATTTTTATTATTTTGAATCTGACCACTATCCATTCTCATCTTTGTTTTCATAATCCTAATATCTTGGCTGTTGTATGCTCCAGCCTTCTTCAGTATAAGTCAATTTAGGCAATAAATACCATACACTAATTTTTATTTTTTATCTGCATCATATGAAGCCAATTCTACTAATGTTAATAAAAGTCTATTTGGTTCCTCTTCTGCACTTGTTTTCGTTTTTCGCCCTTTCATCACAAGTCAATTGTTGGCACAGAAACTTTCATTAAGGTCCA
This sequence comes from Acanthosepion esculentum, assembly GCA_964036315.1. Taxonomy (NCBI): domain Eukaryota; kingdom Metazoa; phylum Mollusca; class Cephalopoda; order Sepiida; family Sepiidae; genus Acanthosepion; species Acanthosepion esculentum. Next base: position 94,699,066 of record OZ038494.1, on the reverse strand, counting down.
GTCATTACCAAACACTTTCAAATTGTTTATAATTTAAATCATTTTCCAGTTTAGGTGACCATTTTAATGAACACATTCTAAAAGATGTCATAATTACACTCTGTCTGCGTTACTGTTTAACAATGTGGGCAAACACTTTTCAGGAAGAATATTAACACGGAAATAGTTTCTCGTTTACTCTGGCATAGATTTCACTTGAATGGTATATGACACAAGGCTCTGGTGAAAGTGGAAATCTCACATGCACATTACATGAACCTTATGACAGGATTATGATACTTGATCCTTATTGAAAATAATATATTTTAGATGTCAAGTAATGGAGAGGTGGAGGATGCCTTGGGCTAGTATTGTAGGGAGTAAAATAGATGTCTTCAAAGTTGATGAGGGTATCAATATAAATGCAGGGAAACTTCTTTGAGTAATACAGGTAATAATCAAGAAGCTTTAAGATAAAGAGAGTATTCATGCAAAACATGCTCCTTCATTCCTGTTTGAATTTCTGTGATGAGGAATTATCATTATTTACGGTCAGATTAATTTACTAATCTCTGTTACTCTCACAATGTTTTGGCTTTTGTGCTCATCAGCCCTTATTCAGATGTTTGTAGATTTGGTTAGCCTTCAGTGAATTTCAAACTGAACCCTTTATTTAATCTATGGCGGTAAGTAGTTCTCAACCTATGTTTAGGGATATCTCATCTTGTCTTGTTCCCCCCACCCACTTCAAACATTGCTCAGTTATTGCTCATTTAGTGAGTTTGAACTATTTGACTCAGAGATTGAACTCACAATTACTATGGATAAAAGTTAGGAAAACAGGGCAATGCATCTCTAGACATGGACAGTGGAATAAGAACAGTCTTTCCCTCTAGATTAAATAAACAGTTTTATTCAAAATTCACTGAAGGTTAACTGGATAGACAGATAACTTAAGAAGTGTACAACAGCTGAAACACTGTGATATTAACAAGGATGAAAGCATTAGTTTGACTGAAAATAATTCTACTTTGAATTCTACAATGCTGCCTGTTGTTCACCTTGGCAAAAGGTAGTTTCAAATCCACTAAATGCTAAGAATGCCTCCTAACCTTTCCATATATTAATCCAATAGAGAATTTGTGGACCATCGTTAAGATCTTTTCCATTTTTATATACAAGATCTCTTGGAAGAAATAAAAACTACTGCAGGTAATTTTAAAATTGAAACAATAAGAATGTTAAACTTAATGAGAGACTTACGGATATTTTTGAAAGAGTGCATGTCAACTTGTAAAATCACAAATATAATTTATTTGTTTATATGGGAAAATATGTTTCTATGGGTTATAAATTTTGGATTTCTACATAAATAAAAAAATTGTTGCACTTTGCATAATAAAATCTGACACTCTCAAAATGTGACCAATGTTTTAATAAGGACAGATATCATAAGATGAAATTCTCACAATGTATTATTCAAATAAATATAGCCTAATTTTTTTTTTACCAATATTCATATCTATCTCAGCCAGTGAAGAAGGTCCTTTGTTGGATGTAGGTTTTGTCCCCAGATCATGGGGAGGAATGGGCTATTATGCTACCATGCTGACCCAAAGCATGTTGGTAGGGAGCGGATGAGATACACTTAGGTGATCAAGTTCCTTTTCAATTAATTATCACCCAAGAGTATTTGCACATAAGCGACTGGGATTTGAACTCTACTCTCTGATTTCTCATATCAAGCTATTATATATTATACCAGCTGCACATCGCACTTCCTAGTATTCTCAAGTGGTCACCCATCTAGGTACTGAACAGATTTGGCATTGTTTAACTTTGGTGGTCTGACAAGAACTGTAACCCTTGCCAATATAATAATAGCCATTTGATTATGAAAGCTTTGACTTTCACATAAAAACTGACACACTGTACATATTTTCCATAGCTCTTTTAAATTGTTAACAAAAAAAAGAAATAAATTCAAATTTATTTTTCTTGGATGTTTTATTTGGGTCTCTCTCCTTAATTGTCTACAGATATGCACCTACATGCATATGATGATATAAACATATTTCTTCCTTTCTTTTTTTCCTTTCTCTTTTTCCTTTCGAAACTGATTTTGGATTTCCCTATAGAGATTAAATAGATCTTCCCACTCTTAATTGATACAATAAATATGCGTTACTTTGTTAGCTGTAACTCTAATGATAAGCATATTCAGTCAGATTTAATGATGAAAAAGCATTTATATCAAGAATCTCTTGATCTTTGTTAAGTAATGTTGCTCTTTTTTTCTTTTTTTTTTTATAAATATATATCTTATTTCTTCATGTCTTTCTATAGATGAATAGATTAGATTTAATTTTCAACGAGGATTTGTGGAATTTAATCTTTTCGGATTTCCTTCCAAGCACCATTTATGGAACCATAAAAATATTATTGGCTTTGTTGAATGAGACCTTTTTCTGAAACCCTATAACTTAATGGCTTCTTATGGGTTACAAAGCTTTGTGTATATTTATGTCTTGGTGTCAGTATGCAAACACTTACAGCCTAGAATGGTAATTTGTAATATAGCCATATGTCCCTTGTAAGTTTTTTCTAAGTGTCTTTTGTTTTTATGTAACAATCGTGAAGAATGAAGTTGCTTCATTAAGAACATAATTCAGAACCTTGCAGTCTTAATTTCAAATTAGCTTCAGTTTTAGATTTTCATTTGGTCAAAATGTTTGCTTTCACTAGTTGAAAAATAGGTGTTTGCTGTATCAAAGATTCTCCAATTATTTGATGAAATTGGCTGGTAAGGTGTCTCTTTAGAAATTCCTTTGTTCTGTTGCAAAAAAAGTATCCCAAACTCAAGGGATTTACAAAAAAAATTGGAAAAAATCAGTTGTGCCCAAAGTTTGCTTCAAGACAGATTTGTTTTTTGTTTTTTTTTCCTATTTGTTTTTTGGTGAATTGGTTGAAACTGGAAATGAATTTTTAATTTTTAGAATATATTAGCAAAATAGTTTACATTTGCATGTCTTTTATTTATTCTTTTTTCTTTTCTTTTTTCTTTCTCTCTCTCTTTCTCTCTCTTTTTTCTTTTCTCTTTCCTTTCCCCCTTTTCTTTCCTCTTTCACTATTTCTTTCCTCTTTCTTTCACTATTTCTTTCCTATTTCTTTCCTCTTTCTTTCACTATTTCTTTCCTCTTTCTTTCCTCTTTTTTTCACTCTTTCTTTCACTCTTTCTTTCACTCTTTCTTTCACTCTTTCTTTCACTCTTTCTTTCACTCTTTCTTTCACTCTTTCTTTCACTCTTTCTTTCACTCTTTCTTTCACTCTTTCTTTCACTCTTTCTTTCACTCTTTCTTTCACTCTTTCTTTCACTCTTTCTTTCACTCTTTCTTTCACTCTTTCTTTCACTCTTTCTTTCACTCTTTCTTTCACTCTTTCTTTCACTCTTTCTTTCCCATTTTTCTTTTACTTTTTCTCCTCTTTCCCTCTCTCATCACTATTTTTCTTTCTCTTCTCTTCCCCATCTCATTCACTTTTTTCTTTTTCTACTTTTTGCTCTCTTTCACTATTTTTCTTTCACTACCTTTTCTTTTTCTTTTTTCTTCCCCCCTCACTCTTTCTTTTCTTCATTTTTTCTCGCTCAAGAGCAAAGTTTACCCTGTTATTTAACCCATATCTGAGAAGTTAATGTGATTCATACCTTTCTCAAATACATTTGTATGAAAGTGACATATTAGACTAGCTTGGAATTTGAACTCTGCTTGCTGATTTCACTTCCTGCTTTTCTATTTATTACACTATTTAGTGGATATCTTAGGGTTTTATCAACATTTCTAAAAAAAAAATTAATGTAAAATTATCAGCTTTTTATTTTTATATGGTTGTTATTGTAAAGCAAATTGAAAATATTACTTTTGTATTGCCTGAAATTGAAAACTCTTTTTTTTTTTAACTGGATAGAAAATAATGATTATCAGTTTAGATATTATGTATTATTCTTTTGGAAATTATGGTGTTGATTTCTCTTGTTAAATATTTGAAAACTCATTGAACAATTCTGTATTGAATGGAAATCTTACAGCATAGATTCTTTGTCAGGCAGAGTTGAAAGTTTTCAATAAACCAGAAATGATCCTCATACTTTCCAATAAAATGTTCAGCATTAATTTTTGCTGAGAAATGGGCAAGTTGTATTTTGCTGTCAGAATTTGAAGCAAAATCCTTTTTGATACTGTTGCAATTGTAATAAAGAATTAATAACATTTTTATGCCTACATTTAAGGCATATTAGTGGATTTTATGTTCCTTAATTATTTTCAAAGCTCTTATAGTTTTGTAAGCAGCATTTAAAGTATGGTTTATTAATATAATTTGCATACACATGATAAAATAGCTGTCTTTAAGTCATCTTTGGTTTTGTTGTGATGATTCTTATGAAATAAATTGTTATGAATATATTAATGCTTTCTTGTCCCACTTGACAAATAATGGTTTTGAAAAAGAGGCTGTCTCTCTCTCTCTCTCTTTTTCACTTATTAATAGGTATTTCTCTCTTACTCTTTTTGTTTATCACTGTATTTTTCTTACAAATAGATCTCTCTAGATATCTCTAGATATCAAGTATGCATATTCTTCCCCCCCTCTCTCTCTCTGTTTTTATTATCTGGATTTGTCCTTTCCATGTCTGTTTCTGTTTAAATCTTTCTTTTGTATATTCTCATCTCTTGTTATTTTGCTTTGAGTTTTAATCTTCTACCGCCCACCCTGACTTCTCTTTTGGTCAGCCATTTCTTGTTTTACTCCCATTCAATTCTACAACATCTGTTCTTTTTTTTCTTTTTTTTTTTCTCTCTTAGTATATTTATTTATTTTGCTTTAGCCTTTAATGTACTATGGAAGCTGTTTCCATTTTCTTTGCTTCCTTTAAGCAAGCAGAAGTTCTTTTGAATCTAATGTCAATTTGCTTAACCTCTGTTCTATTTATGAAATTCTTTGCCTGAAGCGGTAGCAACAAGGACAATTTTATTTTTTGCTTTATGCTCATTAACTAAATATTTTGGGAAAAAAAATCTATTCATCTTCAGAGCAAATTGTCTTTATATGGTTTGAGTCTTGAGCAAAATTTTGTTTAAATCACTTTTGGCTTAAAAATAAAATAATGATATGGCAAGAAATTAAATCAGTACCAATGGCTTGCAAGATAGGCATAATAATAATAATAATAATAATAATAATAAATAACAATTACCTAGCTTTCTACTCAATTTAGATGAATTTTTGATACAAATTGTTCCTCTATTTTTACAATTATAACTTCATACAGACAATTGTGTAAGGACTATTTGCATATGAACATACTGGGCAGGTATTACCCAATAGTCAGTGTGTGTCTGGGACTGGGAGAATTATATAACACCAGTGTGTTTCTCTGTTGAGAGAGGCGTTCTCATCATGCAGACATGTAAAAACCAGACAAGACAAACACATCCAATTAACATCTTATTTAATAAAATAACATTCTTGAAACAAAATGTTTCGTTGCATTGTTCTGAATTTCCAAACGAATTTAATCTTTTTTTTTCTTTTTAAAACAAAGTCAGTTTTCTTGTTTTACATTTTTTGAATCGAAAAACTTTGCTGAATTGTCAAAACACTTTTTTATGGTAAGTGTTTGATTTATTCAAAGCTTAAATTTGTAACTGTTTTAATGTGTATTCTGTGACAACTCTATTTTGTAATTTCTTGCTGCCATATGAGTTTTGTCACCTTTGCTCAAGTATAACATTTTATGATGACCAAATAAAGCAAATTCTATCAAATAATAAACTTTGAAAAGTGATCATTTTGTCAATATTTTAGTATTGACTGCCATTTCTTGTCTCATAACCAAATAATAATGAGATTATTTTTATTCATTTCAAAATCTGCTGCACACAGACTCCCTGCTGTTTATCTTTGAGCAATATCACCATCAAAACCACTTTTATATTGTTACTCAACTTAGCTAAGATTAAACATGGTTAATTTCTTGCCAGTCTGTGAACAATATTATTTTGCTTTGTAAAGGAAGACATCTTTTTTTTTTTTTTTTTTTTTTTTCATATATTACCTATTCATATATACATCTTACCTTTTTGTATGTATATCTTACATCCATCACGGAAGTGAGCCTGGTCTGTACCTAGGTGAGTGACAGCTTGGAAATACCAGGTGCTCTAAAATTGGATGTGTGGGTGGTGTAATGGATAACAGCTCAAAATTGGAGAGTTGAATTCCAATTCCAGTTTCAAAAAGAAAGAATTATTATTCTTAATCCCCAAATATTTTTCAGCTTTAAATAATCTACAAAAGGTTGATAAGCCACTTAAAAAAAAAAAAAAAAAAAAAAATCAATAATCTTACATATTCATATATGCATCAACCATTTATAAATGTCAGGATGTGAAGGTATCTGAGTACACATCTTTTACATGTATAGATAATAATTATATAGCTTCACATATGCTCATTGCATATAGATATATGTGAACAAGCCCAGACAAAGCACTGTGTCCAGTGCTGTAGCATTAACAGGGGTACACCGGTAGGTCCTCTGCTCCTATATAACATAGGAATTTTGTACAAATTCTTTTCTACTCTTGACTGTTGGTTTCTGTTAACATGTTTGCTCCTAAACCTCATTTCCCTTGTTGTTCCAGGGTCCCAACACTTTATTTTAATTTTGGTACAAGCAACTTTGTTTTGACATTTGTTTCATATATAAGGCAAGGATATCATAGGTAGTATTTATTACCCACAACTCGCTAGTGTGTCCTTCAGTACTGGAGTCCATTTTATGACCCAGAGTCCCACACAAATGCATGGTACAACTCTGTATGTAAAAATAAAGAAAACAACCTAAAAAAAAAACATCAGTAAAAATTCCAAAAAGAAAACAAAATAAAAGACAATGATATTTAAATTAAAAAAAAAAGTAGTTCTGGTGTACCATGATCTCATAAGCAATCAATCATAGCATCCCATTCCCAATAATCCTCATAGAAAAGAAATTGGAAAACAACCCACCAGAGGGTTGTGTGGGCCTTGCAGACATACCACCATGACCCTCCAGTGGGTCATGAAGAAGCCAATATGTTAAACAATCAGTTTTGTAAAGTGAAATTTACCCTAAGTGTGAAAGGATGTCTGATCAGTGAGTGGTCAGATATCAGGGTTCAGTAGGTTAATCTAAAACTTTCCCCATAACTTTTGATTGTGACTATAAAGATCAGCAGATAAGTGTCCATCTTCTGTCAAACTTAATTAGTTAATGTATGTTTGTTTGATCTTGTCAAATTACTATCCAGAGCAAGTTTAAATTTTAATTCCAAAGGCTGAAATTGTTAAAAAAAAAAAAAAAAAAAAGTAACCCTGAATCTCGTTTGTTCTATGACTCACTGTTCTCTTGTCTTTCTGGTAAGCTAACCTGTTCATCCAAGTCTTTCACAGACTTGATGATGTCTTACAGAGAGTGTTTCTAACTTGCCCTCCAGCAAAGAATGTCTGGTTATTAAGGCCAGTAACTATTTTACAGTAAATCACTCCTGCTAAGCCCTTCTTGTCTGATGAGGAAGCCATTTTTTCTTATATATTGCACTCTCCAGTAAAATGAAATTATAAAGAGTGCAAAGGAAAATTCCATTAGAACACACTAGCAAGTCAAAAGCAAATATTGAGAGACAGAAAAATACTGATGAGTAATGATACAGGTTGAGGGTTTCTCTCTGAAATGAACTTTTTTCATACAATTTCTGTTCATAATTGGAGTAATAAGTTATATTTATATATGAGGATAAGTAAAAAATTATCCACATTTTTGCCAGAACATATCTTTAGGTTTGTCACACTGCCTTCTGCTCATGCATGCTTACAGTTGGTAATATTGTGGTCATGTGATTAAAGTTTGAGCTTGATCGCACCAGTTTTCTTGCTGCTGTTACAGTGTAAACATGGCCACTCTGCTAGCAGTGTGCATCAAGGAGGAACAAATTGCAGTGATTTGAACCTGCAAATAACATATTACCTCATTGATGATAACTTGCCATTATCATCTCTCGAGCTTGGTGAATCTTCTCGTCAGTGGTGGTGGTTGACAGGTGTCCTGTTCCTTCTCAGTTTGTGTCAGTTTTAAGCTTTTCAATCCACCCATACACACTTCTATGTGGTAGTGCATTGTCGCTGTATTGTGTTAAAAGACTCTGATAAATTTCAGCTTTTGACACACTTTCCAGCCAGAGAAATCATATCACTGCTCTTTGTTCCTCCTTGGTGTACACTGCTAGCAGAGCGGCCAAGTTTACACTGTTACAGCAGCAAGAAAAGTGGCAAGAGCAAGCTCAAAATTTTCTCACATGACCACATTAGTACCAACTATAAGCATGTATGAGTATAAGTCAGTGTGCCAAACCTAAAGATATGTTATAGTGAAAGTGCAAATAATTTTTTAAGTTACTCTTGTATTTATACTAATTTTTACTTTTGTTTATTTAAGTTCATTTTTGAATTTAAAAGAAATTTCAAAAAAGAAATGTTACCCCCCCCCCAAAACAGCTGATTATAATAATAAAGGTGGGGGAATTTAAAAATGAATTTGATGAATCAGTTCAGTGGTTATAGGAATGGACTGAGAATGAAAGATTTATAGTCATCTGCATTTTCAGCTTTGATGGATATAGTCACTCAAAGTGTATTGGTTGCTGTTAATATCTGTGTTCAAATTGTTGTATAACCAATGTTCACACATTAAAAACACTCAGTTGTCTTCAGATGAATAATCATGTTCAGTTCATCCTTACAAATATTATGGCATCCATTGGTCTTGAGAGATCTGGGATCTGTACCTGAAGAGTTATACCCTCTCCAGGTTGCAAACCTGGGTAAGGTTTTATGAGAGATTAGCAGTTGACCATGTAGCATATCTCCTCTCTACACACCACTGATGTTGTCCGAGGGAAAGGCAAATGCCAATACAGCCTAGCACGGGTGTCATTGCAGGAGTTGCCAGAACAAAATCGAACATGACATCGGATTATCTCAGGGACTCTGGCTCTGGATTTAATTCAGAGTAGTCCTTCTAGTCTGGTTGCCAACCATAGCTACAGATTCCAACCCCCCTACTATTTACCCATAGTTGGTTTTGAATTCAGTTTTCCTTCTAGATTGGTTGTCACCCAAGGCTACAGAACCCAGTTTGTCCTGCTATTTACCCATAGTAAATAGTAGGCAGTACTAAAATTGATTGTAAACTGTATGCCACAGTTCAAAATTCATGTAGTGGCCATGTTCTGTGCTATTTAAATTGAATCTTTTGAGAGCAGTTCAAACAAATTTTGAGTATCCCAATGTCCATGATGTTACAGTTTATTATTCTTGTTAGTGTTGTTGTGTACATGAGCTGAGTCTTGATTTTCATAATAAAGAAGAAATAAGTGGAAGCTATAACAGGACTTTAATAAATTACCAATGTGCAGCTTTTGGTAGTCAAAGGAATCCTAAAAGGTTCCATGCCAACATCTGAGAATTTTGTATACATTGATTAGCTTTTTCAGTTGCAAAACACGAGTTTGGGTAGGATTAGTTGGGAACTATTTAGGTTGGATGGATTACTCTGTTTGAATGTACAAATGGTTAAAAATGAAAAACAAAAAATAGAAATAGTTGGGAGATAAAAGGCCTTTTCATGAAAACAAAGAAACATTGGTCACTGGAACATGCTTCACATTATCTAATAATTTTAACATTTTTTTCCTTTATTTTTTTTCTTTGTATGGAAGCAAGACAAGCAGCTTTTCCATTGTAAAAATAGTAATGGCTTTCACAAAAAGTCTAAAAAACAAAAAAAAATAATAAAAGAAAGCAAATTGAATCATCTGAATTGTTTTTAAAATGTCTGTTTTTCTTACTGTTTCTTAAAATTAATTTTTGAAAGAACAAAGAAATATAAAAGAAAATCAAAAACTTTAAAGTAAAACTGTTACCATGGTTATAATAAATTTAAGCAAGAAAAAACAAAAACATAAGTTAAAACTAAAGCATGCTTCAAAAATACAACAATGTATGTTATTTTCTTTTTTTTTCTCCTATACTGAGAATTCCATTCCATTTCATTTGTTTTGTATCTGTATATTTCCTTCTTGATGGCATACATTTTGTCTTTCGTTTAATCTTCTTCCTCACATGTTTGGTTTTATATCTACATCACATTGATTCATACTTGTCTTCTGTTTGTTGTTTTATATCATTTGATTTATTTTGATCTTTTTCAGTAACTGCTATTTTTTGGAGTTATTTTTATTTTTTTTTATAATTATCTTTATCAACTCCTAACTCTCTTTTACTCCTCCCTCTCTTTTTTTATTTCCTTCCTATTGTGTTTTTCATCTTTTCATATGCTTTTCATGTAACATTCTTCCTTAACTCAAGTGAACAAAAAAAGACTTTTTCTCTTCATTCTTTTATAATCTGTTATTATTTCTTACCCTTAATTGATGTACAGACTTTTCTTTGACTCTACCTTTCCAAAGAGACATTCTCTTCCTTCCACTAACCTCTTTCTATTGATCCATATCTTTACTTGACAGCTTTAAAATCTTTTTCACATTTCTTGCTTAGTTTAAGTTTTATTCTCATATTATTACCTCTTGTCTACATGGCTACAAATAAATTCAGTGAAACACTTGATAGACCAAGAAATTCAATCATACCTTTGAAATATGTTAGTGGCTGCCAGGGTTGAGAGCAAGATCATTGAAGGAGATGGGTGACATGTGTAGAGGGTGGAATCCTTAAAATCCAAAGGAAATACTTTTCAGAAATTTAACCTCAAATTCTTTTCTCTCTCATTGTTTTCTGTTGGTTAGATAAAAAAAACTTAAGGGTTTAATGGATTTGATTTTATGAAAGTAGTAAAATTCCTGTTCAATGATGATTTAATTTTGATTAGAAATGACAATTTAAATGAAGATTACTTTACGCATGTAAATACTTCCAGGTGAGATATCTGTTCAGACAAGTTGGCGGGGGGAAATATTGGCTGATGTTATGGAATCAACAAAAGCTACTGGACGCTATTTTTGTTTTACATGAAATTAGGCCTCATATTCATTTTAAACTACTTTTTACCATATGGGTTTATTCTATATTGGTGTTTTTTTTTATCTTCTTAAGCAAATGAATATATCAAGGCACACTTAGCAAAATCTCTAAAGGGTTACAAGGTGCGATGGATAAATTGCCGCCATTTTATATTTTGCACATGCGTTGTTTGTTTTTGATTTTGTTGATTGCACAGTATAGATGGGTCAGTTGGGCACTGACTGTGAGAAAAACAACACCATGATGCAATTCATTCCCCACCAAAATTTTAAAACAGCATATTGTACTGCTTGGCATTTGTGCCAGAAGCTCCAAAACACACATTTCAGAGTGTTTGGATGTCAATCTGTGGACAGTGCAGAGGATTCAGAAAGAGTTGGATGAGTCTAATGGTGATTATGAATGTATGGCAGCTCAGATAACTCATTTTGATCATTCTGATAAGAAAAGAACTCCCGAATTTGTTGATGTGACGGAGGCCTATATCAAGTGCCTTGAGGAGGTAGGGCTGCCCAGAATGAAGAGTGTGGCTGCTGGAAGACCCTATATCTGGCAACGGGACTCTGCACCATGCCACACAAGCAGGAGAACCCAGTCATGGCTGTCAGACAATTTTTGTGACTGCATCATCCCTTACATTTGACCATTTAAATCACCAGACTGCTATCCTCTTGTTTATTATGTTTGGGTAGCAGTTGAGTGAGAACCCCCCCCCCCCCCCCAATATCCTTGTAACAATAAAGATGAGCTGAAGGCAAGGATTATGACAGCATTCACCAAACTAAATTTTGGTAAATATATCTGTTAAAATGAGATGTCGGTGTTATTTTAATTTTTGTATAATTTAGATGACAATTTATACATCACACCGTGTACATTTAAATGTTATGAAAAAAAAAAAAAAGAAGCAACAAAAAACAAACATAGATTTTTAAAAAATACGCACACAAATATGAACTTTATTTCAATGTTTCTATTCAACTATTTGTGCAGCTTATTTAGTGAGAAACCTGTGCTTGGTGCTTTTTCACGATTTCTTCAATGTTTGGTAGAATGTGCAGACTCTTATTTCTTCTTCAATTGAGTGTCGTCTTTCTCACATTATATTTTTTATGTTATTTAGGGTTGAGAAGTCTAATTCATATAACCAAGAAGTAGACAATTGCAATGAAACTGATAAGGCCTTTTTAGCTACTTATTCATTTATTCAAATACTAACGTTCTGCCATTACTACTTCCACACGTATGTGAAAATACTTCATGGCACACTTAAAAGGATCGCGCAGCAGGATGGTTGAAAATCACAGTTCTATATGGATACCAGTTACCTCAGGATTTCTTTTTTTTTTTTTAAAGGGGAATATTGGGGGGATGAAAATGTTTATATGATGAATAATGTGATTTCCAGTCATATTGTATATTTTAGCTTTTAAGTCAAGAAGGAGGTATTGTTACGGTGTTGTCTTGAAAAGGTGATGAGCGAAGAAAAGACATCAAAGTTCTCTCTTGCTGCTACTTTTTGATGATGCTGTTTTGTTGATATTCTTAGTGAATAGTGAGTATTGAGTGAATTCTCAAGTAGACTTGATCTTATTGGATGGTTCCTTGTTTTCTACTCAACACTTTTTTTTTTTTTTCCCCCTCTCAAGAAAATAAAAAAATGACTCCTCCAAACATTGTGAAAAAATCACAGCAAAGATAAGTAGTTTTGTCAAATGAAAAAAAAGGGAAAATCCTGGAACCTTATATATATCTATCTTTAATGTACTTTTACAGATATACTCAATCTGATTTTTACACACACACACACACACACACACACACACACACACAGTGTGCATCTGTTTGCAACAAATACTTTCTCTATTTGAATACCTCATCTTGAAAATATGCATCATTTGTGGAAACCCAAATTTGTCCCATCCATGTCTCTCTTGGGAAATCTGAGTACATATTTGATAAGCCTGTATCAAGTGGGTGTTGCTACACATTTATATCTTTCTTGTAGTGTTTCTTCTATACAGCACACGATTGACTGCATTCAGATTGGCTTATCAGGAACTATGCATAGGATGTACCTCCCTCCCCCATCTGTGTTTGTGTGAAGTGTATATCTCCATTACTACTTAATATATATTCGGTCTTTTTGTTTATCTGATTAATATCTGATAACCTTGCTGGCATTTTCTTAACTCCTATAGCCTTATTTATAATGTGCCTTCCATTAAAGCATAGATATAAAAGAGCTTCTTGATCTACATTAGGGATCTTCTATTATGTGCCATGTACCTTCAGGATGTGCATGATCATGACTCTCCACAATTTCCTCTCCTTTGTAGCTTTTAGAAAATGTTGTCTTTTTGATATCTTTCCTAATCCTTTTTCAGTAAACCATTTAAACAATCAAGCTTGTTAGGTAGGTTATTTTACTGTTTCTTAGTACTTTGCTTAGCTTTTGGAAGACATATTTTGCTATCCCAATGCACTTTTGCATTTCAGTGTCACATTTTCTATCCTCTGTTAAAACACTTCCTAGATATCCTGAAAAGTGTGTGCGCGCGCACACACACACACACACACACACACACACACTTTTAGGAAATGGATTAAATCTGACAGATTTTTTTACATTTGTTTAAACATTATTTTTGAAAAGGATACACATATTTGGCTAGATGCTCTGTTTTTATTTATTTATTAAACAGTATATTTATTTACATCTACTGGCCTGAATATTCGAAAAATTTTGTTTAAAAAAAAAAAAAAAAGTATGCATCCTCAGGTAGGATTTGAAACCAGCATCCCCTAAGGGAAACTATCATTAGATCTGAAGTGCCTTAGACCAAGTTGGCCACATAATGACCTCGTGATCAAACAAAGCCTGAATAGTGCTTTTAAACACACATCTTCTTTTTGAGTTTTGAAATATACATAACTGCTTTGTTTTGTATCCCAACATATACACAGACAATTCTTTTAGAAAATGGATTAAATCTGACAGATCTTTAAAATTTATTTGTTTGTTTATTTTTTAAATGGATACTCATATTTGAGTAGATGTTTTGTTTTTATTTATTTTATTTACATCTACCAGTCTGAATATTTGAGAAATCTTGTTAGAAAAACATGCGTCCACCAGCAGGAATTGAACGTGCATCACTGAGGGGAAACTGTCATTAGATCTGATGTGTCTTAGACAAGGTACCTCCACGAGATCACTAAAAAAAGAGCATAGCATTACGAAAAAGAGGCCAATTTGACGAAAACAAAATTTTATCGTCTAAATGTTTGTTATTATTAAGAGGAAAGATCAAAGTGTTTTGGGGGTATTTTTTTACATTTTTGAATCATTCCTAGCATGTCCGAAATTTTCTATCCCCTGTTAAAATACTTTCTAGATATCCTGAAAAGTACGCACACACAATTTTAGGAAATAGATTAAATCTGACATTTTTTACATTTGTTTGTTTAAACATTATTTTTGAAACGGATACACATATTTGGCTAGATGCGATGTTTTTATTTATTTATTAAACAGTATATTTATTTACATCTACTGGCCTGAATATTCGAAAAGTTTTGTTAAAAAAAATATGCATCCTCAGGCAGGATTCGAACCTGCTGCCCCTAGTGGAAACTGTCATTAGATCTGATGTGCCTTAGACCAACTTGGCCATGTAGGACCTCCTGATCAAACAGCAGATATGTATATTTTGATAATCAGGAAGATGATGTCTGTTCAAAAGCACTATTTGGGCTTTGTTTGATCAGGAGTTGGTCTAAGGCATGTCAGATGTGTTGACAGTTTCTCCTATGGGATGTAGGTTCAAATCCTGCTGGAGGACGTATATTTTTTCTAAGAATATTTCTTGGATATTCAGGCCAGTAGATGTAAATAAATAAATATAATGTTTAATTAATACATAAAAACGGAGCATCTACTCAAATATGAATATCTGTTTCAAAAACAATGTTTAAACAAATAAATTATATAATAAAATGGACAATTATTTGTCTTTTGCAAATAAATATTGGTGCTAAAGAACTACTCTCAGTTTTTGAAGTTGTGAATTTATTTGCTAAACTGAATTCTAGTTGATAAACATTTAACTCTGAGACGAAATGAAAGTCTTCAACCACAGTATTATAAATGACTCCTCAGCAGGCAAAATCAAACTAGGGGTGTATCCTGAGCATACTGAAGTTATTTTCTTAAGCAAATGCTTTCAGGTAAAGGCTTCTTTCTTTCTTTCTTTTTCTTCTTTTTCTTTTTTCTTTTTTTTTTTTAATGCATGATACAGATTTATTAAAATCTATAAAAAATGTTTTCTTTTTCATTTCAATGTTCTTTTCTCTTTTTACAGGTAAGTAACTGACTTTCACAGTGTTCCTTCTGGATGGTAAGAATTTTCACATTTTATTCTGGAAATCTTTGTCTTTGTGATTTTAAATGTTGAACTTTGCATGTACAAAATATTTTATAATGCAGAATGGATTTAAAAAAAAAAAATCTTATAATTTCCTTTGCAGGAATTGTTCTCAGCTAACGATTATATAATAATTTTCTGGCTGGCTGACTCTATTATTCATTGGTGACTTTAATAACATGTTGATTAATATACAGATTTAGGATATTTTAAAATTATTTTTTTATTTTTTTTTATTTCTTAATCCTTTTTTCATAACTACCAGTGGAAATAGGGATAAGAGAGAAAAATCTAATGTTATATTTATTTCAAGCTGTTAAATATTTGTTACGTTTTTATTTAAAAACATTTGCAATTATTTTTGAAGTGGAGATTATAAACAAAGTTTTAGATATTTCTTGCATCAATCATGCTGCTTTTTGATAATAGAATTCTTAATTGCTATGCCACAATAGTAAAAATCAGATGCAAGCATTAAGCTCTTATATGTTGGATATTAGAATTTGTGTCAGTTATTTTATGAAGCTAGAGAAAATAGCATAGAATATATTAAAAATCTCGTAAGAGAAATTCACAAAGGTTTGATACCTAATCAGCACTTGCACAATTGAATGCCTTCATATTCTTGCTGCTGTTAACAGAACATTTTCAAACCAAACATTCTTCAGCTCTTGTCAGGTCCATTCTGTGAGGTGGGAGGGAGAGGAAACTTTTTATCTTCAGGGTGGAGATTGACTCAAAATGATCATTGATATACAGACAGGACCAATTGTTTTTTTGTTTTTTTCCCCCTTCATTGAAAACTGCAGGTTAAAGAATTGATCAGCCATCAAAATAACCGATAGTAAGTGAAGGGGTTCATATAACTTGTCAAAGTTAATTATAGACTAAATTTAACGGATTTTCTACTGGTGAAGAGGATGGCATGTCACCCTTTAGGACAAAAACAAAACCTGTCAAAGGTTGGATGAGCTTCTTGTAGGAGCCAATGTGTGTACGGCCAGGATGGGTCTCAAACCTTGAATGGCAACCCTTCTAAAGATGGTGTCTTGATAGAAATACTCTGTGTACTTGGACTACAGTGAGTGCCTGAGTTGAGCATCAGGAAGAGCATCCGTCCTTGTAAAACCTTGTCTCAAATCATCATAACAAATTCCTTGTCAGGCAGGGATCACCTTGCTTTGTGTGTGACAAACCTGGTCCTGCCCCCCCCCCCCCCCCCCCCCGGGAAAAAAAAAACATACACGGCCGTGTATGTGTTAATGTAATATTGTGATACCGTACCTATGGACTATAATGGGTATGTCCCAATCCTCATAAATAGAGGGGAATATACTGTCTGGTGGGGGGGGATTTCACCACTAGCAGTGGATTACTTACTACACGCCGCTGGTGAATCATGTAGGTTGTTAATGTTATAAAGATTATCCTTCCATTTCTAATCTTTGTTTTGGTTATTCTTATTCAGTAACCTTTTCTAGGTTACAACAAATATATTGCAAGGTATTTAAAAAAAAAATCATTTAAAATTTTAGTTCTTTTAAATTTTGTCAAGTTTCACTTTTGTGCCAAGAGATTTTAATGAATTAGAAGTTGAAAAAGAATCTAGGAAGAGAGTAAGAGAGATTTTATAAAAGACAAAAGATAGATTTTTTTTTTTTCACTTATAATATATCAGATTTTATTGACATGTCATAATAAAAACCACTCTTATCACTAACAAGATGCCATCAATTCTTGCCTGTATTTGAAGTGCTTTGATCAATATATACAGTTTTCTGACACCTCGGTAAGTCTAGAAAGTACACAGTTGATATGTTGATTAAAAACAAAGATGAGAAAATAGTCCAAAGAAAATCACATCTTCAGTTTATAAAATCCCGGCATTCAAAATCATCACCAAAATAAATGTGCCAATTGTTTGGTGTAAACTCACAAAAGCTTAAATAATTGATAGCAAGTAATTTTTAAAGCTTTCTACTGATTTTCCCAAATGCTATTGACTTGTTGTCATATTGAGAGGCAACCTTATTTAGCACCATTTTCTTGATTCAAGGACATTTGTAATCATGGTTTTCTACATGATCTTTCACTTCCTGATGCAGCTGCTTCATCATATCATCCTTGAATGATTCAACTGTAATCGTTTGCCATTTCTTTCTGCCTCATTTCACACTAGATTTTCTCTTCTACACACCCAGACACATGATCAAATGTTGATCAGGCAGCAATTTGTATTGATGTCTGACAACTGGGGTATTTACTTCAAAGTTACATCCTTTTATTCCTACAATATTGGGTTGGACACAAAGATGTTGTATACTGTGGTTAATGCAGGAACTTTGTTTCCAACCCAATATATTATATACAGGAAATCTTTGGTAGCAAGCAAATGCTCTAATTGAACAAGCAATTCAGTTTACTGATATTATAAATTAAGCATGAAATAAATTTGTAAAAGATAAAAAACTTTAAAAATATAGCAATGAAAAATGTAATTAAATGTAGTTATATATCAATAAAAGTAAGTAAAATTAAAAAATAAATATTTAATTTTCCAGATAAAGTAATGTAAGTGGTTGTGTCAGTTACTTTTTATAGAAATGGACCTGATGCAAAAAATACATATTCATTAGCACATGCCAGGTAAGGTTTATTATCTCTCAGTTGCGTCTCTGCCTTCAGTCGACTCAGTTGTGGCTCTGTATACAGCTGGGGAAAATAAATACTGTGAGGTGTGCCCGGTTCTGGGGAACAGCTGTCCGAGGCTACACCCACCTCCCCATTTGCACTAAAGTGAGGGATTGGTAGTCATACTGATACCAGTGTAACCAATGGTTGTGGGAGCTGGGCATTTTTTCTTCTTGGCACTGGGTGTATGCACTTAGGTTCTCTATGTTAAACCCAACCTTGTGTCATGTCCTGTTTCAGTGGAGAGATCAAGGGAAATAACCGTGCTCATTAATTTTCAGAAAATGGGATTTCAAAGGGTTATGGTTGGGTTTTCAAAAATATTTAAAAGATATATTAAAATATTTTGCAATTGTAGAAATTTTACCACTTCAACCCTGAACCCTAACTCTTGTTGAGTGTATATTTTTTTAAAACCAGTGGTTCCATTCTACTAAATTGCTGTAACTTCCAGCAAACCTGATACAAGCTCTACAAATCAGATAACTTAAAAGATCTATATGAAAATACCGATCCAAGTAACCTCATAAATTTCATTAAAGAAATTGGGCTCTACAGGAAAATATAAAAAGAAATAACAGAAAAAAAAAAACTGTTTATCAAATCTGCTTACCTACATTGTCTTGTAACCAAATTTTAAAGAAAAAATATTACCAGTAATACATTTGACTCTTGGCAAAATCCCTTTTTACAAAATATGTCAGTGAAACCTGATCTACAAAATAATTCCCTGCTCTATTCATATGAATCTATCTCAAAATTCTTGTTGGCATTAAATAACCCTTTGTGGTTGATATGCTGTTAAACTAAATAAACCAAAGACAAACCTGTGTTTCTATGAATGCATTATATTCTATTAAGACTCACTTAATATTTGATAGATTTTATGCCGGTATTCATTTTTGGAATGAGCAATTATCATAATCCTTACATTCAGACTAGTATTTTCATCTTGTTTATTATCCTCACAATGTTTCACATGTACCTGTCAACCTTTTTCATCTGGGAGACTTTGATTTAGAAAAAAGATATTCAAAATTTTCACCACTTGAGTAGACATTTGGTTTAAGGCACCAAACTTACATAAATTCTGTAGTGAATTTAATTCATAAAAAAACAAAAAACAAAATCTCAGGTGGTTGAGTTCAATCTTAGAATGTAGTAAAATATAGAAAAGTCATATAGAGATGTGATCAGTAGAAGAAACGGACACGCAACACAAAGATGAATATTCTGCTTTTCATGCTTAGAGGATAAGAATAATCTACACTCAGTTGAATAAAGGGTTTGATTAAAAATTCTGTTAAGTACTATAGATCTCTGAAGAAGGCAGGTTACAATGGTTGAAATGTCAGTATTACACTCAAGATGAATACAGTAGTCCAAATGTGAAGGCATTTAATAATTAGACTGAATGTATTTTACTAGGTGATTCCATAAAACTGTTCTTGGCATTCTAATGGTTATTGAATGAAATATTTTATTTTGTTGCTAAATTTTTATAGCATAAATTCTCGGCAATATTGTCAAAACCTGGTTATGATTTTTGAGAATGTTTATAATGATTTTACAAAGTTAAAAGTTGCAGTGTTATTAATCTTTTTTGGTAATAAAATTACATTTTTACTTGGGCTTCAACCTGTAATACAAAAGTTGTGTGAAATTACTTCCTCTGTCTTGGAGAATGAAAAAAAAAAAAATAACTGCTGATTTTCATACAGATGAGATATAATGTTTTGAAATGTTAGCCGAATTGTCAGGTGGATATGTAAAAGTGAAGAATTTTCTAAAACACATTCCGAGATATTTTTTTTGCTTCATATTGAAATTCAATAAATCATAAAAATGTTTCCTTCTTTATATTATTTATAAATATTTTTCTTGAAAAATTTATCTAACTGAATTTATTCTCTGTTACCCTCTGAGAGAAAATTGTTTCTTCTGTCATTATATTTGCATAAGTCATTAATTGCCCTTTGGAATTAGATCAATTTTTTTTAATAGGAACCAAAAAGTAATATTCTGCATCCATCACTACATATTTTATAATGCTTCTTTTTGCGTTAGAATTAATGTATTAAATGTCAACCTGATCAATTCAATCTACCAGTGCCAGCCATTTTATCGGGGAAAGATTAGGAACAATATCTTCTTTTTTATTATTTAAACACATTTAGATTCATGATGCAAATGATTATTCATCTTTTTTTATTTTAATTCTGTTTTTATGTAAAATTCTGATTAGAAAGAAGGTAATCTGAATTCTGCAAATTATTCAAACTAGTATCTTCATTTGTGTTGTTTTCAATAAAGTATTTTGAATTTAACAGGCATATCATTGGCATTTATCAGGTGTATTGCTTTGGTGAATTTTTCAGTCTCTTTCCTTTTCTCTTTGTTTACTTTGTTTTTTTCTCTTGTATCTGCCTTTTCTCTGTGCATTTGTCTCTTTTTCATTTTCTCTCTTCCTGGCCTTTTCTCTTCTTCCTTGCCTTTTCTCTTCTTCCTTGCCTTTTCTCTTCTTCCTTACTCTCTTTCTTCCTTGCCTTTTCTCTTCTTCCTTACTCTCTTTCTTCCTTGTTTTTTCTCTTCTTCCTTTCTTTCTTCCTTGTTTTTTCTCTTCTTCCTTACTCTCTTTCTTCCTTGCCTTTTCTCTTCTTCCTTGCTTTTTCAAAAAAAATTTTCATTGTGTCAATTAGTTAGTACAATCCACATTTTGAAGTGTCAAAGATTTGTGCTGCTATGTAAATTTTTTTCATGAGGATACTGGTCCAAATAATTCATGGTGCAGTGACTGTGTGAAAACTTTCATATGAATATATTTCTTTTGTTTCTTTTATCTGAAGGTAGACAGAGTATTTTGCTCTGTTGATGGCAGCTAGAAACAGGTGAAACATTTAAGTCTGAGTCATTTGAATATATTTCCTTAGTTTACAGAGTAACATAAAAAAAAAAATGCAACACTGAATTAAGCAAGTTTTTAATTTTTTTCCCCCATTGAAACATAAACTTCTAGTACTAACGAACATTGTTACTGGCTTGGAGGAAGACGGATACTATCCTTAATATAATTACTGACCAGTTCTAAAGTAACGCAGTTATAAATTCACATTTTCTAAATGGAATTAATTTTTTCTCTTTGGATTCGTTTTGATGATATCTGTATAGAAAGAGGTTATATTGTATGCACTTAATCTGCTCTGCATGTCATGGTTTTGCAAAGTAGATATTATTAAAAACCTATTGCATTTTTAGAGAAGGATTTTACTATCATCACAATGAATTCTTTCTTAACCTAAAAGAATTGAATTGAAATATCTGCTTAGTCAAATGTCTTGAGCTTTTTCTCTAAAAGCAGTGCTACTTCTACTTGGACACCTTGTTATCTGCAAAAGGGGACCTCTCTGGGCCACTTGAGCCCTGTCTAAAGGTAGCTTACTTTGCTTCATCTGCTTTAAGAATTCGATCAGCTCATCTGACTAAGCTCTTTGTAAATGTCTTAATGGAAGTCAGTGCAACAAAAGCTGAAATGGTGAGGGTCGTGGTTCAGCATTAACCTACCAGAAACCCCAGGCATTGTACGTGGATGAAGAGAATAGGAACAGAGAGAGAAGTAAGGAATTAAATGACTTTGGATAACTCTTGGTCTCTCTTAAAGGGTGTTTAAGAATTGCAAATGATGGCAGTGATAAGCAATCATTGTTGATTTTCTATCAGCTCATAATTCTATAAGGACAGAGAGGGCAGTACAATTAGTGGTTCAATGCAATATTGCCATCTTTTTACCTGTGGCTTATCTTGAATTTAATCTATTCTAAGAATCAGTGTAATCATTAGATATTAAATTAGGGAATGACATGTAATTAAAGAAATCAATCTATGTTTCATATATATATATATATATATATATATATATATATATATGAGAGAGAGAGAGGAGCTCATACACAATCCATTGTTAAACATGCTGGAAAAATGGCCGGTTACCTGTACTGCTTCAGTAAGTATCTGACTCATCTGGCTATCCTCTACATTTACAAGTGCCAGATCAGGCCTAAAACGAAGTACTGCTGCCGTACATAGGCAGAAGCTGCCCAGTCTTCCCTTTTCAGTCTCAATAGAGTCCAAAAGTGTCTCTGCATCGTGGGTGACGAAGTATTTTCCTTCTGACAACCCCTTTCTCATAGACAAAATGCTCTGTTACTATTTCCACTGCTCAGACAAACTACATTCCTTAGGTCGACCAATTTTAAGATTTACGTCTAAGACCCACCATGCTACACACATTATAGTGAACCACCTTCATTCCTTTCATATTTCATTTTTGAGATGTAAATTCCAGTTGAGTAGCTTCTCCCTGCAAACTGCTGATCTTTGTAATCATCTCCCAAAAAGGTAAAAAGCGGTTTACCTGATCACTAAAATCAAGTCTTGGATTAACTGTTATCTTCACCCATATATCCATATAAACTGTATTACTTATTCTGTAACCCTCTACTTTGAGTGGTTGCCAGGCCTTGTAACAAATATATATATATGTATATAACTGATTATTGTCATCACCAAAAGATTAGAACAAAGCTCAGAAAATGACATTTTGTACGCAAGGATATTGAAGAAGTTGCAAGAATTGTGTATAGACTTGCTGTCACTTTATCCCTAGATACTATGTATGCGAAGATGCAAAACAATTTTCCCAGGTCACTGAATGATAGTTTTTTTGTTTTTTTTATTATTAAGATGTCCATATATCATTGTATTTGAGCCATATAATTTTTATTTTTATTTTTTTTTTAAATTTTAGTTAATTTGCACTGAGAAACTGTATCACAGTAATTTGTTCAGGGTGTGGGTGAGCTAACCAGGTGTTCCGCCTAACTGACTATTTATCTGTAACTATGTAGTGAAAGTATTTCTTTGTATTTTTCCCCAGATAACAACTTCATAATTCGTATGCATTCTCATTGATATCCCCCCCTCCCATTTTCAACCAAATAGTAATAAGTCATTTTATTAGAAGTCCACAGATTTTAGTGGTTTATTAAATCATAAAAATGGAATACGTGACATTTCACTGGCTTATAATTTATCAATTCATATCCAATGAAATCAAAATTTCGAATTATCCTTACTTCTTATCAAAAAATTAAATTTTTTGCCTCATTTTTTTTTTTATTTGAAAGCATTACTCATGTACAATAGCTAAATGAAGCCATTCTGAATGCTGACAATGACCCGATGGTAATGATCAACCTGTTTTTGACACTGCACATTTTCTTGGCTGTAGTACAATAGTACAGAGTGCACAGTAAAAAAAAAAGTGGTAAATTCAGAAAGATATGAGACTTCCATTGAAAATGGGTGACAAATGATGTGACTGAAAAATGCAGGAAGACTCTAATCCCCACATCAGATATTCTTTGAAAAGTATGATAACTTGATGCTTGAAACCAGTGAGTTCTTTAGCCATACAATGAGGGCAGAATAAAAGATGAAAGTCGTCTGCAAATAATCTTTAAATAACTAGTCACAGGGTCAAGCATCAGAGTTATGTATTTATATGTGAGTTGAATGATTATCCAAGAAATTTATTCAAGGTCAATTATTCCTGAAAGATAAAACTTGTAATTTGCCACTTTTTTTATTGGCCACCCTGTAGTTTTCTTGCACTCTGTCTTTGAGCAAGTATCTCCACTTCACTGGTTGGGTAGTTCTTCTGTAACAATTAACTTTCTTAATCTATAAATATAAATTACCATAACACTTTGTGTTTCAATCATTAGGGAGTATAAAATGCAGTTAAATTCTGGGATGCGGAGCTTATTTTCATATATAAAGCACATGTGATTTTAGATCAAAGGAAATTACTAAAACGTGAAAGAAAGAAGAGAAAAATGTAAAAAACAAACAAAAAAAAAACAGGACATTTTGTTCACTTTCATAAGCAATATGAAAACATGGTAATGATTCTTGGGGTACAAGACTATTAAATCACCTATACTAGTTGAGAAAATAATTCAAAATATAATTGAACAAATATTAACTTGTTTGTTTGAATTTAATAAGTGACCATCTGAGGTATTTCTTTCAAAATTATTTGTGTAGTCTTGAAAAGAACTGTTTGTGGGGAATTCAGGTTATTTCTTTGTGCTTATGGGCATCCAAGATCTGAGAGTGAGAGTTTGTCTTTGTTGGACCCATAGAACCGATTGAATTCTTTGTCAGGTTGGGGTACAGATCTGTTTTAGTAGGTATAATTGGTAAGATTGTTGTCGTTGTCATTGTTTTCTTGTGGTAACTCTGTTGACCGCCATTTCTGTATGAATTCTTCGGTGCCATTGAGCTTATTCAAGATGCATTTCGTGTCAACGATTCACTTGCAGGCTTCTTTAAGCTCTGTTTTTCTCATTCTGTCTCTTGATGTGTAGGCATGATTTATTTCCCTTTATTTGCAATATGCCACTAGGTAGATATTATCTCTCCGGTAAACAAATAAATCCAATTTCACCCAAATTTGTCTGTTTTGAATCCTGTTAAAAATGGGATCGAGTTCTAAACTAAAGTATAAGATGCAGAAGACTTTTGGATAAGGTTTTGGATGAAAAAACCTGTGTCTTATATACACAGGATTATGGTAACTATATTTTGTTTTTAAAAAAATGTTTGTATTATTATTTGTACATGCAAATTCTCTTTTTCTTTTTCTCTCTTTTTCTCTCTTTTTCTTTTTCTCTCTTTTTCTTTTTCTCTCTTTTTCTTTTTCTCTCTTTTCCTTTTTTTCCTTTTTCCTTTTTTTCCTTTTTCCTTTTTTCCTTTTTCTCTCTTTTTCTTTTTCTCTTTTTCTTTTTCTCTCTTTTTCTTTTTCCTTTTTCTCTTTTTCTTTTTCCTTTTCCTTTTTCTCTCTTTTTCTTTTTCCTTTTCCTTTTTCTCTCTTTTTCTTTTTCCTTTTCCTTTTTCTCTCTTTTTCTTTTTCCTTTTCCTTTTTCTCTCTTTTTGTCTTTTTTTCTTTTTCTCCTTTTTCTTTTTCTCCTTTTTCTTTCTCTTTCTTCTCTTTGTTTTCCTTTGCTTTCTCGTTTACCTTCTTTCTTTTTTCTCTTTTCTCTTATCTCTTATCTTCCTCTCTCTTTCTTATCTTCCTCTCTCTTTCTTATCTTCCTTTCTCATCTTTTCTTTTTCTTCATTTTCTTTCTTTCCCCCTTTTATTTTTCGACTAACTACTTATCAGACTTGATAAATAATGCAGTAAATTATTTTTGTTAATTCTTTTGATCCTAAACAATAGAAAGATGAAGAATTTGTTGTAAAGAGATATATTTCCTATATTTGATATCTTCTTTATGATCACTGCTTACTTATTGTATATTTTAGCATACATATGTGGACAACACCCAGCAGCGACAGTCTGTTTCATGCTTAAATGCAATCTTCGGGCTATGGCAGATGGCCTGAAGATTGTGTCTAAGCATGAAACAGACTGTCGCCTCCGAGTGTTGACCTCTATGTCCACTTTTATATTTACATACACTCTATCCCTGATAGTGAGCACTTGAACATATGAATATACTTTAAAACTATATTTTTATCATATATATTATATATACAGAGTGTGACTAGAGTAATTGTCATTAATGGTATTTTAAGCATAAAACTGGTAAATCATATGCGATGCAATATTGAAATTCCTTTGTTTCAGGGGTGGAGGAAGTGCCTGTTATAAACCAGTGAATATAGTATTTAATATTTAGGACAGAATTCAGGAGAACTAAGAAGGCATTTTTTCTGGTAATATTCCAGTATTCTTCAAATTATATTGACAAATAATTTCTGTTATCTTTTTCCATTGATGTAAATAAGAAATTTAGATTATTAAAGATCTGATTTCTCTCTGACATTATTGACTTGTCAGCTGTGAAAATGAAGTAGTCAAGAAAAGCAAGTACTGACATTTGTAAGACAACAATACATAGTGGTTAGCAAAAGAGACCAACTAAGATGCGACCTACGTATAGGGAATGTGAAAATTAAACATGTGGAAATTCAGCTAGTGTGAACTGGAAATTCAGGGGCACAAAGGACCGATGACATTTTTCAGGAACTAAAAGTAAAGAATAACAAAAATAACATTAGAAATGAAGAAAAGTACCTAATTGGTATATAATGTCTACCTTCTTATATGGCAGTGAAAGGTGGACAGTTTCATCACAAGGCACATAATTTTTATTGATGCATATTGAGAATCTCATAAGGCAGAGCATGTGACAAACAAGGAAATTCTAAGGAAAACTAAAAATTAAAAAGAGCCAGCTGAACTTTTTTTATACATAATGAAGGGTAAAAGGCTTGGAGAATTTAACACACACAGAGCCTATCAAAAGACAAGAGAATCAAAAAAACAAAGCAATAATCTACTTGACAAGTTTGAGCAAATGGAGGAACAAATATCACAATAAGAAAGAGCTGGACTCAAAGTAGAAAGTATTACTGAGAGAAACAAAAGAAAGGAAGCTGTAGAGAG
>OZ038494.1:94647318-94667318 GCA_964036315.1 Acanthosepion esculentum | reverse complement strand
GGAACTATTTAATTGTTTTTTTGTTGTTATCATTTGAAGGTTGATCTGAGGAACTTTCTGATACCTCCTTATGTGCTTGTTCAGATGCTTATCAACTGTATCACAATGCCATAATATAATGATGTGCTTGTGTGACATAGCACTTTTCAATCTTATGATCTAATTCATTCCAGATGATATTTATTTTGTCATTATTGACAGTAAGTGCAGCATCCATCAGGCATTTCTTAATTTCTTTACAGTCAATAGATGTACGAAGGCAGGGCTCATTTTTTTTTTTTTATTTTTTTTTTTATACTGGGGTAGTGAAATTTTTCATTTTCAACATTAACTTTATTGTGCTTCATAATTCCAGTACTTTTTCACAGGCTTTCAGGAAAATTAAATTTTTATACAGTAAAAGAATTGTGTAAAGATTGAAATAAATGATTGTCTAAAGATGTGATACATGGGGAAATATTGTTAATGAGTGAAAACTTCCAATCTGTGCTGTAAAAGTTTTTGCTTGGTTACTAATGAAACATGTAGTTTAGTATTATTCTGGTAAAATATTATGCCATTTCACTTAATTATTTCTGATTCATCATCATCATCTTCCTTTGACCACCCTATGGTTGGTCAGAACTCCATTGACAATCTCTTTCCACACTGTTTGGTCATGCATTGCTGTCCCCAGATCCCGAATGTCCAACCCTGAGTCCTGACCTATGGTATCTGGGGAAAGTCAATTTTCATGAGAAGGCACTTCCAGAACGATGCCATGGGAGTAAGTATGAGACAATTTCCCTGCCCACTTGGTTGCTTTTCTTTGATTACTGCTTTGAAATGGTATTATTAAGAGCAGTACTTTTATATATATATATATATATATATATATATATATATATATATAAACACCAAAGCGGGTTACTGAATGAAGTGTGTGACATGAACATAGTAGCAGGAAGTGAAAATTATGAGGATATCAAGGATAAATAATAGCTGACCTTTGACTTGAAGAGGTTAAGATCGTTGTTTTGGTAAGCATCCACACTGGAATTGGTTTCATAAAGTAGTGGTTGTTCAGAAGATGCTGTCTTGGTCAAAAATTCTTCTTGCCAATGGAATGCATAGAGGATGTGGGTGATTCAACTCTGTGGACATAGCAAGGTGTCTCTTGGCTGTAAAGGTCGGAACTGGGGACACTAAAGAATGTAGGTCATCTTACCATGGAAGTAGCAATAGGTATGTGGCACTGTGAGAAAGGAGCTGTAGTGTGGAAAAAACAGTCGTTCCCCAAAAGACAGCATAAATGCTTTTGGAATCTATCAAGGCTGGAAAGTGTGGATTGAACAGCTGCCAGCAATTCTCCATTTTTGATCTGATCTGACACTTGTAAAAATAAAGCATGGCAGAAAGAGTCGAATATTTTCTGGAGTGGCACAAGAAATCAACCATTTTTTCTGCAGCATTTCTCCATAAAGTATTTGGTTATTTGGAAGGAGTTTGTAATAGACAACATTTTTCCAATTCCACTAGATACATAGCATCACCATTTTTGGTATGGTTTTTGATAGCCCATATAATCTCCCCCACCGCTATGGTCTTTGATTCTACACTGTTGTAATGTATCCACATTTAATCAACTGTCATAATTTATTTTAATACTGAAATATTTTCATTAACTTAAAGTAGTAAATCATACATGAAAATAGGTTTCTTTTAGGAACATTATTAAACAAGAAATCCCTATCATGAAACTTCCTAACCATTTTTATATACTCAATCAATTACAGAACCTTTTCCTTAAACAGAATGTCTATCGATTTTTTTTTTTTTTTTTTTTTTTTAATTTCAGCTGCATTCTATCTTCTCAAATATAAGAAAAATATCAAGTCAGAATGTTGCTTCTTTCTATCTTCATTGTTAGAATTATGACACTTTTGATGCTTAGCTGCCATCACAAAAGTGATCTTTTTGAGTGAAGTTCATTAAAGCAAAATATTCTTATACTATATAATGACAAATACAGAATTCAATTTCTGGCCAGTTGCATATTCCTTCAAGAAAAATAAATAATTAGGTACTGTGTAATAAATATTCAAATATGATTACATCTTTTGGAATCACCCAATATAACCTCTTTGTCAGAAGTTGATAGTTACATAGAAATATTTCTATAGAGTTTACTTTCATAAAATTATACAAAAATTGCAGTTGCTGTTAGTTGACTTGAATTCACAAGCAGTAAGTGGCTAAGTTAGTGAAAACTTTATTGAATTTTAGGAAACTGTTGGTCAAATTAGCTTGTTTTGCTTTCATATTAGCCATTACCCAGATATATCTGTTATTCTATCTTTTAGATTCATATAACTTGATCAGTTCACAGTAAAATGATTCTCCTGTGCTTCCTAATATCACAGAAAAGTTTTAAGGGTAAAAGTCAATATAAATATTAAAATAAATAGCTCAAGTGTCAACTGTGTCTGGCATAGGGCCTTGGTAAGTAGGGGAGCATGCAACGAGGATTGAGTTTACAATGAATGTCATGCAAAACTAACCATTTCTCAACTTCATGCATCCTGAGTCAAGGACATTTAGATATCTCGAGATAATAGGACTTTAATAAAAAGATTTAAAAAAATCTTTTGGATAGTGTTGCGTTTTCATCTAGAATGATTTTGTTATTTAATTAAATCCTCACCTCAGGCTCAGTTACATACTGACTTTTACAGTCATACAAATATTTACATAGATTGGTTGAAGGTCACTACAGAAGAGCACCACATGAGGATCAAACTTGCTAGTAAAAGTTTTCCATGGTACCATGACAAGCAAATGCAGCATTGAGGTTGCTGTGACATTGATATATCTCTTGATGGTAATAAATATTGGTTTTGCAAAATGATATATGACAATAAAAATACTTCCCAATTGAAGTATAATATTATTGAACCTTCAATTTTTGGGGAGGATATTTTTATTACAAAATTTAAGTAATCTTCAGTCTGGCAGCAATACAAATTGGTTTTGGATAATTCCTTCAATTTGAAATGAATATCTTATTTCAAGAAGCTTAAGAGTCAATTTTTACTGTTAGTGACAAAAGTAAAATACTGTATTTTATTCTAGAGAAAAATGATTCAAATTTCCCAATGAGAGTTGAACCCACTTTCAACCTAGTCCTCTTAGCATTTTGATTATTTTATAGTTTACACTTCAAATCTTGTTCCCCCCACCCCAGGGAAGGGTATTTCTTTTCAGTTTATTTTTACCCTTCGTCTTACTCTGATTTTTTTGCTTAAGCTTAAATCAATTTTCTCATGCCACAATTTAATTCACAACTGAATTTGTTGATGCCATTGTTGTTATTATTATTATTATATATTATGTTTCCTGCTTCATATCCTGTAGAGCCAGGTCCAAACTATAGACCTTAGACCCTATAGGAGAATTGTCATTTAATTGATAGCACTTAGTATATGGGATGTTCCTAGTAGGGCAATCTTCTGGGCAATATGTATGTTGATGTTACCTGGAGCACTGTTAGTAAAATTTTCCATTCCTTTTCTCATGAGACTCAGAGCTTCGATTACTATTGGGATAATCAGTTTTCATTCCCCCACGTCCTATTAATCTTGAGGTCCTTCTATTTGGACAATTTCTCAATTTTCATGGAGGTGTTTCCCTTAAATGGTGCGGCTATATCAATAAGCATACACTTCCTGAATTTCTTGTCTTTTATGATAATAATAGGTCTGTTGGCTTTTATTTCCCTGTCAGTTTGAATTGTCATGTCTCAGAGGATAATTGTCATTAATTTGGGTAACTGGGTCTGATTGGTGCTCATACCATCTTGCAGTGGTTTTGATTTTGTGCTTCTTGCATATCTTCCAGTGCACTACCTCATGTCTGTGGGTATATTCATATAGGCATATTAAGCTGTTTCCTGAAGAGTGCAGCAGCTTTATTGGAGTGGATTTGGTGTTTTGCTACTTGTAGGAGAGTGTCATTGGTTTTTGTGAGGTATGCTTCCAGTCCAATTGTTGTAGTTTTTGGAGTTCAAGTTTGATTAAACTTTGGCCTCCTAAAGCTCTTGCTACGTACAGCCTACAAATATTTGATTTCAGGTGGTGCATCCTCATTTGGGTAAGCATTTTTTCTGGTCTTAGCATCCAATCTTTTAATGTCATTCAACTTCCATTTAATAATGTTGAAACTGTATGTTACTATGGGTATAGCTAAGGTTGATAGCCTTCATTTTATTGGCGCTATTAAGTTCACTTTCTAGTATCAAACACACTCTTCTATAATATTCTTTCCTGATCTTTTTTTCTTCATAATTGAATGTTATATTCCATCGCCTTCATTAATTCCTAAATATTTCTATGTACCATCTTGGTGTAGTTCCTTAATCTTATTATTGATATCATGGTCTAAATCTAGTTTTTCTTAGTTTACCACCTTTGAAGGTGGCTTTGACACATTTATTGATTCCAAACTCTGTTTTGATGTCTTTGCTGAAGGTTTTAAGATCATCAATAAGGAATAGATGATTCAGTTTGCCATTCAGTGAATTGTAGCTTCAGTAGGCAGCTGAGTGGCAAGGGAGAAGAGTTGTGGTGATAATGAATCTCCTTAGAAGATCCCACTTTTGATATTGATGGGTCTCGATGTTAATAACCCATTTGTATGGTTTAGGTTTAGTGTGGTCTTCCAGTTTTTTATGTTGTCTGTTATGCATTTGACCATTGTGGGGGTATAATCTCTATATTTTTAGGCTCTTCTTTATAAGTGTGGTACACTGTTGAATGCCCTTCTGTAGTCGATCCATGCTATTGATAATTTCCTTTGTTTTCACCTCTTCCAATATTGTTTTATTGATAATCAGTTGGTCCTTGCATCCGTAACTTCCTCTTTTACATCCTTTCTGTTCTGCTTGGAGTAAATTGTTTTTCTCAAGGAAGTTGTATGTCTTCTTGGTTATGATAGATGTGAGGATCTTGTATATTGTTGGTAGGTAGGTGCTGGGCCTATAGTTCTTCGGGTTTTGCATGTCTTTGGGAGTAGGTCTGTTACTCCCTACATGAGCCATTTGGGGTATTTTTCTGGTATTATGATTATATCATTGTATGCCCATGCAAGCTCTTTGTGCATATTAGATTTGTTTTTTTTTATCTAAATATTGGTTATTCGGTATGTTACTGGTGCTTTTCAGTTTTTGGTTTTGCAGATGGCAGCAGTTGATATCCATCCATTTTTGGCACTCTATATGTGTGTGTGTTGTTTGATCTTTCTGTAACTCTTTCATTGTGCATTTTGCAGTTTTTCCACATCTTATATCAGAACTCCTTGACTTCCTGGATATTAGGTGGTCATTTATCTCTATTTTATTTTTTCCCAGTTCTTGATATAGATTCTTGGCATCTTCTTTGAAGATCTTGTTTTATCACAAAAATTTGTTTCTTTTTTAATAACGACTGATTCTCTCTGCCTTCGTTTGAATTTGTTGTTTCAGCTTCTCTTTAACTTTTGGTACATCAGTCTTATTCTTTATGTCAAGGCTTCGTTTCAGTTGTCTACTTTTTCTTTCTTTCATTTTGGAGTCATAATCTATTTCACTTAACAGTAACAATTGTCCTCATAGTTTATTTATATTGGTTTCTATTCTGTCTTTCTAGACTGTCGGTTTTTTTTTTTTTTTTTTTTTTTTCATTTATGTTTTTACTTTTTCACCTAATCTTTCTGCGGTAGTTACCGAGGCTGCATATATAAAATGATGGATTTCTGTCAGGTTCATCGCTCTTTCCATTTCATCCCTTATTTTTCTAATTGCTTGGTTAGTGAAGTTGATGGCTTCTTTCACTTGACAGTTATTTCTTTCTTTTGGAATTGTTGGCCTTTCCTTGAAAGACATTTCCTTGACATTCTCCCATTTATATCATGTTTTTTGTCATCTCTGTTTCTCTCTTGTATTCATCATTATCTTCCACTATTTGCTTGTGTACCTCAAAGGGATTATTACAACTGGTTTCTATTTGTTCATCTGCATGTGTTTCCTCAGGTTTGTTGGCATTTGACCCCCAATGTTAACGTTTAATCTATTTTTGATGTTTTCCCAGCTGCTTTCAAGTTCTATGTCAGGTCATTTTATTTTTTCTTGATTTTGTCATGCTTGAAATTAACTAGTTTGTTTAGTCTGCTTGAGGGATGTTTTTCTCACTAGATATTATTGGCAGCTTTGGTCGTAGTTGCCATTGTCCAATTTATTGTAGCCATGTAAAATGCTATCATTACTTCAATATACTTTCTCTAGAGCATTATTATTTATTGTTGTTTTTGTGGGATTTTCTTTTAATGAATATAGAGGGTCTCTCTGAGGACTGTTCTCAGCATGGTTTTTCTCTAGTTCTTGTTTGTTCCAGTTGCAGACTTTTTGATCATAGTTTGGTTCCTCACTGGGGATCACAGTCCTTGTTGACCTGTGTGTCAACCAATGCGGTTTAGCAATATTGGGACCTGTTTTGAAGGTGTGGATGCCATCAAGAGGGCTATAATGATGGAGCTGAGGTTGGCATCCAACAAGAATCCTTCCAACAGTACATAGGAGCATGGCAGAGAAAGATGGAAAAGTGCATTAGGCTCAAGGGGTGTTATTTTGAAGGGAAAACTATGTAGTTTGTTGTTTGGAATTGAATTAAATTGCTTGTGATCCCAGTCCCATTACCTTACAGACAGACATCATATGAATTGTAAAAAAAAAAATCATGCTTTTAGTACTTCTGGCATCTTGGGTAGATTTCTCTCTATGCAATGACCACAATTACATTTTTTTCCCCTGACTGCATGGTACTTCATTCGTTTGTATCTTCTCATACAAAAGACTTGTAGTCTCTAGTTGAGACCAACTCCTACTACATAAAGCAAACACCATCATCATCATGTGACTATTTGTTTATATGTAATAATCTTTTAGATAATGGCGGTTGTGTATCATGCAGGTAAGACTATAAAATGAATATAAGACACAGAGCTGCTATTTACAGGAGTTTGTTACTAAGTAAATGCACTATGCTTTTGATTAATACTTTTCTGATTTAAAAATAACAAATATCTTAAGATATGTAAAATTTTCTTCTTTTAAGTCGTAGAACTTTTTTTTTTTAAAATAAATGTAGAGTCTCTCCACATGTCATGAAAAGGAAATGCATGTACACAAACCAATACAAATTTATATATCTATTGTAACTTTTGTTAGCATATGTGGCATTAATGTAAGGAAAATATATTTATATATATGTGTGTATATATATATATATATCTGTGTGTGTGTGTTTGTAAGTGAAAGAGCCAAAAGTAATGACATTATTCAGCCATTGCTTCTATTTTTGCAATCAATTTATTATATAACTCCCACTGCTACTATGGCTGCTTTCATTCATATCCAAATATTATTAAGGCTTACAGCTGTAGCATGTTGAAAACACCAGTTCCTTTGTGATCACTAAAGTTAAGCAACATTGAGCCTGGTCAATACTTAGATACTTAGACCACTTGGGAATATCAGGTGCTGTAAGCTTTGATGTGCAGGTGATATAATGGATAATGGCTTAGAATTGGACATTGGAGAGCTGAGTTCCAATTCCAGTCAGGTTTGTTATATTCACTTAAGTGCAAATACCCTTGAGAAAGGCATGAATCCACTCCTTCTCCCCCAGCTGTGGGTTAATTAGTAGGACTTGTATCATTAAATCATTATTATCTCCAAAATGTACTTACAAGCTAGAAATATTTTCTAACTTTAAATAACCTGCAAAAGGTTGATGAACCATAAAAAACAAATCAATGAATCAAATATTAATATCATAACTTATTTCGAATACTATGATTCTCATAATATTGAAATCATTACTTTTATTTTCTTTCAATTTAAATTATTATTGCTATTAATATAGCAATTTAATTCCTAAATATTTCTATGTACCATCTTATTTCGAATACTATGATTCTCATAATATTGAAATCATTACTTTTATTTTCTTTCAATTTAAATTATTATTGCTATTTTCATTCTTATAAGCATTCGGTTAGCAAGACAGTAAAATCGACCTCGCTAACTGAACACTCATCTGTGGCCAAATCGGTTAAAAGCACATCAGGCTAAATGATGGTTTCGTATAGGGTACAGGTTCGATTCCTGTTGGAGGACGAATATTTTCTATGAAAATTTCTCGGACATTCAGCCCGGTAAATGTTGTTTAATACTGTTTATTATAAACAGAGCATTTACTTAAATATTTGTATCTATAAAAAGAATGTATAAACATAAAAATGTCTTAAAATATATATATATTTTATTATTATAAAAAAATGTTTTCTGTTACATTATTGCTAAATTTTCTGCTGCTGTTGTAGTTTCTACTATTCTCAAATGTATATTGCCTTTTGTGTCTGTTGAGAAGTAACTGTAAATATATTGTCCTCTTATATGGATATAAAATAAACTTGAAACACAAAGAAAAAGAAAAAAATGCCATGAAAAACTCTAATTTGGTAATATTCCAGGTTTTCTAATTGTTTCAAAGTCTTGGACCAAAAACATTTATTAAGTGCTGGTTGTTGTTTAGCTATAGTGGTATTCAAAGGTTTTTTTGAAAATGCAGCCAACCCCCATTGTCCAGAGAGGTCTTTTTATTATGCTGCCAGTACCTTGGTTAATTTTTCTTTCGTCTGTCTTCATTATACATTGGTTCATTGCCCTGCAAAGAATGGCTCCCTTGTGCCTCTATCAATGCATAAATATTTCTTTTGGGATCGGATGCTTCACACCATCAGTATTCTAGGTTCCCTGATTTGCATTGCCAAATTACAATTTGGCAATGGAATGGTATGTATTCTTCACTCTCTGTCTTGTTCTTTCAATTTATTTTTCTTTGTCAAACAATTGTATTTTTTTTTCTTCTTTCAAGAACTTGTAAGATCTTTGGAGTTGTTTCTATATTATTTTTGGATTTCATTAGAATTGTCAGCGGCTGATGTTTCCAAAGTTTGAAAGTATTCTTAATTATTTTGATATATTGCTTTTTTTTGCATCAATGATGTTTACATTACTGAAAATAAATAAATTTATGGTAACATGTTTCAGAATATGATTTTGGCTGGTTGAGTTGTATGGTTTTTTTTTCTCATATTTGTTGATGTTGTCATTATCCTGTATATGCAGTATTAAATCTTTATTTATAAAAGAAAAATATTTGATTTTTTTTATTTATTTATTTTTTTTTTTAAAGTATAAATGGTAAAATGCCAATTTAAAAAAGTTGTAGTTTTGCTTATGTCTTGACACAATCTAATTATCTTGATTTTTCAGCAATATTTATTCAAAGATACAATTTTCAACTCGATTATAACATTGTATGAAGTGACAGAATTTATTTTCTCATCATTTTTAGTCTTTAAGTCATATCTGCATATTCTGTAGAAAATATGTCTTTCAAAATTTTTTTGAAACTTGATTACTTTTTCTATTAAAAGAGAAAAACTTTTTAATTTTTTAATTATTATCTCCATTAAAGTCTGCCACAAAAAAAAAAAAAACATTTTTTAAATTTTTTACCAACTAGTATGTTTACTGTTTCTAGTTTTTGAAAATACAATTTTACATAAAGTTTATATATAAATAATTAAGATATTTAATATATTTGTTTTTTCTTGCTCTCATAAACTGGAAAAGTTTGGTTGGTGTATATTTATGCATGAAATATATAAGCATGTACATTTATCTTATGCATGGAATTTTTGAATGATTAAAACTTTCTGGCACCGTTTTTGAGTGACAGCATTTATTTCCTGAAATGCTGTTTCGGGTCTGTTTACTACTTAAATTTATTTTGCTAGGAATACAAATTTTCCTTAAAGGTATAGATTGTATTTTTATTTTGATACTGAACAATATTTTAATTGTAAAAATAACAAAGGCAGTTGTATCAAATGCTCTTTGGTTTCTTTTGGGGTTTTTTTTTTTTTTTTTTAAATATTTTCATTCAGTCTCTCTCTCCCTTTCATGTCTTTGTTGGTTGCTATGGCATATAAAAAATTCTCTTTGGGAGAAAGATTTCAACAAAAGTGTTTGTTAAAGGAACTGGCTGCCGTGTTTTATATAAACAAATGCCTCAAATTGTTAAGTTTACAAAGAATGGTTGTTTTTATTTCTTTTAATATTAAAGATTTATTTTTGAATTATTACAGTATTTTAATAAGATCTTGGAAAATTTGCCTTGTTTTTATGAATGTGAATTTCTTTGTTGCCAAATAAAATAGCAATTTTTTTCAATATTATTTGTTCCATGCCTTTTATTGGTAACATCCATCTCCTTGAATATATTTACATGGACTGTTTGAAAATCTGATTACTGCTCAGAAAGATAAATTAGTGCATAAAACTTATTTTTGAATTTATTAGTCAGATTGAGACAATTTTTAGTCAAATCATTTAAATCCGTTTTCATTTGAAGGATACTTTTTATTGTATTTCTCCCATTTTACAATTATTTGAAGAGTTTGACATTTGTGTTTAAATTGTATCAAAGTTTTTATTATTAATTTAGTATTAATTACTGAAGAACTCCATGTCTTTGTTCCAATAGATAATAACATTAGAATATTGAATTGGAAGTTATATTGTCTATATTTCAATCACTTGGTGATAGTTTAACTATTTTTTATTTGTTACAAATGTAAAGTTTTTCTGAAATCTTTGATATTTAAATACGATTATCAATCTTTATAAAGAGTAAAATACAAAATATCCATCTATATGTATCTGTGCCTGTTTTAGCATGGAATGGTATTTGATGGTTTTTGTTGCAGGCACCAAATTTCAGATAGTCATCTTCTAAGTTTCATTCTCTTCCTCTTGGGACACAAGTGTCAGTCTGTTTATGATCACCAAATACTTAATAAATCTATGATACTCTAGTGTAGGGACCACCACAAAAAACGTGATACCTAAGGTTTAAAATGAATTTTTAAAAGTTAAAAATCTTTCTTGAGAATTTTATTTTAGTTTTAATTTCGAGCCAATAGATTAAATTTAATATTTTCATTAAGCAAAATACTTTACTCTATTTCAAAAACTAACTTAAATTGACGGGAAAGAAATTTTTTTGTTAAAATAGTTAGTGTCCTTTTTTAGCCATCTTCCATGACAATGTAGTTCTCTTTATTTGAGGAATATTGGCTGATTTAAAGTATAATTAATTTGATTTGAAACAAATAATTTACTTTAAGTTTAAAATATTGCAGAAATGCATTTTTTTAACCAGACAGTAGCTGTTTTGACATATTGACAACCTGATGACTGATCTAATATTGTTCTACAGAAACTTTATTGGTAAAATATAATTTAAGAAAAATGACATGTGAACATTTTTTATCTAATTTTTAAGTACTCTGTAGTCTTAAAAATTTAGTAAAATATTCTCTGTAATCTAATGTTATATTGAATTTTAGAAATCATGAAAAATCTAAAGGTCCTTCTTGCCTATTATCTAATATTAATAGTACTGTTACTACTGCTGAGGAGGAACGCCACTGTTTATAGTGGCGTTCCTCCTCAGCAGTAGTAACAGTAGTAGTAATATTCGTGATAGCAGAAGCAGCGGTACTTATATCAACAGTACGCGTTAGCTAACGCCTCGTTTCAATCTCTGACGTCACTTCCTTTCATCCTCTAGTCTCCAACTCAACTCTCCACTGTCTCTAGCTCACTCTTGCCCGGGCTAATTCTCTTCTCCAGTCTCGCCAAGAATTTTCTCCCATCTCTCATGTAGCGCCGCGACCCGTAACGGTTGACGTGGCTGCCCATGCACGTGACGACGCGCCGACCAATCGCGGCCTCTCCTGTCTCTCTCTTCCATCTGCCACTTTTCCAGCATAACTATGTGTTTACATAGAAAAACCTGGCTGGTCATAATTGACCCTTGGCCCCACCACCTCGCACGCAATCATCACGAGGTTCCGGCTACTTCAACCAAAATCATGTAAATTCTAAAGGTCCTTCTTGCTTACTCAACTCTATTCCAAGTTTTAACCAATAAAAATTATTTCGACCACTTCCATTGTCTTCTAATGACCCAAATCCAATGGGTACAACTCTTGCCCTAGATCAGATTTCCCATCAGTAAACAAAATGCTCTTATCTAATTTCGCTACTCAGATATACTCCAATTTCAATAATAAAAAAAATATGTCTGTTTGTGTTTCCCAGACTCTCTCTCTCTCTGTCACAGCACCACTTGTTTGGTAATCAAACCCCATAAATTGTATCTCTCCAATTTCACTATGGCCAGTGTTCCCTACTCTTATAAAGACAAAAAATGGTTTTAAACATAGAATAATATTATTCTAATTTAGTTTTATGATAATTCTTTTATTTACATTTGTATTGTTTGACATCCGTATGAGGTTGCAATTGCCGAATGTTAGTGCCAAATTGTCGTTTGAGGTGAGTAGTCATTTCACAACTGAAATCAGCCTATGAAATGGCAATTTTTTCTGTGCATAATATGCACTCCTAATTTTTTTTTTTTTTTTTTTTTTTTTTAATAGAAAAAATGTGTATTATACAGGAGGAATTATGGTATGTGTAACCCATTTCATAGATTGGAAGATGAAAGTGTTTTCTTTCTGTAGAATAGGATCACAAAGAAATAATATTTAAAGAATCAATATATAAGTGTTGTTGTTGTTAAGATTATTCTTATTTGATTTTGGCACTGCAGAGTGCAACAGCAAGTCTCCCAAATACTCTAGCTGTTTTCTTAGTATTCTCACTGTTTTTAGTAGTACCATTGTTTAGATGATCTTTATTTCTTTGTCAGATTGATTGTTCTTTCAGCCTTTTAGTTATGCATTTACTGAGTGTTCTCAGTATTATTGGCACAACCATAACTCTCCTGCTTTATATTGGAAAGTTTTATCTCCTTATACAGCTTTTGGTTTTAATTTCACTCTGTAGACAACTATGACAATTATTAAGTGCAAATCTTTTATTTCAGATGTTGATGGCCTCTTCAGTATGTTGATTATATATAGTGATTGGGTTATTTTTGCAGATTAATAGAATTACAGGGTTGCCAGATTGGATTACTTTTTAATTTTAAAATCTGTGACTTTGGGGAGGGGGGTACTTTCTAAAAATAAGAAAATTTGGGTGATTAACAAGAAGAAAATGAATTCATAATTTAGTCATGTGGGTCTTTCAATTGTAACATTAATTTAACAACTCAGCTTGAAATAACTTTGCTCATCAGTTATAAAACATGAATAACTTAGATCCTCTTGAGCATATCCATCCAAAGTGATTACACAATCTTTCAAAAAGTCCCAAGTAAAACAAATGAAATTGTGATAGTTTAGTATTTAATTTCTGAGATGAGTAACTGTCAATATTTTTGTATTTCGAACTATTGTTCTCATCTTGGTTGATATAGATGTTATTATGTACACAACATTTTGACCAAGTACCTTCTCGTCGTCATCAGGTGTCTATTGATTGGCTGATGTAGAATATCTGTTGATTATTGTGATTTATTCCTTTGATATTAGTTTATAATAAAATATATCTATAATAACATTGCGGTCATGTGTTCAATCATTGGATCAAGTAGGGAAGTATCAATTTAATGGGAATGAAAAATAACTGACATCACTGACAAATATCACAATAAGCAATGGATATCCCATATCATTTAATCAATGGACGGACACCTGATAATGACAAGAAGGTACTTGGTTGAAGTTGTCTCTAATAACATCTATATCAATGAAGATGAGGACAATACAGTAGAATCCCTAACAACTGGACTAAGAAGGCCTTCTGGATATGAGGAATTGGTTACAAAGTCCGGATATGAGGGGTCATATTTAGATTAAAATAAAAGAACTGAAATAAGGTTTAACATTTATTTTCAATGTTTTATAGTAAACAAAATAAGCTAACGGTGAGTGAAATATAACAGAATTGATTTTAAGGAAAAATAAATAAATTATGTAATGTTAATGAAAATTCATTAAATTAAATATGCCATGTACGCAAAACAAATAATTTAACGAGAATTTTTTAATCGCTGTTGCATGATCATTCTTTCTCTTCTAATGTCATTCTGAACTTTTTCTGCATTTCGTTTTGCTTCTCTTCTTGAATTTTTTAAACGAAAGAGACTTTTTAACTCTGCATGCATTATTGCAATCGTCATAGCTGAATGCTGGCTTTCTTTCCATAAAACTGACAACCTTTCAAATACCTTTTTCAGTTTCAGTTCAGGTTTCATCACAATCATTCATCACATTACTATCTTGTTGCAGATGTATTTCATTGTCATC
Organism: Acanthosepion esculentum; assembly: GCA_964036315.1. Taxonomy (NCBI): domain Eukaryota; kingdom Metazoa; phylum Mollusca; class Cephalopoda; order Sepiida; family Sepiidae; genus Acanthosepion; species Acanthosepion esculentum. The sequence goes on along the minus strand of OZ038494.1, from coordinate 94,652,954 downwards.
CTTTCCTCTTATTCCCATCATCTTTTGCACCAATACAAGCCATTAGGGTGCAATAAGCATAAGCAATTGTCCAAAGTAAATTTCCTGAAAAACAGAAATTTCAACTCTGTTACATAAATAGTTCAAATATACATATCAAAATCATGTCTGGATATGAGGCACTCTGGATATGAGGGATTTTACTGTAATTCCAAATAATACAAAGAATATTGAAAGTTTGATTTTTTGAAATGTCTGTCTCTGATTGGTAATGATAGTGGCTAATATTACTATTACCATTCAGAGATGGTTGTTTGAAAATGTTCTTTTGTTTTTATTATTATTATTTTTGAAATACAAATGACTAATTCTGCATGATCTAAATAATAGTACCAACTTGTAAGAGAATGTTTAAAATGGTGACAAAATTTATTATTCTTTGAATTAAGCTGAAAGTAGCATGTAGCCAATGATTATCAGTGTTGCTTTATTGAAACTTCTCTTCACAAAACTAGAATAAAAGAGGAGAATTGAGTATCTTCCACTATGATTAACCTGTGCTTCTATGATTCTTGCTTTTAGGTTCCTTTCATCTTGTTTCTCTGAAATAACAACAGGAGAGATTTAAACAAAATTTTCTTGTTCTCTACTGACTCTTGTTAAATGTGTGCTGGCCGTAGAGATGCTGTTATTCTGAAAGAAAAAATATTTTTTCTGTAAATTAACCCCCTTCCCTGCTATAGAAATGTATATATATTTTTACCGAAAGTGTCTTTTTCATACACTGACAAATAAACATGTCCAAAATATAACATTCAAAAACCAGCTGCAGATGTGTTTATATGTCGATGTTGATTCTTTTTTTATGCCCTTCTGAGCTTGAAACGAGTTCAATTGTCAACTCATTTGTCTAGTAGAGGTGTTAGCTCGTGCTCAGGTATGTCAAGGTGCCTCAGTTTCTTAGTTACCATATTAAAAACAAATAAATATTTGTCTGAAAATGAAACTTTTTTCCCAAAATAATTTGTGGGGAAGGGTTTATAAAAAAAAAAAAAAAAAAAAAAGGAAAAATTTGTTTTTAAGTGAATTAAGAATCCCTCAAAGTAATTTTTGATAAACTGTAAAGAACTGCTGCAAGATTTTTTTCTTTTCTTTTGTTTCCTAATAATAAATATTTGTATATATTTCTTGCTTAGCCTGTTTTTCTCAAATCGACTAGAACATTTTTTTTGAGTGAAGAAGTTGTATCAAACGGGACTTATCTTTTTGATGATAGTTTAACATTCCTGGAATTCCTTAAAAAATAGTACTTAACTGTTGAATATTGACCTTCCTATATGGCAGTAAATGCTGGACAGTCTCCACCCTGAGGAAGAGACTTGAGGCAACAGAAATGTGGTTCTACAGAATGAGTAACAATGAAGCTTTAGAGGAAATGAAAACAAAAAGAACACTTATACTTAGAATAAGAGAGTTGAAATTTCTGGGACACAGAGTGAGGAAAGAGGGCTTGGAAAATTTGACACTTGCAGGACATCGAAGGCAAGTGGGACAGAGGAAAGCAGTGCATTACTCACCTAACATGCTTGTGTAAATAGTTGACAGACAAAGGATTAGGAGAGATAGTGGGAAGACAAAATTTGCTAAGAGCTACAAAGGACTGGAAATTGTGGAGAGCCATGAAGAGACACGGCATATAGATGAAAGGAATTTTTGGTTATTAGAGAAAATTAATATTCTTTCCTGGAAAAATCATGAGTAATAGCAGTTTAGTAGAAATACATTTAGTATTGGTTGAAAAACACAGGCTTTTGCAGAATGTGTATGATTATGGTCCTCCACAACTTCTGTTTCTTCATAAACATTTTCATATTTTTATATTATTGTTTTCTACTTAGTTAATCAGTCTGCATTGTACTTTTATTTACTGTACCTGGAAGTCTAGAAAGATCACTTGCCAGGAAGTTGTTGAGATTAACTTAAGCTAAAGTGTCTATTTTGTACAAAAATATATCTTATGTGCTTTCAATGAATATCACCATAATTACTCTGGGAACATTAATATTAAGACCTTTCAAGGTATGTTTAATATACAGTGTGAATAAACTGCTAAACTGGATCCCCACTTTGTGTCCACTCTTATGTAACTAGTGATAGTCCAAAATGTCAACATATGGAAGCCTAAAATGATAATGCAATATTTTACTTTTCTTCTGAAACTGAGAATGGTGGTGTTATGAAATCTCTAAGCTAGCTCATTTTCCCAATCCCCAGATATTAAAAATAGAATAATAGAAAAAAATATTATAAAAAAAAAAAGTTGTATTTTCTATAAAGTTATCTGATTATTTGCATCAAGTTGGACCCAAGTTCAATCTACTTTAGCAGTATATTTCCCTCGTAAATTGAACATTCAACTCCATAATATCAGATATAAAATCAATGTCTAGTTTGGTATTATATGAATATTGTAACTTGAAACTTTCAATATCTGTCTATATTTCTGAGATGAGGTATTATGTACATTATTCGGACTATTGTCCTCATCTTTGTCGCCATATTTATTACAACGTTTTGGCCGTTGTGCATTCCGGCATTCTTCAGAAACTTTCAATATGTTTATGTTGATGCCTGCAACTGCACAAAAGAGAAATGCTTCACATTGATACCCTTGAAAAAATGCATGAATTAATTTCTTTTTTCCCTTCAGATATGGGTTAAATACAAGAACAAGTTAGAGTGTTTATTCTTGGGAAGACAGCTTGTCAAAGAAAGAGGAAGGGAACTGCCACAAAATATTTTTTACATTATTTGGATGAATATGTATGTTTACATTTTCATGAACAAAAACTCATATTTACCCTTGGAGAAAAACCTATGATTCTAATCAGAAGTGGGGAAAGTACAAAAATTTTAAAAATCATTCTTTGTTTAAAATGATCGGTATTGAGCAGCAGACACAATATCTGTTTACAATGTCATATAGAAATAGAAAATGGAAAGACTTGAAATGCCGGGCAGAAGAGGCCCATGACTATGAAGAAAATAAATTCAGACCACAACAAACAATTAGTTCTTTTATTGTTGATCTAAATAAAACCTGCAAGAATCACTAACATGAATGACAACAAATGTTTACACACCACATTCCATTGAGGTACAAAAGCTAAGCAACAATTTAAGATTTTGACTAAGTTAAAGTCTATTATTTTGTAGAACAAAAATTTTTTTTTTTCTGATATAATTTGTATTGCTCTCTGTATAAATGACATTCATTTTTCAGGAAATGTTTTGACTTTGCCAAAAGAGATTTTAAGTTTTAAACTGAAAGTTTCAATTATTTACATTATTCGGACTATTGTCCTCATCTTTGTCGCCATATTTTATTACAACGTTTCGGCCGTTGTATGCTCAGGCCTTCTTCAGGTGGTTGGAAGAATGCCGGAATGCACAACGGCCAAAACGTTATAATAAATATGGCGACAAAGATGAGGACAATAGTCCGAATAATGTACATAATACCTCATCTTAGAAATATAGACAGATATTGAAAATTTTCATCGGGACTAGACCACGAGGAGCACCCAAAATGCGCTACAAAGACCAACTAAAGCGCAACCTGACACTTACCAACATTAGCTCGTCCTCGTGGAAAGAAACTGCCAGGGACCGAATAATGTGGTGGAGATCAATACGTGATGACATTGCGGACTTTGAGGAAAAGAGGAGGGAGAATGAAGAGGCAAGACAACGAAGGAGGAGAGAGCGATGTGAACAACCCCTTCCTCCCCCTCCCCTCCCCTGTGAGCATTTTCCACGACTATTCCACCACTGACTGGGCCTCTCGAGCCATGTCAAACATAAACATCAACCGCGAAGATAGGACTCATGACAGAACCCGATACTCGGACACGACGATATATATATATATATATATATATATATATATATATATATATATATATATATATTAGTTTTATGGTATGCTATATTTATGGGTTAAAGTACTCAATATCAAAGATAGTGTATGTAAATATAAAAGTGGACATTGAGGTCACCCTGCTTAAATACTATCTACAGGCTGTGTGTTTTTTGGTTCTACTATGCTGGTCAAGGGTGCATTATAGATAGAAAGTCTATTGTATTAGCCCAACAGTTATTGGGTGGGAGTGTAGCAGTTATGTTTAAAATTATTTTAGAGGCTGATTAAAAATAATTGTAGATCTGAATGCAGTTATTGGTAGCTATTTTATAGTGTTTGTTTACTTTTTATTATTGATTACATTCTTTTTATATAGACAGATTATTATTATTATTATTACATTTACCTGTGTTTATATATGCATTCAAAGTTTGTTAATTTGTTTATTATTGACTTAATTTATTTACATATTTATTAATTTAGATTTTTTGTTTATTTTTTTTTTTTGTATTCTTTTTAAGTTTTTGATTTTTCAGTAACGTATAAAAATCTTGTTTTCTTGTCTGCATTTTGAAATGAGTTCTGATTATTTATTTAGTAATTTTTGGTTTGAGAAGAGGTGATTATAGCTATTTTCTCCTCCAGACAGAGTTTACAGTTTTGGGATTTATTGTTGTAGGCTGATACTGTTTTCCTTATTTCCCATGATGTTTTTGATATGATAAGTTTTGGTTTTTAATTTCCTATATATGCTTAAAAAGCATTGCACTGTTCACATATTTACTATTCATAAAGGATGTTTTGTGTGCATAATTTCTGTTTGCAGGGTCCTTCAATTACTCCTGTACATATTTTTTCTTTGATATCTGCTGATTTTACAGTTCCTTGGTATATTACTTTGTTTTGCAAGAAATTGCTGTTTAAGGGATATTCTTCTTTGCTCTGCAGTTACACCAGGTTTGATTTATGTGAGTGGTTTGTTGGTGGTTTTGCTGATACACTTTGTTATAATTTGTGTCACTAGCTGATTTTTACTTTGTTTTTGTTGAATATCTTGTGGAGATTGTTTCATGGGGAAAGTTTTTGTGTATGAGTTTAATGAATATTTTTCCTATGTATATATTTGTTATTGTTGTATGTATATAATGTTTCTTGTTTTTTTTTTTTTTCATAGCCAAACAAAAATACAACACACTTGGCCTGAAGATTGTGTTTAAGCATGAAATAAACTGTGGCCATGAGGTGTTGACATCAAAGCTCACTTTATATATATATATATATATATATATAATTAAAATTTTAGTAACACCGTGATTCCCCACCTGATGAGACATTAAAAAAGGTTGAAACAAAAAATGTACAATTTTGTAGTGGATATGTGCATGTTCTAATGTAACACTTCATAAGATATATATATATATATATATATATATATATATATATATATATATATATATATATATATATGTCATTCACAGACAGTACTGTTTCGCTGTATCACAGCTCCTCGGTGCCACTAAACATCCGAATGTCTCAAGCCAGAATTGAAACACAACTGATTAGGTGTCAGCCAAAGCTATCTTCACTCGGTAGAGTTACACAACTAAATCTAGCGTATTGTTTTTACAATGTAAACAAATGCCAATCAGCCAAAGTGCTCCATTCATTTTACTGAAGAGCTTTGCATTAGTGCAGGTGGCTGTTGTTTATAGAATTAGCTTATCACTCAACAGTG
>OZ038494.1:94636528-94647118 GCA_964036315.1 Acanthosepion esculentum | reverse complement strand
GTAACAATATTACTCTCAATGAAATTGTATTGGCCAAATAAAAACAATGGAGAAAAATTGTTATGCTTTAGGAACTAAGTGTATATGATTTCAAAAACACTTTTTTGTTTTTAATGGCAGTTCATATCTTTTCCTTTTAGTTAAAGTCTACTTTGTCTTTTGTGCTTGAAATATCACAAATTATCTTGATGTAAAAGTTAGAAATTTAAAAAAAAAAAAAAAAAAATCATTTCATTTCTTAAATTAAAAGTCCCACTTGAAAGGAAGGTGAAAAAGTAATCTATTTGCAACTTCTTTCATTTGCATATTTTTGGGCTTTCCATTTTGGTTGTTGTTTTTATCGTTTCTTAGTCGAACACTTATTATATAATAGCAGCCTCTTCCAAGTCTACTTATGGCCTCTGCTTGACATGCTGAACAGTGAAATTGTCTCTATCGTCACATTTTCTCTTTAATTCAATGCCCATTCATTTCTCACCTTCTCGTCTTTGTCTTTCTCTCACAGATGCAGTGAGATGACAATCTCTCTCACTATTTTTTAAAAAAGATTTTTCTTTCTTTTTCTTCTTTTGCCACCTTCCTATCTTTGGTATCTGTCCAAACTATTCAAGGTAAGGAGGGGTTCTCTGAACCTCCACTCTGTCTTTCTACCTCATTGTCATTGTCACAACTGGCCTCGTCCATCTCAACCATTCTTCATGAGTGACAAAGGATCCAGTGGAAACATTTCTATAATCTCTCCAAAGAGGTGGATAGTTTTCAACATTCTTTATGGCCGAATTGCTGCTTCTCTTTCAATGGTGTGTATTTTATTTTGATTTTTTTTATTATTATTTCTTAAACTTAAGAAAAAAATTTCAATTAAAACCTAAAGGGTCAAGCAAAAAAAAAAAAAATGATATCTAGTATCGTCTTCTGATTTGGTTTTATTAATACACTTTCTATGTTTTGTAAACTTGAGTTTACTGAATTAGTAGCAACTATCAGGGTTAACAATGACCAAATATCACCTTTAAAGGTAGATAAATTAAAAAAATAGTTATGATTTGCTACAATTCCTACAGGTGTATGCATTTTAAAACATTATATTTGTATATTTTCTAAGTGACATTGCTTGGAAGTAATTAGTGAATTTATTTCCTTTGTTTTTTTTTATGTATGATTAAGATTTCTTGGGTGTTTAACTTCAATTAAGATCAATATGTGTGTGTTTCCAAACACATATATTAATTCCTGCTTTTCGTAAAAAAATCTGCTCATACAGATTTTCTCTTTTGTTTTATTCTCTTTTCCGTCATGACATTTCACACAGTTGATGAACCTGCCTATCCAGAAAACCATTGGTTTCACGATAGATGAGCTTGTGAATAATTTCTTTAAAAAAAAAAAAAAAAAAAAAAAGCAACATTGTAAATGTTTTCATCATCTTAATACTGTTTCAAGTTCAGCAAATACCATTTATTAACTTATCAAGTTCCATATCTTTACTAATCTGAGAATAATATCAAAGAAATAAACCAACTGACACAAGTAAGAAAAGTTTAATTACTTGTTCTTGTTTTAAGCATAAACCAGACGCTAAAAAAAAAATAAAATAAAATAAAAGGATTTGTTTTAACTGTCAAGAAATGCATTGTTTTGCATATTGTCAAATTTATTACTTACAGTCTGAAATTTTAAACAAAAATCTTTATTTTTTTATGCTGTTCATACAGGCATTCTCAGTTAGGCTATATTTATTATATTTTAGCCAAGGAAATATGAAAATAGTAAAAATGAAGACATTAGTCCAAACAAATCTTAGAATGGTAGATTTTTACTGGTACTGAAACAAATTAAGTACAGGCCATACGCCATGCCTATCTTTTCATGATACTAATTAGTTTATTTATTTACATTTGGAATGATCTAAATTGGTTGAAGAATAAGCTTTTGCTACTTCACTGATATGCGCTTATTAGCTGAGCGGCCTGATGCTAGCCGGTGTCCACTATAACAAAATCCCAGATGAGCTTGTGTATAATTTTCATAAAAATAAAAAAACAACTTTGCAAATGCTTTCATCTTGTTTTCAAGTTCAGCAAATACCAGTGAGCAGTGCTAAAATAAGAACAAGAAAAGATGTCCCTAGACATGGTCAGTGGAACAAGAACAATCTACCCCCCCCCCCACCTAGAATGAATAAAGGTTTCAGTTCGAAATTCCTTGTTGATTACCCACATCGACATACGCTTGATGGCACAACGGCTGAAACGTTGTGATAACAACAATAAAGATGAGGATAATAATAATAATAATAATAATAATCTACATGTAAACAAGAACTCCTCATCCCAAAAATTCAAATGAAAACTATTCCATCTTCTTGAAAATTTAGAGTTAATCAGCGTGAAATTCAGCTGGGATTCAGAATATTCCATAGGGGTTCATGCAAAATTCTACCATTAAAATAGTACAGTATATGACGGCTTTGATTTAGTGGAAAAGAAGTGTATGAACCAAGGGAACTATAATACCATTTTTATCATGGGTTCATTCAGTTCTTTTACATATATCAATTTGATTATAATGGTATGCTATTGCAGATGTGAAAGAATTGAGGAGAAATTTGTTAAGCTTTTTTTTTTAGCAGTGAAGTTTTAAACTACATAATAATGAATTTCATATCCTGTTTAAAATAGTCATTATCAGTAAAATATTCAACTGTTTAATTTCTCTCTCATATATATTATTATTTATTTTTTATTTTTTACCTATACTGTAACTCTGGCAGTATGAAAAAAAACAAAAAAAAAACAGATAATGCAATTTGTAATTAAAGAATATTAGGCAAACAGATATTACGGAAAAAAAATTCAATTAAAACAAGAAAAGACTAAGAACATCTGTACTGCTTGAAAATAATCAACCAGCACCACAATGTTTAGCCAAAAGAAAAAAAAACACCAACAGAGTTACCTAAGCTGATACATAAAAGTGCTCAATACACTAAGTAAATCAAAATTAGAATACTTACGTTTCACCTATTGGATCATTAGGATGACTCTCTCTCTCTCATATATATATATACATATATATATATATATATATATTACACACACACATAATCTTGCTCTTTAATCTCTATCTCTTTTATCTATATTTCTCTCGCTCTATATCTCTTTTTGTCACTCACTCTCTATGTATCTATCTCTCCCTATATCTATATCTGTGTGTGTGTATATATATCACTCTCTATATTTATCTATCTCTATCTCACTCTTACTGTCTCTTGACCTAATCACATACTTATATAATCAGATTACCTTTCAACTAAGTGGTTAATTGTTATTTCGCCAAGCTAAAGTAGCCCATCTTATCCTCACATTATTTTTAGAATTAATGTTATACGTTATAACGATGGTTTGATGTTGCCTATTTCCAAACGGTAAACATTCTTAGTGAAAGTTCTTCTGTTTTCATTTTGTTGTTTTTTTAATCTTTTTCTGAACAATAAGACTCACTTGAGCATAAGATTCAATCTTGTACCTCTCAGCCGTTGTTTGGTGCTCTAACCAACTTTCTTATCATGGTCCAACAATGATAGGTTTCTGCTGAACTGTCTACTTGGATGGACTGCTAAATCCATTGTATACATTTAAGGATTACAACAGACCCTCACTTGTAATCCTACAAAAGTATAGAATGGATTTATTAACTAAGGTAGATAGATCAGTAGGTAGTAATCCCCTCAACCAGTGGGTGTAGTGATAAAAAAATATGTGCACGCCCAATGGCAGTATTATTGAATATAATATACTTTTGAAGAGGCACTTTTGTTCATTTCTTTACAAAAGTTTTATATTGAAAATATTTTGAAAGATAGCATCTATTATTCTAATGAGATAAAAACCTGCCACCTCCAATTAATGGCAGAAGAATCATGTAAGTGTTTTTAATTAAATTGAAAAATGAAATACTTCTCTCTCCATTTTGTTTCTGTGTTGCTTTGAGGAAATGAAACATTTTCTGGTTGAGTGCTGTCTTTTGTTTAAGAATTTCAAAAGAAACTCTGCATATAAGAAGATCATGTGTGATGTGAGTTTTATTGTAATTTTTTTTTCTAAGAAAGCACATTTTTGCTGCTTTTTTTTTTTTTAATAAAAAGAAAAATTTGATTTATAATTTTTCATGTGTGCTTATTATTATTATTAAATAATTTTTTTACACTTTTTTTTTCTTTTGTAGTTTAATTTTTAAATATAAAACTAATTGTGTTTCTTGATTTCTAAATAAGCAGCAACTAGAAATCAATATTTAGCTTTTATTTCTATTTTTAATCAGGCTTGAAAATCCACATTCTCCAAAGGGGGTGCTGAAAAAGTTATTGACCCTAACAAAGAACAGATTAAAAAATAACTCCTAGTTAGTGGATCAGGGTGAGAATTTTCAGCACCCTCTTAAAATTTGCTTAATGTTAGTTTGTATGCAGTGGTAAGAAACTCCTCTTAAGGTTTATTAAGAAAAAAATTATATATGTACAACAATAATGACAATGATCCAGAAAATTAAAACCCTGAATATTGTTTTTTTTGCAAGGAAACTATATAAAAATATTCTATAATGTAAAACACAGCATGACTTAATATATTTATCAATCACAAAATCTGATCTCCCTTTTATAGTATTGAGATATTCTTTACTTATGGTAACTCCAGGCATTGTATGACACCAGTAAGAGAATTTATCTCTTGTTACCATAACGGTAGAATATCTTGTTAGTAGGGGAGATCAGGATGTGAATAATCAATTGATTTTTATTTCTTTTATTTTGTGTTTGCACTTCAGATATTTTATTTTTTACTTTGAATGTTTTGATTGATTTGTTTTTTTATGAATTATCAACCCTTTGTTATTTAAAGCTGAAATATATTTTGGATTGTTAAAATAATTCTTGTTTGTGAGTGAATATTGCATTAACAATTTTTTGCGAATAACAAGGATTTTTTTTTTTTTTTTTTTTTTTTGATAAAAGTTCTACTATTTGACCCATACTGGGAGGGAGGAGATTTTTTTTTTTAAGCTTTTCACTCCAAGCAAGGCTGAAAGCCACTAGCACGCAAGGGGTTACAGAAGATTTGGATCGAGAGCAGATCGGAGTGTTAGAGGAGAGGATGTGGAGAAGGATAGTGTATAGATCAAGGCAAGGGGTTACAGAAGATTTGGAGTGAGAGCAGATAGGAGTGAAAAAGGAAAGGATGTGGAGAAGGATAGTTGATAGATCAAGGCAACTGGAGATGTCAATTGACGTTACATTTGAATAGTTGGAGATTATAGTTGTCAGGGAAACAGGAATAAGGAAGGGAGTTCCACAGGTGAGATGGATTCATACCTTTCCTAAAGGTATTTGCATATAAATGAATGTAATGAACCTGACTGGAATTTGAACTCTGATGTTTTTCATTCTGACTCTTGAATATTTTAAGAAGTAGAATTTATTTTTTTTACTTGTGACAAAGTTAATTATATATAGAGAAATCTGAAATTACTAATGTAGATAATATAACCAATGAAATTGGAAAATCTCTTATGTTTTTTATGATTTTTTTCTTTTGTTGCTATGGATAAACTAGGAAAGTTGGTTCACTGTGTTGTGCCAGAGAATTTTTCTTGTCAGAATTCGTTTTGTACATTTATAAATTTACCATTTATCCATGCATTGAATACTGCTACCTTCAGATTTCTTGCTTCTCTGCCACTTACAATCTTCAAAAATTTAAATGCAATACCATCTTCTGCTTTCCAAATCCTGTTTCTTTATTGTCTATTCTCCTCATGCTTTGCGTCCTAGTGGCATTTTTGTATTGCTTGGGGTGAAATGATTTGAAAAAAAAAAAAAAATTAATAAAACAATCAGTAATGTGAAGAATAATAAGTTTTATTAAATTTACTAAGAAACTAGGATAAAAATATAAAGTTTATAAATACTAAATAATTAAAAAGTTGAATGAATTTTTTGATTAATTTTTCTTTACATGGAGAAATATTTAAATAGGAGAAAATAGAGGCTTACGGCCATATCATGTTGGAACACCAGTTCTTGCCAATCACTGAAGTTACAATGCTGAGCCCAGTCAGTACTCAGATGGGCGACCGATGAACAATATCAGGTGCTGTAAGCTATGCAACAGGCCTAGCAAGTTGGCGATGGATGCAATCTCTCTATTTGTACTAGCAAAAATATGTGGAAGTTCTTCTGGACTGACAGGTTGCAAGACCTACCTAGTATTTGGGCATTGGGTGAGTGGAGGTGAGAAGAAGAATTGAAGTTGACCAATGCTGTCCAGGTGAAAATTGTTTTTGGTATCAGCATCATATTAGCTGGTGTTGTAGTTATCACTGTCTGTTACTCTCTATGCTAACCTACTTTCATTTGCAAGTCAACTTGCTTTTTGCCAATACAATTTATTACAGGGAGATAATCTCTCTTCAAAAAACAAAGAAACCTTCTTTCTTACAAAAACTTGGATCTGATCAAAGATGAAATAGGAAATATGGTTTGACATGACCCACATTTTACACAGGTATGTCGTATTTGAGTCAATCTATAAAATTCTGACTTTTAAGGAAGAATTGACTCACATAGTAAAACCCGGGAAAATGATAACATTTACCTGGACTTTCAACAGATTGTTTTGTACTTGAATGGTAATTTAATTTCTGAATGATAATGAAGGTGAGTTCTAACATTACCTGGGGCCGAGTAATTTTTGTAACTAGTAGGATCAAAGAGCAAGAAAGAAAATCCTCTTTCTGATTATTTTTGATTTCTCTTATTAAGATCCAAATATTCCATCTTTAGTATGACTTCATCTTCAGCACTTTTTCTCTGTTTAGAATTTTTTTTATTGATATATTTAAAAAAAATGCAGTAAGTGTAGAAAGGTTTATTTAACCTTTTCGCACTTATTATATTATGTAGAAAGAAGGCTGACCTTTGCTACACTAAAGTGTTGAAAATGGACTCTTTCATTAACTATGAAAGTAGCCACAAATGAGACAAGGAGTTGCGCAATTTGTCACACAAACTATGATATTAGCTAGTATTCCAATATTAATCTTTATGATTAAACAGTTCTTTCACTAATCTTGTGTCCCAGTGTTTTCCTTGGAGATATTAACAACCTGGACTATGAGTTGATACCAGCTTTATAACATGACTGAATGAATTAAAAGGTTTTCTTGAAGAAAAAAATCTATAGAAATATTTTTGATTAAATATGAAATATGAATTTAATGAACTCTCAGTAAAATGTTGATTATATATGAATACATTTTACATGTTTCAAGAGAAAATTCACTGGAGAATTAAGCTAAGTTTTTTTTTTTCTTTCTTTCCTTTAAATAGTCCTGCTGTCATTTGAAATATTAATCTAAATTGTAAAACTTAAAGCTGCAAAATAAAGTAAAATATTGTTTTTTTTTTCACTGATGTTTTACTTTTATTTGTTAAATTTTATATTGTGCGTTAACTAAATAATAATGTTCATGCCAATAATGTTTGTTGAAATTTAACCAAACTTTAAAATATATTTCAGAATTATTTAAAGATTGGTTTATTTTTACAGTCTTGTTTGTACCTGTAAAGTTATTTAAAAGAAAAAATAATAGAAAAATTGTTATATAGGAATAAAGTGTTTCTGGCAACACTTGAGTTAGAACAGAGATTGCCGGTGAGCAAACACAGATTATCCCATTATTGAATAGAGCATTATTAAGTAGACCATGTGACTCTAGAGGAAACGCATATATGTAGGAAGTAGCTGACTACTGACGATCACATTTCTAGTCTATCCTCTATTACTATACAGACCACTATTCTCTACTCTATTCACTATACTATTTCTCTATTCAGATCACTATATGGATTACTATTTGAGTGAGTATTATCGGGTAAGTACTATTAGTGTGAGTGTAATTCAAAGGTGTCTGACACCAGCATTGTTTTACAGTGTACTGTACTTGTATCTGCGATTACAAAGTCTCTACTACAATGAGCATTACAAAAGTGACAATGCGTATTTGTTGACATTATAAAAGTATCAAACGAGTGTTTGTTTGTTAACATCACAAAAGAAATATAGGAACACCTTAATCATCATATGTTGTGAGATTGGATATTTTTCGTTAACTTCAAAATGGTATGAATTTAGTGTATATGGAAGTCCCATTATGCAGTAACAAAGTTATTTGTTTCTTGGGTATTTGCAGCTTGTTAGTATGACTGTTAAGATGTTTAAGTTATTTTGGACAATGATTGTTTTATTGTGGCAGTTATTTGTAATGTCATATCCATTTGAACAACTATAGCGAGAAATGTTATCTTCAGCTGTCATCACTTATCAGTAAAAATTATGTATTTGGAGTGAGAGGGATACACACACACACACACACACACACACACACACACACACACACATATATATATATATATATATATATATATATATATATATATGTGAACATGTTTGGTTTAATCTGAACATATTATGTCTATTTGTTTCTCTTTTAATCCTCTCAATTGTATATCAATTTAAATGTCCTTTGGGAGATTGTATCTCTGACCCAAAAAATTAAATATGTATGTTGGTTTCATAACAACACCATGACACTACATACGTCAAATTCAAGTTCCATAGCCCAACATTTAAAGGAACATTCCTGTTCACATTCACAATATAGAGAAATATTAATTGGAAATACAAGTATACTCCATCATGAAAAAAACAAAACAAAAAAACAAAACCTTCAAATTCTTGAAGCCCTCTGTATAAGAAAAATACAACCAACACTAAATAAGGTTAATCATAAGTATAGAAACAATGTTTTAAAACACTTAAATTGTAATTAAAAAAAAAATACAGTTGTATAAGTTAAAGTTGACTGCATTAGATAACCTAATAATTTTAATAGTTAATTTTTAAATTGATTATAACAGAGCACATTTCATGTGCATTCCCCCCAAATTCACAACTATCAATTACATTAATTTTTTTGTCTTAGCAATTCACCCCTGAAGGCTTGAATGAAGATATGCTGCATATATATATATATATATATATATATATATATATATATATATATGTACGTGTAAAAATATGAACCTGTGTATAACTATATAAATGTGCAATGATATATATATATATATACACACACACACACATATATATATATATATATATATATATATATATATATATATAGTGTAACCCGGATATAAAAGAGATTCTCTCTGGTCCCAAATTAGAGCCTGTGTTAATGTATATATAATAGACCAAACCCGGATATAAGAGACGACTTCTCCGGTCCCGGCAACTCTCTTATATCCGGGTTACACTGTATATATATGTGTGTGTGTACCCCAAAAGAAATGCAATACCTAAGGTTTAGGTTTAATTTCATGTCAATACATTAAATTTAATATTCCTAGTAAGAAAAATACGTTGCTGTATTTCAAAACTAAATTCATAATCATCTCATAATTGATGACTGGAAGGATTTTTTTTTCTCTCTTTGAAATTGCTAAAAATGACTGATTTAAGCCATCTGTGAGTGCATTTCCTGAAACTTTATTTGGGCAATATTAGCTGAGTTTAATTAATTTGATTTGAAACAATTACTACTTAATTTTAGTTTAAAATATTCAGGAAATGTATTTTTAACACAGACGTAGGTGTTTTTATTAGATGTTGACAGAATTATTGACAGCTGGAAGTTTAATTAACATTTTTCTACAGGGAACATATCTGTAAAAAATACTTCATGAGTGTCTTTTTTTATGTAATTTTTAACTACCCAGTAATTTTAAGAATTTAGGAAAATATTCTCTGTAATCTAATGTTTTATTAAATTTTATGTATTTTGGGTTTAAATTTACTATAGCTATCACTCTTATTTTCTGATAATGTTGTGTATGGACATCTGGATTTACAAAAATCAGCATGTTTATATACAAAAAAATTTCAAAATTATTAAGATATCAGAGGTTGCTAAATTGTACTTTGCCCATTTATGATTAGTAAATAAAGTCTTAATAACAATTAAGTAAAGACATACAAATTAACACAAAATTAATACAAATTAACATTAGTAGGTGTAAAAAAGAAAAAGTTTTTACCCAGTTTTTCTAAAATAGAATCATTTCTAAAATAATTTCATTCATTTGTGAATAAATCCTGAAATTTTCATTAAAATCCAATAATAATTTAATTTTTGCAAGAATTTCCAAATCAATGTATTTTTTCAATGCAAAAAAAGATCCTAAAATTTCCTGTACTAATCTTTAGTCCCCTGTTGATGCAAGAAAAAAAATTTTTAACCAGAATTTTTAACATTCTAAAAAGGATTAAAAAAAATTATTTAATAATAAAAAAAATCCTTTTTTTCCTCTTAATAATAACAAAGATTTTGACAATAAAAGTTTGTTTTTATTAAGTTTGGAACATTTTTCATCATGTATGCTCATTTTTTATTTAATCTTTACATATATATATATATAATAAATTAACTGAATTAAAATGTTTTTTTTCCCCGGCTACATAGTAATAACCA